>OY992879.1:14748333-14795833 GCA_963921405.1 Cepaea hortensis | reverse complement strand
AGAAATAAACTATCGTAAATAACAAAAATGAAACGTCAATGACCACATCTCAATCTGACAAGACGAGACGTAGTCAGATATGACAGTAAAAGCAAGCAAGTTGGGGCACAACCAGTATTAGAATCATCATCATCAAGTGTCCTGTCAGCTGGCGTAGGCGTTCATGGCTCTCCACAGATCTCGGTCTTTGGTGTTCTGGATCAACTCTGCTGATGATATTCCTCTATGCCACCGTCCCAATATATCCAACATCATTTCTCCTGGTCTGCCTCTGCTTCTCGTCCATTTCGATATTTCCAGTTGTCACGATGTTCTCCAATGCCTCTCTTCTCATCACATGACCGAAGAAAGCTGTTTGTTTCTTTCTTATTGTTGTATATAGTGTTCTATTTTTATTAGTCTGTTTCAGGCAATCATTGTTAGTTACTCTGGCAGTCCAAGGAATTCGGAACATTCGTCTTAGGAACCACATCTCTGCCTCTTCCAATTTCTTCTTAATTTGTTCATTTACATTTCAATATGGTCTCCCTGGTCTAGAGGTTATACTACTTTCTCCGTAATCCTGTATGCTCTCGTGAGTAACGTGACTTTTGCGAGAATCGGTAGCGGTTCTCTTCGCGTCGGTAACTTAAGGGGTATGTGAGCCGGTTGCCAAGAAAGCAGTGGCAAACTACTAAGCGTAATTTTGCCAAGAAATCAACAATCAGCTGAAAGATGCTGATGTTAACAGCGATGTCCTGTAAAGGATATGCGAACAAGATTCACTGACATACAGCAAAACTGGTTCTATATAGCACTTCAGCACTTTATTTCTTACATTCAGTAATAGCGACTTATTGCATAAGATACTCTTCATTTTCTGAAATGCGGCCTTTGCTTGCCCTATTCTGCTCTTAATCTCTGTTGTACATCTTGCATCTGATGTTATAAATGCCCCTAGGTAATTAAAAGTATCCTCTTGGTTAAGAATCTGTCCTTCTATTTCTATGTAACATTTTGTTGTCACCATTTTCTTTGATATCACCATTGTTACTGTTTTCTTGATTTTCAAGGAGAGTCCTTTCATTGCACTCTCTGTTACTACAATGTCCAACAATGTTGTTGGTCTGTTGCATCATCCGTCACCAATACTCTGTCATATGCATAGCGTATATTGTTTCTATTATAACTTCCGATTAGTATTAGTAGCTTCTCTTTGATCTCTCTCATTATTACTTCGCTATATAGGGAGAAGAGATCTTGTGACAAGACACATCCCTGTCGTACTCCTAGCTTTATCTTTTCGTAAGTGCCCTCTTTATTTCCCATTTTAATTGCTGATACTTGGTTCCAGGAAATATTATTTATTGTTTTGAAATCTTTCCCATCAATGTTGACATCTTCCAACATTTTAATCAGTTCATCATGTTTTACTTTATCAAATGACGAAGCACAAATATATGTCTCTCTGTGTCTCTATTGACCTTTCTATTAGTGTCCGTAATGTATATATTGAATTGTTTGTACCCTTTCCTTCCACAAATCCATACTGCTAGAATACATTGAACAAACATAGTACATCAGATGGCTTGGTCATGTAACGCGATTATCACGAGACAGCGGTTCACAAGAGAGCTTTAGTATTTAGAACGAGAAAAATCAGCAATAGGTCTCCGCTGATAAAGTGAATGTGGAGAGGAGGAGGAAGCGGTTGAGAAGAAGAAGAAGAAGAAGAAGAAGAAGAAGAAGAAGAAGAAGAAGAAGTAGAAGAAGAAGAAGAAGAAGAAGAAGAAGAAGAAGTAGAAGAAGAAGAAGAGGAAGCAGAGGAAGAAGAGGAAGGAAAAAAGAAAAAAAACAAAAACAAAAAAGAAATAGAGGAAGAGGAAGAGGAAGAAACAGAAGAAGAAGAAGAAACAGAAGAAAAAAGAAAAAGAGAAGAAGAAGAAGAAGAAGAAGAAGAAGAAGAAGAAGAAGAAGAAGAAGAAGAAGAAGAAGAAGAAGAAGAAGATTGAACAATCACGCACCTCTGGGACACTTTCCATAACTGTTATGATATATCCTTATACAAGTTGTCAGAAACGACTCCTGTGAATGCCAGTGGACAAACAGATATTACAATTGTAGGAGTTGATGTTTGTTGTTTAGTGTTGTATTGTTGATGTCCTACTTGCTTGCTATTCTGCCATTGAGAAGATAACACTTGAAACATGTGACAACTAGAAAGATGCCTGGAAAACGAGATAGTAGAGGACAGCGGAGGAATATTCTTGACATTGTTTGTAATATTACGAATATATGACAACACACGCGCTGATACATGACGTCCGCTCTATTCCATTGTCCTGGATCCTGAAATATATTACATTTCTGGGTGTGTATGTGTGTGTGTGTGTGTGGGGGGGGGGGGTGGTGGTGAGGCGTTGAGGAAGTGGGTGAAGAAATGCTCAGATGCAGGTCGAAAGGTCGAGGAAATGCACAACCATTCCCTTCACGTTAACTCTGTAAAATAACCCAGTAGATCAACCTGAGGTTGGGGCCCATAGAAATTTGATCTTTAACATTCGTCCACTATGGCCAACCTGACACTGGTTGCCCCCCCCCCCCCCCCACTCATGCATGGTACGGACATCCACTGGAACACACCTTCTTAGTTTTCACTCTCGGACCACCGTCACATCCCCATTGCTTCCAGTTTTCCGCCTTACCACCCCCCCCCCCCCCCTTTTTATTTTCATGTCACACTTTCACTCATTTACCGGGGATCGTCACTACATCCCTTACCCCGGTCCCCATGACCCACAGACTGATATAAGAGTATCAAGGTGAAATTCATGTTAGTATCACAACTTGGGATTCTGAGATCAGTAGCATTGTTCTCCATGATTATATGTTGCGTTTTGTTTTTGTGTTTGTTTGCTGATGAAGGCTAATCACCGCAGCGTCCTTGTATTGCTCGTAATTATGTTCTGTAAAAGCTGCATTACTTTGTGTTATTTTATATTGTTTACATTTCCACAGCTTTACCCCACTTCCACTGGGGGGGGGGGGGGGGCAGGGGGGCATAATAGAGAACTCTTCTATGACTACTGGAGGCGAGAGCGAGCACGTGTGGGCATGTCCCGAGTACATTGATGTCGATTCTTGATTTGATAGTTGATGTTTTGATGTTGTTGGCGATTATGTTGACAGAGGCAATACATTGTAACATTCACGAGTTCACAGATGTGGAATAAACTAGATACATGTCCATGTGTAGATATAAGGATTGATGAATAGGTAGACAATCAGATAGGTAGATAGGTATGAACGAACGAACGAACAAACTTTATTTTCAAAGGGTTAAGAATTGGGCACGCAGGCCCGTCTAACATTCTGCCCTTCTATCACTCTCTTTCATACATTATTTCATTCACACATCATTCAAGGCTAACAGAGAACAGCAACAATATAAAAGATATGCATGATAAAGGCATGGGCAAAATGTGAACATCAAAACTACACGACACAGTAATATTAGATAATGGTCTGACACTTGTTATTAGCCATGTGGAATATACTGGCCCACCAAAAGGGGACTGGCTGTTATACTAGGGTTTTGTTATTATTATTATTATTATCTCTATTATTAAGGGGGAAGGTAATCCGTATTGAGATAGTGTTCGAATAATTTGCGATTATATGAATAGGGATTTGGTGATGTCTTTGATTTCTTGTGGAAGATTGTTCCACAGTTGAGCTGCAGAGTACGTTAAGCTTGTTTTGTATAAGTCAATCCTAGACTTCGGAATGTGTAATATATTTAAACGTTTACTGTGTCTAGCATTATATTTAAACAATGGCCAAAGGTAATTTCGGGCATTCCGATGCAGGAATTTGTAGGTAGGTGCGTAAATAGAAAGATATACATAGATAGCGAGAGACAGATATATATATATACACATATATATATATATATATATATATATATTATATATATATATATATATATATATATATATATATAGAGAGAGAGAGAGAGAGAGAGAAGACAGAAAAACAGAGAGGTACCCAGGCAAACATGGAGAC
Organism: Cepaea hortensis; assembly: GCA_963921405.1. NCBI lineage: Eukaryota > Metazoa > Mollusca > Gastropoda > Stylommatophora > Helicidae > Cepaea > Cepaea hortensis. The sequence continues at coordinate 14,791,789 of OY992879.1, read as the reverse complement.
AGACAGACAGACAGACAGACTGACTGACAGACAGACAGACAGACAGACAGACAGACAGACAGACATCAAGTTTACCAAATGGAAAAAGAAAATAAAGTTCACCAGTACAACAAGCATTAATACATAGACACAGCATCTTTAATATAATACCAACAGGAAAACAAAGCACACACACACACACACACACACACACACACACACACACACACACACACACACACACACACAGATAGAGAGAGGGTGAGGAGAGTGAGAAAGAGAAAGACAGAGTGAGGTGGAGCTAAAGAGAGACAGAGGGAGAAAGGGAGTGAGAGAAGAAAGAGAGATAACAAGAAGAAGACAGGGAAAAAAACAGAGAGAGAGAGAGAAAAACAGAGAGAGAGAGAGAGAGAGAGAGAGAGAGAGAGAGAGAGAGAGAGAGAGAGAGAGAGAGAGAGAGAGAGAGAGAGAGAGAGAGAGAGAGAGAGAGAGATTAGGGGAAGATTCGGGGTGGGGGTTGTAGAGAAAACAAATTGAAAGTTGTCCAAGTTAAAACCATCACGAGCTAGGGTAGCCAACAACTCGCCACTGTTTGAGTTCCCTCAGCAATAGCCCGGTCCATCAATGCAGCCTTCGATCTCTGCTCCCAGCGAATGTTTGTTGATCTTGAACTGTTGCCAAATCGTCTCCCTTCTTTTCAAGAATTCATCAAGCACACAGAAACGACACCACAATAACAAACTTTGACAGAAAAACAAAAACATAAAAATGTAGACCAAAACGAGAAGTAGATGTACGCGTCTTCTGCATGCAGATGGAATCTCCCCCTGAGGCACAACTGGGGAGTTTGTGGGCTCAACCCCCGACAGATGATAATTATTATTAGCTCCCCTTGGTTGAGAAGAAATATCCAAGGGAGGTAATTTGAGCAAAGGAAGCCTAGCCTCGAGTTACATCCCGTTTAATGGGATGTCAGAGGCAATGAGGAATTATTGAAGGCATTGGGGCCGCCCCAGTGACATTGGGGGACAGGAGGGGTATTTGAATGAATAATGAAGAAGTGTACAGAGCTGTCAACTAAATATCGATAAGCAATACCTATCTTATTTATTGATTGTTCGTGTGTTTTAGTATGGTAAATATAACCACACAACTGCAGCGATTAACTTCATTCAGATTTCAAGAGACATTGGAAATGCCGAGGCAAATAGAAATTGCTGGGACATTTTTGAAATCATTGTAACCGCATGAAACGTACATTAGCAGTCATGGTAGTGGAGGAAGGAAATGGAGATCAGAGGACACACTAGGTATAACATTGTGTCACACCGAGATTCAAACCTGTGTCCTCCTACAAGTGTACTTCCAGCACCGCCAACTCTACATATAGTTGCATGTCCTTGTCAGAACATCGCAGTCAACCTTAGAATTTATCGCCTTATGATGCCTTGGTGAATGTAACACAGAGCTGGAGTGGGAAATAACACAGCTTGTTTGCATATTGTGTAGACAAATATACTGCTGGGTTCAAATATATAAATATACTTTTGTGGGTCAGAGAGTTATGCACCACAATTATTATATATTTAACAGTTAATAACATACACATGAAATTTAGTCACAATGTTCATGTGCAGCAAACTATTCTACTTCTCAACATAATCCCCATAAACTTTAACACATTTACGCCATCTTGTATCCCAGATCTGTACCACATTTATCCTATTCTCGTAGCGATTTCTTCTCTACATTAATCACTCCCTCATTGTCTTCAAACTTTGTCCCATGGATAGCATTCTAAAGGGGATTGAAAAGATGGAAATCACATGGTGCCAGGTCTGGATTGTAAGGTGAATGGGGCAGTACATTATACCATAATTTGTCGATTGCCCCCTCCCTCCCCCTTGCTTGCAAGCTTGTTTAAGGATGCGCGTTGTCGTGAAGGAGAAGCAGTTGCTCTAGATCCTTGTCAGGCCTAACCCTGCCGTAACGACGATTGAGATTTGTGAGTGTTTTGATGTAAATTGTCGAATTGATGGTTCCACCTGTTGGCTGCACATCCACGAGAATAACCTCACACACACACACACAGTGAGCATGACTTTACAGGTTGATTGAGTTGGTTTGAATTTTTTCTTCGCTGGTGATTGAGGACGATGCCACTCCATTGACTATAGTTTTGTAACCTATCACCCAAGTTTCGTAACCTATCACAATTAAAAAAAACACAACAACTACAACAACAACAACAACAACAACAACAACAACAACACACACACACACACACACACACACACACACACACACACACACACTTACACACACACACGCACACACACACACACACACACACACACACATATCCATCCATCTGTCTCTAACCGCCGCAACAGTTTCGAACAAATTGTTTTCCTTTGGTCCTTTTGACCCTCTGTCCTCTGTGAGAGCTGGAGGAACACATCTTGCACAAACCTTTGAATATCCCTGGGTTCTGAAAATTTTTATTGAAAGCTGCATGGGCAATTGCTGACTTGTGATTCGTCTATTTCTGCGAATCATGATGTCAGAATGTTCCAACATGTTCCGGCAGGTGGCTGTGGCAGGACGTCCAGAGCGCGGCTTATCAGCCTGCTCTACATCTCAACTTGCAGAAAGTAAAACTCTCTGCACCCAGCGACTATCTGTGCTTCTATAGACTGCAAAAGTGCCATAAAAAAGCACACAAACAGTTATGAATGTTAAAAACAGTTTCTTTCTCTGTGATAAACATGATATAACAATCCTCTGCTTGTAATGTACAACGTTAATATCTGCCATTTCAACGAGTTTGTGTCGCGGTTAGAACTGGTTTACAGAGGTTCAATTTTGCATACACCCTCGAGAGATTATAAACTTAAATTGGTGCAAATTTAAAGCTTCTATGTTTATTATTAGCTGAGAAAAACGATGTGGCGAACATCTTTCTGACCTGCACTCGTGTGTGTGTGTGTGTATGTGTGTGTGTGTGTGTGCGCGTGCGTGTGTGTGTGTGCGTGTGTGTGCGTGCGTGTGTGTGTGTGCGTGTGTGTGCGTGCGTGTGTGTGTGCGTGTGTGTGTGTGCGTGTGTGTGTGTGGGTGTGTGTGTGTGTGATATATATAAACTTATTAATTCTTGCATGTTACATAGAGCCAGTTCTGACATATTGCTGCGAATCTGGGACAATTAGTAAATAAGCAACAACAAACAATCCACGGAATCATTGGAGATGTTATTTCATAGAAGAATGCTGAAATTTCTAGGACAGCTAAAATGAGCAATCTAGACATTTCGAGGAAGACAAAGTAGCAAAGACAGCTTATCACAATCATCAGAAAGAGGCAGTCATCATTTTGTCGGCTACAAAACGATAATAAACAAACTGGAACATGCTGTGGTAACCGGAAATATTTGTGAAAAGACAGAGGAAGACAGTCTCGAGTCATGACACGGAAGTGATTCAACACACGAATTGACCATGCCGTTGAAGATAGCAACATGTGGAGAAACTTAATCGCCCTGTCCAGTCGGCTAGGCACTTGACGATACTACTTAGTAATTTAAACTGTTTATCATATCTGAAGATGTTAACTACGTATTAAAACTGTGGCCAAGTGGACCTTGGCTGTGTCTCTAACAAAATACGTCGTTAACATGACAGAGCGATGTCTCAGCTATCCATCCCTGATTTTCCTTATTGATTTCTGACCAATCCTATCTCATCGTGTGCAAGCGATATTCGGAGGAATGTGTCAAACGAAACGGTGCTTCTAGACAGCATCGTAATAGATTTGGTCCGACCAGGGATCGGATGGGAGAAATATTTGTACATTGAGTACCCAGTCATCTTAAACTAAATATACCCTCACTGCGTGGGCTGGAGACACGTAGATTTGTCTCCCTTTGCTATTATTTACTTAGAAAATATGTAGAAAAGTATTCTCGTTCTGGGAGAGTTATGTTTCTTGCTCATGAATCATGGTTCTATTTGATTGGTCAGTTTGTTTTTATGTTTGACCCAGCCAGATTTTTTGCTTTCGTCTAGCCAAAAGACATTTTCTTGATTTATGAACTGCTACACAAGTTATAAGGTTGACCTAGCGCGACAACCCGGTACATTAAGATAACACGCTTGTGAATAGTGGCCCATCGAAAATCCGACCATTTAAAACCAGAGGATGTCGAGGAACAAAAATGATCTGACATCGAAACACAATCTTTCAATCACATGTAAATACGTTTTGACCACGTAAAGCAAATGAAATATCAGACATTATATAGCACATGCGAATGCGCGGAAGGCAATGTAAACGCAAGCTTAAATAATAATGCTTCGTGTACAAGAAAGAGAAACATCATCATCATCATCATCATCATCATCATCATCATCATCATCATCATCATCATCATCATCATCATCATCATCATCATCATCATCATCATCATCATAACGATAATTTTTCCTCTTCGTTAAGATGATTATCTGCAATGAAGGTTGGCCGTTATTTATTTCTAACAATGTCTGTCATGAGTTTCTGTCGTAGATTTACCTGGACTGTTTCCTGACCATATCTTGAAGATGTCTGCCCATTTGTATATATGACACCCGCTAGCTCTGTGACATCAATTTGTTCCCTCCACCGAACATCATCTATGATGGTCTCTGTTTTCCCCTCATTGTTCCCTTCAATGTGCGCCATCTGTGACACCCTCTATATCTCACACCCCCAATAATTTCCTCCATTGTACTCGTAATCTGTCTCTCTATATCTCATACCCCCAACATTTACCTTTATGTTATTCGTATTTGTCACTCCCGTTTCTCTCTCCATCCTTCCACCTCTAGTTTATGTGCCATCAACTTTCCCTCCATTCTGCACTATCTCTGACGCCCTCCATCTCTCACGCCCTCAACTTTTCCCTCTGTTGTACTCATATCGTTGATGCTTTGTGATTGAACGGGAGAGTGAATGAGTGAGCGGGAGAGTGAATGAGTGAGCGGGAGAGTGAATGAGTAAGCGGGAGAGTGAATGAGTGAGCGGGAGAGACAGAATGAGTGAGAGTGAATGGGTGAGCGTTAGAGTGAATGAGTGAGCGGGAGAATGAACGAGTGAGCGGGAGAGTGAATGAGTGAGCGGGAGAGTGAATGAGTGAGCGTGAGAGTGAATGAGTGAGCGGGAGAGTGAATGAGTGAGCAGGAGAGTGAATGAGTGAGCGGGAGATTGAATGAGTGAGCGTGAGAGCGAATGAGTGAGCGTGAGAGTGAATGAGTGAGCGTGAGAGTGAATGAGTGAGCGGGAGAGTGAATTAGTGAGAGTGAGAGTGAATGAGAGAGAAAGAGAGAGAGTGTGTGTGTGTGTGAGCGTACGCATGCGTGTGAGTGTGTGTATATGAAAGAATACACAGAGAGAGAGAGAGAGAGAGAGAGAGAGAGAGAGAGAGAGAGAGAGAGAGCTGAGCAGATGCATGTCATGTAACACGCATGTTATGTAACACGCGAATCCATATGTTTGTGTATTCTCATCTGTCATATTATAAGTTAAATACCATTTGATTTTATCATGTATAATCTAAACTTATGTTCATTACTGTAGTTTGAGTGAGAGAGTGAGTGAGTGTGAATGAGAGACAGAATGAGTGAGCGTGAGAGTGAATGAGTGAGCGTGAGAGTGAATGAGTGAGCGTGAGAGTGAATGAGTGAGCGTGAGAGTGAATGAGTGAGCGTGAGAGTGAATGAGTGAGCGGGAGAGTGAATGATTGAGCGTGAGAATGAATGAGTGAGCGGGAGAGTGAATGAGTGAGAGTGAATGAGTGAGCGGGAGAGTGAATGAGTGAGCGTGAGAGTGAATGAGTGAGCGTGAGGGTGAATGAGTGAGCGGGAGAGTGAATGAGTGAGCGTGAGAGCGAATGAGTGAGCTGGAGAGTGAATGAGTGAGAGTGTCTGTGTGTGGGAGTGAATGAGTGTGAGTGAATGAGTGAGAGTGAATGAGTGAGCGTGAGAGTGAATGAGTGAGCGGGAGAGTGAATGAGTGAGCGGGAGAGTGAATGAGTGAGCGGGAGAGTGAATGAGTGAGCGGGAGAGTGAATGAGTGAGCGGAAGAGTGAATGAGTGAGCGGGAGAGTGAATTAGTGAGAGTGAATGAGTGAGCGGGAGAGTGAATGATTGAGCGGGAGAGTGAATGAGTGAGAGTGAATGAGTGAGCGTAAGAGTGAATGAGTGAGCGTGAGAGTGATTGAGTGAGCGTGAGAGTGAATGAGTGAGAGTGAATGAGTGAGCGTGAGAAGGAATGAGTGAGCGTGAGAGTGAATCAGTGAGCGGGAGAGTGAATGATTGAGCGTGAGAGTGAATGAGTGGGCATGTGAGTAAATGAGTGAGCGTGAGAGTGAATGAGTGAGCGGAACAGTGAATGAGTGAGCGTGAGAGTGAATGAGTGAGCGGGAGAGTGAATGATTGAACGGGAGAGTGAATGAGTGAGCGGGAGAGTGAATGAGTGAGCGGGAGAGTGAATGAGTGAGCGGGAGAGACAGAATGAGTGAGCGTGAGAGTGAATGAGTGAGCGGGAGAGTGAATGAGTGAGCGGGAGAGTGAATGAGTGAACGGGAGAGTGAATGAGTGAGCGGGAGAGTGAATGAGTGAGAGTGTGTGTGTGTGTGAGTGAATGAGTGAGAGTGAGAGTGAATGAGAGAGAGAGAGAGAGAATGTGTGTGTGTGTGTGTGTGGGACGCGCTGGCATCACTACTTTTACGTCACATACTTTTTATGTACACATTTTTCTCCATGTTTAGCCTTGTTTATGTTTACAACATTCATTTCACAATGTTTATTTTTCTTCCTATGTAAATGTATAATGCTCTTGATGAACGAAAGACGAGTGATTGGAAGGGCCGAATGTAAGACGGGCCTGCGCGCCCAATTTGTGACCCTAATAAAGTTGATTTGATTTGATTTGATTTGATGCTTTCATCCTGTTACCCACAATGTTTCCCTCCACTGTACTCGTATCTTTGTCCCCACCCCAAGTCTAATGCCCTATTTCTCTGTCCCCAACCCCACTGTACTTGATCATCTATACTCTTTAACATTTCGCCCTTCAACTTCGCTCCTCCCCCCACCCCCACTGTAATCGTATCTTTAACTCCCTCCAAGGTGTGGAAAGGGGGGGGGGGTATAGGATTGACAAATACCATGGAACGAAATGAAGACAAACAAAGAAGTATTTCATAAACTGGAATTGACAACATTGCTAAAAGTGGTCACACATGCACACGTGTAATCACCATCATCATTTAAAAGCGTGCCCAGTGCAGGACGACCCCTTCACCAAGCAGTCTGTTTAAACGTCTCTCTATCATAAGCTAGATGTTCTGAGCCTGTTGCTGTCCTGAGTAACTTATCAATGTCTCTGTTGCTGTCCTGTGTAAATTATCTATGTCTATGTTGCTGTGGTGTGTAAATTATCTATGTCTCTGTTGATATCGTGTGTAAATTATCTATGTCAATGTTGCTGTGGTGTGTAAATTATCTATGTCTAGGTTGCTATCATGTGTAAATTATCTATGCCTATGTTGCTATCATGTGTAAATTATCTATGTCTATGTTGCTGACGTGTGTAAATTATCTATACCAATGTTGCTGTCGTGTGTAAATTATCTATGCCTCTGTTGCTGTTATGTGTAAATTATCTATGTCTCTGTTGCTGTCGTGTGCAAATTATCTATGTCTATGTTGCTGTCACGGTAAATGATCTATATCTGCATTGACGTCATCTAAAAACAATCTGTCACATCTTGAATCCACATACATTGTTGTCTTGTCCTTCTCGGCCACTCCAGTGCAATTCGCTTCATTATTATCCTTTCTGTAGTCCAGTGCACTTCCTTCATTATGATCGTTTCTAGACATCAGTGCACTTCCTTCAATTATCATCTTCTCTAGATTTCAGTGCACTTCCTTCAATTATCATCTTCTCTAGACTCCAGTGCACTTCCTTCAATTATCATCTTCTCTAGATTTCAGTGCACTTCCTTCAATTATCATCTTCTCTAGACTCCAGTGCACTTCCTTCAATTATCATCTTCTCTAGACTTCAGTGCACTTCCTTCAATTATCATCTTCTCTAGACTCCAATGCACTTCTGTGTATAAAGATGTTCTCTAGATTCTAGTGATGATGTGGCAAACATCACGCCAGCCACCCCCGTCTCCCCACACACGGTGTCTAGCTTACGCCGACATTGTACCCCAGGTGGGTTTTACTGAACCACCTCGGTGAGGATTGGAACCAATGACCGCTGGACTGGCATGAAAACCTCTAACCATAAGGCTACCGCGGCTGTCAATTCATAAATGTTCGAACTATACCCTGGGTATATTGAGAGTCAAAGCCCCTTGCTGAACAAGGTTCGTGGGTCCACGCGTGAATGACGAAAACAACCATACAAATGGATGTAGGTGGACAACAGTTGTACAAGTGGGTGAACAACAACTGTATAAGGTGGTGGACAACAGCTGTACAAGTGGGTGAACAACAAATGTACAAGTGGGTGGACAACAACTGTATAAGTGTGTGGACAACAACTGTACAAGTGGGTGAACAACAAATGTACAAGTGTGTGGACAACAACTGTACAAGTGGGTGAACAACAAATGTACAAGTGTGTGGACAACAACTGTACAAGTGGGTGGACAACAAGTGTTAAAGTGAGTGGACAACAACTGTACAAGTGTGTGGACAACAACTGTACAAGTGGGTGAACAACAAGTGTTAAAGTGAGTGGACAACAACTGTACAAGTGTGTGGACAACAACTGTACAAGTGGGTGAACAACAAGTGTACAAGTGGGTGGACAACAAATGTACAAGTGGGTGGACAACAACTGTACAAGTGGGTGGACAACAACTGTACAAGTGTGTGGACAACAACTGTATAAGTGGGTGGACAACAACTGTACAAGTGTGTGAACAACAACTGTACAAGTGGGTGGACAACAACTGTATAAGTGTGTGGACTACAACTGTACAAGTGGGTGGACAACAACTATACAAGTGTGTGGACAACAACTGTACAAGTGTGTGAACAACAAATGTACAAGTGGGTGGACAACAAATGTACAAGTGGGTGGACAACAACTGTACAAGTGGGTGGACAACAAATGTACAAGTGGGTGGACAACAAATGTACAAGTGGGTGGACAACAACTGTACAAGTGGGTGGACAACAACTGTACAAGTGGGTGGACAACAAATGTACAAGTGTGTGGACAACAACTGTACAAGTGGGTGGACAACAACTGTACAAGTGTGTGGACAACAACTGTACATGTGTGTGAACAACAAATGTACAAGTGGGTGAACAACAAATGTACAAGTGTGTGGACAACAATTGTACAAGTGTGTGGACAACAACTGTACAAGTGTGTGGACAACAACTGTACAAGTGTGTGGACAACAACTGTATAAGTGTGTGGACAACAACTATACAAGTGTGTGAACAACAAATGTACAAGTGTGTGGACAACAACTGTACAAGTGTGTGGACAACAACTGTACAAGTGTGTGGACAACAACTGTATAAGTGTGTGGACAACAACTGTACAAGTGGGTGAACAACAAATGTACAAGTGGGTGGACAACAACTGTACAAGTGGGTGGACAACAAATGTACAAGTGTGTGGACAACAACTGTACAAGTGGGTGAACAACAAATGTACAAGTGTGTGGACAACAACTGTACAAGTGGGTGAACAACAAATGTACAAGTGTGTGGACAACAACTGTACAAGTGTGTGGACAACAACTGTACAAGTGGGTGAACAACAAATGTACAAGTGTGTGGACAACAACTGTACAAGTGTGTGGACAACAACTGTACAAGTGGGTGAACAACAACTGTACAAGTGTGTGGACAACAACTGTATAAGTGGGTGAACAACAACTGTACAAGTGTGTGAACAACAAATGTACAAGTGTGTGAACAACAAATGTACAAGTGAGTGGACAACAACTGTACAAGTGTGTGGACAACAACTGTACAAGTGTGTGGACAACAACTGTATAAGTGTGTGGACTACAACTGTACAAGTGGGTGAACAACAACTGTACAAGTGTGTGGACAACAACTGTACAAGTGAGTGGACAACAACTGTACAAGTGTGTGGACAACAACTGTACAAGTGTGTGGACAACAACTGTATAAGTGAGTGGACAACAACTGTATAAGTGTGTGGACAACAACTGTACAAGTGTGTGGACAACAACTGTACAAGTGTGTGGACAACAACTGTATAAGTGTGTGGACAACAACTGTACAAGTGTGTGGACAACAACTGTACAAGTGTGTGGACAACAACTGTACAAGTGTGTGGACAACAACTGTACAAGTGTGTGGACAACAACTGTATAAGTGTGTGGACTACAACTGTACAAGTGTGTGGACAACAACTGTACAAGTGTGTGGACAACAACTGTACAAGTGTGTGGACAACAACTGTACAAGTGTGTGGACAACAACTGTACAAGTGTGTGGACAACAACTGTATAAGTGTGTGGACTACAACTGTACACGTGTGTGGACAACAACTGTACAAGTGTGTGGACAACAACTGTACAAGTGAGTGGACAACAACTGTACAAGTGTGTGGACAACAACTGTACAAGTGAGTGGACAACAACTGTATAAGTGTGTGGACAACAACTGTACAAGTGTGTGGACAACAACTGTACAAGTGTGTGGACAACAACTGTACAAGTGAGTGGACAACAACTGTACAAGTGTGTGGACTACAACTGTACAAGTGTGTGGACAACAACTGTATAAGTGTGTGGACTACAACTGTACAAGTGTGTGAACAACAACTGTATAAGTGTGTGGACAACAACTGTACAAGTGTGTGGACAACAACTGTACAAGTGAGTGGACAACAACTGTACAAGTGTGTGGACTACAACTGTACAAGTGTGTGGACAACAACTGTACAAGTGTGTGGACAACAACTGTACAAGTGAGTGGACAACAACTGTACAAGTGTGTGGACAACAACTGTACAAGTGAGTGGACAACAACTGTATAAGTGTGTGGACAACAACTGTACAAGTGAGTGGACAACAACTGTACAAGTGTGTGGACAACAACTGTACAAGTGAGTGGACAACAACTGTATAAGTGTGTGGACAACAACTGTACAAGTGTGTGGACAACAACTGTACAAGTGAGTGGACAACAACTGTACAAGTGTGTGGACAACAACTGTATAAGTGTGTGGACAACAACTGTACAAGTGAGTGGACAACAACTGTATAAGTTTTGGACAACAACTATACAAGTGTGTGGACAACAACTGTACAAGTGTGTGGACAACAACTGTACAAGTGAGTGGACAACAACTGTACAAGTGTGTGGACAACAACTGTACAAGTGTGTGGACAACAACTGTATAAGTGTGTGGACAACAACTGTACAAGTGAGTGGACAACAACTGTACAAGTGTGTGGACAACAACTATACAAGTGTGTGGACAACAACTGTATAAGTGTGTGGACTACAACTATACAAGTGGGTGAACAACAACTGTATAAGTGTGTGGACTACAACTGTACAAGTGTGTGGACAACAACTGTATAAGTGTGTGGACAACAACTGTATAAGTGTGTGGACAACAACTGTACAAGTGTGTGGACAACAACTGTACAAGTGTGTGGACTACAACTGTACAAGTGTGTGGACAATAACTGTATAAGTGTGTGGACAACAACTATACAAGTGAGTGGACAACAACTGTACAAGTGTGTGGACAACAACTGTATAAGTGTGTGGACAACAACTGTACAAGTGAGTGGACAACAACTGTATAAGTGTGTGGAAAACAACTGTACAAGTGGGTGAACAACAACTGTATAAGTGTGTGGAAAACAACTGTACAAGTGGTTGAACAACAAATGTACAAGTGTGTGAACAACAACTGTATAAGTGTGTGGACAACAACTGTATAAGTGTGTGGACAACAACTATACAAGTGGGTGAACAACAACTGTATAAGTGTGTGGAAAACAACTGTACAAGTGGTTGAACAACAAATGTACAAGTGTGTGAACAACAACTGTATAAGTGTGTGGACAACAACTGTACAAGTGTGTGGACAACAACTGTACAAATGTGTGGACAACAACTGTACAAGTGTGTGGACAACAACTGTACAAGTGAGTAGACAACAACTGTACAAGTGTGTGGACAACAACTGTACAAGTGGTTGAACAACAAATATACAAGTGTGTGAACAACAACTGTATAAGTGTGTGGACAACAACTGTACAAGTGTGTGGACAACAACTGTACAAATGTGTGGACAACAACTGTACAAGTGTGTGGACAACAACTGTACAAGTGAGTGGACAACAACTGTACAAGTGGGTGAACAACAACTGTACAAATGTGTGGACAACAACTGTACAAGTGTGTGGACAACAACAGTACAAGTGTGTGGACAACAACTTTACAAGTGTGTGGACAACAACAGTACAAGTGTGTGGACAACAACTGTACAAGTGTGTGGACAACAACAGTACAAGTGTGTGGACAACAACTGTACAAGTGGGTTGACAACAACTGTACAAATGCGTGGACAACAACTGTACAAATGCGTGGACAACAACAGTACAGAGACTTCCGGTCGGCGATTAGGCGTTGAGCCGTTAAGGCCTGTGGAATGTTTATGCTTGTGGCTACGTTTTGCAATCGCATTTCCTCATGTTGGACTGGTGGTGCATGGTTCCGTCGCTCTGCTACTGAGTGAGTGCGTGGGCGACACCGTGAGCTGTGAAATTCGCGTGGATTGCTTTTACATCTGTCCTGTACAGTGAACTGCATGTTCGGAACAATGGCTAACCGCGGTTGCTGAATTGACTGTTTTGCCCTTTCGGTTCAAGAGTGCATGTTTCGGGAGACTATTGGGAGTCGGCGCTGAAGCTGCGGAGTTCGTGCTTTGTGCGACGCTTTCGGCGGATCACCCTGCAGTAAGAGACCGAGCCATGTGAGAAAACCCGGGTCAGTGAAGTCTTTCTGGTGACTGTCGAGTCATCGACGATGAACTGTGGTATTCGTGGATGAATTTTGTGTTCACATTCTGACGGCGGCATTATGCACAGTATACCTGTGCGGGTTTGTTGGATTGCCGACTTCCGTCTATTCCACTTTTCAAAATTGGACAGTGGGAAGCATTTAGTGCAGTGGTTCTCAACCTCTTTTTGGCCCGTGCCCTCCTTCACCATATTTTCAGAACGTCATTACCCCCTTTCGTATTTCCTATCTAAAAATTTGGCTGTGCCCCCCTTCACCATATTTTCAGAACGTCATCCCCCCCCCTTTCTCCCCCTTCGTATTTCCTACCTAAAATTCCCCCTCCCGCCCTACACAGTATATGTAATGATGGAAGCACATACTAAAACAAGTCTAGACGTCCACATAAAACGTGATTTGTGGGTCTACTTACTTTATAAAATGAATTTTAGAAGGGTGAGACGTACAGAACCGTAAAGTATGAAGGGAAAAACAAGATCAAGTAATCGGTTCTTGTATTAACGCTATCTTGAAATAGTCTTCATTCCACCCTGGAAACCCTAAAATTCCCCCCTGGGGGGAATTTTCCACCGGTTGAGAACCACTGATTTAGTGTGATATTCGCTGGCACGGCAATGGAGCATAATGGGGACGACCCGTTGCCGTGAAGTTGAAACCTCGACTAACTAACTAACTAACTAACTAACTAACTAACTAACTAACTAACTAACTAACTAACTAACTAACTAACTAACTAACTAACTAACTAACTAACTAACTAACTAACTAACTAACTAACTAACGAACTAACTAACTAACTAACTAACTAACTAACTAACTAACTAACTAAATAACTAACTGACTGACTGACTGACTGACTGACTGACTGACTGACTGACTGACTGACTGACTGACTGACTGACTGACTGACTAACTGACTGACTGACTGACTGACTGACTGTACAAGTGGGTGTACAACAACTGTATACATTGGAGGGCAATAGCTGTACAAGTGGGTGGACAACAACTGTACAAGTGAGTGGACAACCAACAGCTTTACAAGTGGGTGGATGTCGTAGTAATCCTTTATTACTTTAATGTCGTCCCTGGAGTGAGGTGAATCAACACCCACAATTTTTTTAACCCAATATTATTGTCCTAGAGAAACCACCAGAATCCGTCCACAAAACTCCTTCAGTCTGTAGACACCTCTTTCTCACTCTCACTCACCCCTGGATCATGCCCCCTCTCATTCTTCCCCAACACAACATACTCAACAACTCTAGCTTTAACAAATAAATACAACAAATAATTTATTAAAGCAAAGAGTATGTGTGAGAGAAATGTGTGTGTGTAATGTGTAGAATGTGTCGAATATTCTAATGTGTATGTAGAATCAGACCAGTGAATCAGGAGCAAAGTCTGTTACATCACTGTGCTGAGCACACAACAGCACCATGTATTCCGGACAGTGAACCTCACCCAGAAGATGTTTCTCCGTCCACGTGACGACTTTCTCCGATAACGCTCGAACAAACAAGATGCTGGTCATCAGTTAGACTAGACACTGTTCGATCTTGGTCTTCACTCTAACAAACACGGTGAAGTTACTCTGTTTAATAATGTTTGTTGAACAGAGAATCTATCAATTAACTGAAATGTCACTTGGGAAAATCTACTGTTCACAAGTCTCTGATTATAAGATTTTCCCCCTCTTTAACAAACAACCTATGAATGTTTCTAGGTAGATGTATATATATATATATATATATATATATATATATATATATATATATATATATATATATATATATATATATATATTTGTGTCCTTGGTATATGAGTTATGAATCTTCGGTGATGAAGCTTATCACTCAGTAAACACAACACTTATGTTCATCAAGTCCGGCTCAGCAGAAGCCAGGTTTCTGCAGACCAACTAGGTTCTGAGCCCCGTGTAAAAGCCTCCCAGTAACCTCTGTCTTCATTCCGTGAGCCATCATTGTATAAAACTTTGAAACTGCTTCTTCGTAATAAATCAGCGCACACTCAAGTGGAACCATATGCCTATTCTGGTTGATGATTGAGACTATGCAATCACAGACTGGATCTATGTCCGCCGATACATTATCAACACTTTGACACTATAGTCTCTTTCAATTAACACAACTCGGAATACTGCGTCGATCTTTAACACTTCAGAATTTTTGGTCGACTCCCCCAACTTGTTTACCTCAACTGGTTTTATATCGGAGCTTGAGTGACGTCACCAATTTGTCTAGACGCAGAGGCGTCGAGAAGTTGTTTTTCTCTTTATTTTTCCCAACTCAATGTGAACATCTGGCTGGTGTCCCCTTTCATCTGGGAAATTGTCTCCTGTCTGTGATCTAGAGAACCTTCTCCACATCACAAGACTCCATCCGACGTCTGGCCAGACATTCCGTCTATCACTTCAAAGGCTGACTCCCGCCTTGTAGACGGATGGCGCCATTGTACGTTTCTCGAACAACCCACATCATACAGAAATGCCGACCATGTGCAGACAATTTTCGCGACGTATGTTGTTCCTCAGTCTATACAACATCAAAGGGTTGCCTGTGTCCGTGCAGACGAATGTCTCTTTTTTTTTTCACCGATCGAACTATCAAGTTTATTTTTCGTGACAGTGGACTACAATTGTACAAGTGGGTGGACAACAACTTACAAGTGGGTTGACAATAAGTGTACAAGTAGGTTGATAACAACTGTTCAAGTGGGTGGACAACAACAGTACAAGTGGGTGGACAACAACTGCAGAAGTTTGTGTACAACAACTGTACAAATGGGTGTACAACAACTGTATAAGTTGGTGGACAACAGCTGTACAAGTGGGTTGATAACAAGTTTACAAGTTGATGGACAACAACTGTACACGTGGGTGGACAACAACTGTAAAAGTGGGTGAACAACAAGTGTTCAAGTGGGTGGACAACAAACAGGGATGGATTCGAAATCAAAACTGGACAAAAAGTTTAACAGGCGCATGAGAAGTCTGGCTGCAGTTGGAAGACAGCACCGAATGATGTTCGTAGTCATGAGGAATGTCGGCCCTGTGGAATTGGAAATCCTTTCATCGTATTCCCTGTTGGCATTCGGATCTGCATGTTAGGGTCTCCAATCAAGGCGTAAGTTACTTTCAACTTTATGACATTACAATAATTTGTGTTTGATGGAATGAAGTAAGTAAACTGATGTCTGTTGGGTTGGTTGGTTGGATTGGTGAAAGATGGATTTATTGGTTGATTGGTTGCTTGGATGATTGGTTGGCTATGCCGTGTAATTGTGAATTATCTGCAAGACTGAATGTTAACTCTCGAAGCCGGTATTTATGTTAACACTATTTGAGCCCTGTCAGATGTATTGCTGTTTACACTGTCTGAGCCCTGTCCGATGTATTGATGTTAACATTTTTTAATTCTGTCCGATGTATTGATGTTATCGTTGTCTGAATTCTGTCCGATGTATTGATGTTAACATTTATGAATTATGTCCGATGTATTGATGTTAAGACTGTCTGAACCCTGTCCGATGTATTGAAATTAACACTGTCTGAGACATGTGCCGATGAATTACTGCTAACATTGTCTAAACCCTCTCCGATGAATTAATATTAACTTTTCTGTATCCTGCCCTATATATTTATGTTAACACTTCTGAACCCTGTTTGGTGCATTGATATTATCTGTGTCTGAATCCTGTCCAATGTACTGATGTTAACATTTCTGAATCCTATATGTATAGATGTTGCAGTTGTTTGAACCAGGAAAATACCAACACCTTTCAGCGGGATATTGGTGCAGAAACCTGTCTCGGCGAGTTCTATCCAAGTTCCCACTCCAGGGGGAATGCGTTGTAGGAATCGTTTTGCCCTCCTCTCAAAGGAAGAAAGCTGCGGGATGTGCTTAAATGGTGCTGCTGACACTTCACACAGCGACGAGGGATGTGGAGATCCTAGCAACTGTGGTCAGTGTGCGAGTAGACTGTGCCGCAAAGAGCTGCCCTAAGGTCTTGGTCAGGGTAAAACCAGGTCATGATATGACCATTTCGGTGACTCTGGCCTTGATAACAAGCAGAAAAGAGACATTTGTAAACAATATCACAGATTGACAGACAAACAAGCGAGACAGTCTTCCAAGAAGCAAGGAAAACCACACTTTGGTTACCGAAACCACACGTATATAGTCATTCAAGAATCAGGTAAAAACCATACTTTGATTACATAGTCTACACGTAGATAGTCATTCAAGAAGCAGGTAAAACCCATATATTGATAAGAGAAATAAAGGTAGACAGTCCAGATTGTGCGGGTACATTATGAGCAGGCCACTCAAGTATAACAGACGAACATATTGGGACACGGGCAAAACGAAGACAACGAGACACATACTAAGCCACATGACGTAATCAAGACAAGAACGCTCACGTGATTCAAAACAGCTGAACGTGGCATAGGACGTACTGGTAAAGCGCTCGTTGATAGGCCTGAAGTACAAGTAAAGTGTCAGTTGACATACCTGAAGTACAAGTAAAGTGCCCGTTGACAGACCTGAGGTACAAGTAAAGTGCCCGTTGACAGACCTGAAGTAAAAGTTTAGTTTTAGTTTTTTTTAAAAAAAAGTTTTAGTCGTTGGATCAACATCATGGCACACGGGCTCCGTTCTCCTCCTAACTCAAACCTGAGTCTGTAGAAACTCAGCTCAATGCACGAACTCCGTAGCATCGGCGAGGATCCTGAAATACTTAGGTAGATTTTTAACTCGAAATTTTGCCCGGACAGCGCCATTAGGCTACTCTTTTTCGATTTCCAACTGCCAAGGGATTTTTTACGTGCGCAACAATACACACGGGCGTCCGATCCCACTACCCAGAGACCAGGGGACATTTTGTTACTGGAAGTCCACGTGGATGTTTAAAATAAATCCCGGTCCTCACCGGGACCTGAACCCAGGACCTCCAGCACTCGAGGCGGACACCATACCTCGAGACCACTCATCCCCCAAGTAAAATTAAAGTGCCCGTTGAAGTAAAGCACCCGTTGACAGACCTAAAGTACAAGTAAAGCATCCATTGACAGACCTGAAGTACAAGTAATGGACACGTTGGCAGACCTGAAGTACAAGTAATGCACACGTTGGCAGACCTGAAGTACAAGTAGAGCACCCGTTGACAGAACTGAAGTACAAGTAAAGCGCCCGTTGACAGGCCAGAAGTACAAGTAAAGCACCCGTTGACAGGCCTGAAGTACAGGTAAAGTGCTCGTTGATAGGCTTGAAGTACAAGTAAATCGTCCGTTGACAGGCCGTAAAGCGCATTGGGTAAATGTAGCAAGCCGGTCGCCGTTACGTCCCCAGACATGTCCCGGCGCACACTGTAGACTAGGTCGAGCTGGGACGACAGGGCAATTGTATAAATCCGCTGGAGGTTAACGTGCTCGTATGAATAAGAGCGCTCGCTCTTAAACTTCCGGTGTGCTGATGACGAGGTAGGCAGTTCAACAATTACACCGGTCAGCTTGGCTAAAATGTTGACTTCTCGTCCATGACTTGGGGGATAAATTACATGCACCTCTAAGTCGGAGTGGGTTTACCAGATGGCGAGGGACACTTGTATTAGGGAAAGCTAGCCCACATGTAAAAATAATTCTAACGTGGACTAACCTCGAGTCTATAGCGAGTGAACAAATAAAAATCCACTGAACATTTGACATGGCGAACCAAAATCGCTCACGCTTATCAGTGTGGTACATGCTGATAATTATGATGGATAACCATGTAGATATAAACAAGCAATATATTAATTAGTATATCATGTTGTAATAAAAGATATTTTTTCCTAGCAGAAGTAGTAATTAGGAAAGAATGAGTTAATGTAATAAGTGAATCTGACAAAACGAGTTAATGAAAGTGAATTCTATTAAACACCCTACCCAAAATGGTAGACAACTTGCGGGGAAAAGAACATCAAGGGAAATAATACAACAAAAAGATGCCAGCCCGTGACATCAAAGCGACCACTCAACTTGTAGCTCGCATGAATAACAGCCCACCTCGATATTAAATGTACATTCATTCTATCTGTTTGGCGTGATCTCATGGAAATTGCCAGGATCCAGTATCGCCACAAAGGTGGGGAAATCAAACATTTGATTAGGATGTCAATTCTTGGAAGTACCTTTGGGAATATCCGCACCGCTGTTCTTTTATCCCTTGAGACCAACACTTCCTTTGTAACTTGGCGTTCGGGAATTCCCTCCTAAATGATGCGTGTCTGTTATTGTTTTCGTGACTCAAAATGTGGAGTGCGCAACAGTTGTAAAATCAATAACTCGTATACATCAAATGTGGTGTGACCAGCTATACTGGTTTACAGTGATAACTCATAAGCAATATTTTGGTAAATAGCCTTCTTCAGCAGCCCCTTCCCCAACTTGAACTTTGGTCAAGGGATGTAAGGAAGATGTTTTCTTTAGACGAACTAGGTTTTGCCAGAACTTTCTTGTAATGTCTACTGTTTACTATGTTAAATTGACCACGTTAACATTAAAGTGTGGGAAGACGTTGTACATCAGATCTTCCGGTCAAAATGGCGACCGACAGTTGTAATTTTCCGTAACCGCTTCATTTTCACGTAAACGATAGTTTCATCTCTTGCGTGTAATTATTTGTGCCAAGATGGAAACCAGGAGTTTCCCTTTTCTCATGATTTTCGCCGGTGCTACGGAGTTCGTGCATCTAAGCGAAACCATTCTTTAGTTTATCGTTCAGCTTGTGTGTTTACCGATAATGTGTTATGTGCTTGGGTTTCCATTATGTCGAACTAGCGTTTGGGCCTCGTACAAAAGACAAGTGTGTTAGTGTATGGTCAGGGTAAGGATAGCGATCAGGTTGCTGTGGAACTGCAAACATAACCCAATCGCATAAGTACTTGGTGTGTTGAAGCTGGGGCAATGGTCAACCCAACAAAGGCAACAGTAACATGGTTCTCGTTGAATAACCACATTGTCAACCAACACCAACTGTATACCTGTGCTCAGAGATTGTAGAAAGAACGCAGGCAATGAAACACCAGGGGATACAATGTGATTGCTTATACCGAGCACATAGACCAGGTGATAACAAAGGCCAAGCGGGATTTGGCTGCGATGAGGGTGATGGCAGGGGCAAACTGTGAGCAGCGTCTTCTGTGTCTTCTATAGAGGGGCTGGTCATGTCTGTTTTTGAGTATGCCATGCCGATCCTGACTCTTAGCCATAAGCATATGGAAATGTTGGAGAGGATACAGAAAGAAGCTATGCGTATTATACTTGGATGTGCAAGAGATACAGCATTCAGGGCGATGGGCTACCTTCTTGATTTTCCAACCATGGGGGACAGAGTACAAATTTGCCGAGCACTTGAGGACCTCAGATTCAGCTCAAACGCAGAATATCCACTGCATAGTGAAGTTATACAGATGAAGGGCAGCAGGTTAAAAAGAGGAAAGTCGTGGATGGGTCAAGCCGAAGACATTCTCTAACAGGGGTGTTCACTTGAGGACGTAGAACCTGGCTAGGAGATGATAAAGTGCCAACAAAGTTCTGTACGCCCTTTTCAGCTTACATCCAACTAGACAGAAAATGCAGACGAGAAACAAGAGAATTCGGCTGCTGTGGAGGCAGAAGTACAGGGTTTTATCTTCGAGAACTATTTAGAGGGTGATGTTGTCATTTACACAGACGGGTCGGTGGTTCGATGAGTGAGATGTTCAAGGGTCTCTACGCCTCAGGCTGGAGGGAAAATTGTGAAGGAAGATCCTCGTGCTTTTGCCATGATCACAAGTACTCTGACTATGGAAGTTATGGCATATCATAGTTCCCCACTCTGTATTCTGGAGTGTAACAAGTTCACCTTGGGTAATGAGAGTTAACCACACCCGAGGTGTCTCTAACACTCCCGTGTATTCTAACCCCAGGGGTTGGACAGGCAGATACACATTTTTACTCTGTGGCTGATCTCAGATTAGTTAATTAAGTCTACAAGCCCCTCCAGATTCTAGACCCCCACTAACTACCTACTCCTGTGGAACAATGAACACTTAGGCATCGTCCGAGACCACACTCAATCATTGTACAAAGAGCAAGTCAACGTACATAAAGTTTATTCTACCCTTGAGAATATAGAACTGAAATGAACATCCTGATAGAATAATCTATTTACACAAATAGAGGATAGAGTAGAGACAGAATAAGAGATATGGTTGTCATCATCAGGTTGAGAAGTAGATTGGATGCAGATGTCCCGTCCAGTCGGTCCGCCCCTCACCCGGCTTCCTTCCAGTGAGATGACTAGAACCTTGGAGACCAATCTGTCCCCAGAGCGTGGATCCCAAACAATAGAGTCACCGCTGGACCTCACTCAACTGGACCAACTGCATCTTTATCACTCCTAATTCACTGCTACTACACAGTTCTATAACAACACTGGTTGGGAGACAATCCTCCTGGATTTGACTCCAAGTATTCGTGACTTCGATGAACCTAAGTAGTCACTGACCAATCTAATGGTCCATCAATCATAGCACAGTAACACTGCTTGAAGAATATGTCAATGACCAATTCAATGGTCCCTCACAGTAACACTGCTTGAAGAATATGTCAATGACCAATTCAATGGTCCCTCAAAGTAACACTGCTTGAAGAATCAGATATGGCAACTGAAATGTCACTGAGTCCTACTCGAACACAGTTCATAATCTTCATACTGGGTCAGTACATTATTAGAATCAGACATCTACTTTCAAGGAATACAATTCAGGTTGGACTATAATCTATTGTCCCTTCCACCTGTTAACACTTGTCACAAGTTACAATGAATAGCTGGTGTAGTTCTTCTCAAGACCTGCCACTATGGCTGTCATAAGAACCATTCAAGTGTCTAAATCTCATTTTTCCACGTTGAGGCGGAACCACCGTAATACTATACGGTCAGGTGTTTCCTTTCTTTGAGCATGATGGCTCAAATTGCTGAAATGTTCCTGGCTGAAATAGAGTATCTTCTAATGCCGAAAAACATCACAAACTATCACGTCCCACACTTGCACCTTCAGGGCACCTGTATTACTTGATGCAAACCTTCACGCAAGGTGAATCACACTGGGTACATGGTGTGGTTGAGTCTGGCGTGATAAGTAAAGAATTGAACCCTTCGCTGTGTCACACGAAGTGGTTTCCTGCCAACGACAATTATAGTTGACTGGTTCCTCAACAGGCAAACTCCTGAAAAGGAAGAGCGACCGGTGAGAGTATACTGGCCCAAACATTAGTCCACATGCATCCTACCAATGACTACTCAACCCTCAGTCATGCTATGTAGTTATGCATATAACTAAAGCATTATCTCTATATGGAGAGTAGTACAGCATGGGTTCAGTAATGTCAGCTGGCCTCACAGAACAGCCCGTCACACAGAGCAAGAAATCAGAATGACGAGTCTGATCGTAGGTCTCACCTATCCCTATTCATCTACCAGTCGTCGCTAACGTCAGTAGTGATAGTAGGCTATTATCATAGTTCTAATTTAATCGAACTAAACAATAAGGTAAAGAGTCCCTGGACTCGTTCCTTACATCATCAATGTTCATTATTAAACATAATACTGATCAATATACCATCCCTCGGGATATAGAAATAGTACATGATCACATCCAATATGTACACAAGCCTGTTTGCTGGTGGGACCACCTGCCCACGCCATAGCAAACTCTTCTTATCAGACTCCTCCTTAGAGTCAAGAAGCCTTCTTGAGAATACATGTTCCCCACATGTTCCAAGGGTGATGTTCCAGTTCGCCCTCCCAAGTGGTTTAGCCTTGGCCGGACCGAACTTCATCGTTGGTCTGGTCTACCAACCTATACTTTCATAACTTGCTTTCACATCCCCCATATCCTATATTTCCCCTGTCTCATACAGCCTCCTTGTATCCGTCCATACTTCCAGCACCGTAGCATTCACTCGCACTAGCGCCAGTATGAAAGAACAGGATAGCTCAGACAAGAATTCAGAACGCATATGTATATCGCGACGGCACGCATTGTTATCACGCGTCGTCCTATTCGGCGTTCGGAATTACTCCAGGAAGTATCACATGCCATGACCTAATATATATATACACAATGTCACATCATATATATATATATATATATATATATATATATATATATATATATATATATATATATATATATATATATATATATATATATATATATGTCACCAATGCAGACTTACCTGCCCACAGAAATCCCGTGTTCCACACAATGAATTCACTATTAAGTTACTACACAATAGTTACATCATTCCTGGTGGCACAGAACTAAGTTCTTTCTTTACTTAGTAACTAAGCACAGTTTTGTCTGAATCTCCACCTACCAACTTACCTGGTTTTCTAACCGTTATCCTGGCTTCAGCAACTGACTGACATAAATCTAGGTTTCTATCAGGCACAAGTAACTATGTTTTATTCCAACACAGCAACCTAATAGATGCTACGATTTGCGATATATGGAAAATATAATTTCAACCCAAATCGCCCACATCGCATTCCTACGTTCCCAACAGCTGTTTCGCGAACACGCTGTGGTAAACACAACACACGATTAGCCGTCAGCAGCGTTATCGATCGGTTTGCTAATTAGTATGCAAGGACATCCGCATAGGTAATGAGGCTAGAACGATGGCGTTTTGTACACACTTACAAAGTTAAATGATTTAAACAAATAAATACCTGAATATCGAGAACCAGACTCCAGTCAGCTTTCAGAACTGTTCAAGGGCTCCTCAGCCTCCTTTCCGTAACAGTCAGCCGAATCATGGTTGAGGTGAGACGCAACACAAAATGGCTCACACAGGCCTGCGTCTGCTCCCTTCGAGCAAAATTGAAGTGAATGAATGGTTTAGCCAATTTCCCCACTCGTGCCAACTCAATGCGCACGAGGAGCTAGTGCTTCTTGGGAAAAGACACTTTCTCGGGAAACCGTCATTCCCCGCCTAGATTTCTAGATCTCTCTGCACGAGAATCTAGTGCTATCCCCAGCCTCACGGGTCACTCAAATTCAGGTGCTCCGAGAAGATTCTAGATGGTAATTCCTCTATCGGCTTCCCTCAGTCTATTTATAGCTGGGAAAGTCCCCCGATGACGCGCCAAAATAGTGCGGAATCTTTACGACCCAAGACAGATAAACGCGTTTCGTCACAGTAACTAAAGCAATAACATGGCTCGAGACACAGATCTTTTCTTGGGCATACTTCCTTAGTGACTCATTGAGAATGCTCATGAAGATAGAGACGGGTTTGGTCCGAAGTCAGTGGTTTGTGTCTCTGGGGCGGTCACGGCTGACAAAGATTAGTTTCATTTTCGTGCCAGGGCATGCGGGTGTACAGTGTATATCACACAAAATGCTCGTCACTGCCCCATGTGAATAGTGGAACAGACAGGAGTCTCGACAAACCAACAGATTGCACAGGTATACTATGCAAAAGGCCGCTGCCAGAATGCCAACACAAAAGTCCGCCATGAAAATGGAAGCGGCAGTCACTAGAAAACCCAGCAGTCACACATTACTGCGTAAGGTAACCCATTCAGTTCAGCCACCGACCGGCCGCCATGTTTCTGAACATGCAGCTCACGCTACAAACAACCGCTCATAGATTTATTGAGGAAGCTAAACCAAGTATTTATGGACTGAATGTTTCGATGTGCAATGAGGCTGATCTGTCGACTAACTAACAAAACTTAAAGTAAGTTTTAAAAAAAGTTGCAAATCCTTTAAGGATATAAGCAGTCAACCCCAGCATTCATTTAGCTGTCCGTGATTCTTGGGTAAGTTTACGTTCAGTATTTGCCATTGCTTTCTGAACGACCATACCATTTAAAGCCAGTTAATTACTTAATAAAAACACAAATGACGCCTGTACACAGTGTGGCATATGGGGCTTATACAGCTAGTTCCGTACATGTGGATATGTCAGTTAGCTCTCCAGTGGAAATTTCAGCAACATCATGCTCGCCTCCTTTACTCCTCCAGACATTCCCTGGTGCCTAGTTTAGGCCCGTGTACATTTTGAAAATCCGTCTCGATTCGAATCCGAATCCACGACCACAAACATCTTTTCATTAATTTAGTTATGTGGTTAAGAAACGGCTGGTCGAGTGGCTAGAATACCGGGTTCTCCTTCGGGAGACCCAAGTTCAAATACTTGGTAAGGTATGGAATTTTTTTATGTCGGGGGCAAAAAGAAAACCGTAATCTGCACAGTTCGCGGCGACTGCACACAGGCGGCCTTAATTCCTCAGATTCAAAGACCCCCTGCTATACACCGCAAGGTACTACTATATTTGCAGTAAATGACAGCGGCAGTGACGGTTAAGTTCTAGATAATTAGTTATGTGGTTAACTTTTAGCTAGCTAGTTAGCTATTTTGGTTAATGTTTTGGTAAATCGTTAAGTTGATAACTTTGTTAATGATTTAGTTAGTAAGTTAGTGAATTGTTTGGTTAGTTATTTAGTTAGTGAAGTTTTAGTTAGTTAGTTATTTTAGTTAATTATTGGGTAAATCGTTAAGTTAATTACTTTGTGAAATATTCAGTTAATTATTTGTTAGTTAGTTAATTGTTTAGTTAGTTATTTTGTTAGTGAATATTTAGTTAGGTAGCTTTTCAGTTAGTTATTAGTTAGCTATTTAGTTAGTTATTAGTAAGTAATTTAGTTGGTTATTTAGAAACTTATAAAGTTAGTTATTTTGTTAATTGTTTTGTTAGTTTCTTAGTTATTTGGTTAATTTGCCATTTAGTTATTAATTTAATCTGTCATCATCATCATCATCATCATCATCATCATCATCATCATCATCATCATCATCATCATCATCATCATCATCATCATCATCATCATCATCATCATCATCTTCTGGTCTGCCAGCTGGCGTAGGCGTTCATGGCTCTCCGCAGATCTCGGTCTTTGGTGTTCTGGATCAACTCTGCTGATGATATTCCTCCATGCCACCGTCTCAATCCATCCAGCACCATTTCTCTTGGTCTACCTCTGCTCCCTTCCCCCTTAATTTTTCCAATTGTCACAGATGTTCTCTTACGCCTGGCTTCTCATGACATGACCAAAGAATGCTGTTTGTCTTGTTCTTATTGTTGTATATAATGTTCTAGTTTCAGTACCCTCTTTCAATTATTGATTGTTTCTAGCGGTCCAAGGAATTTCAACGTTAATTTAATAATTAAGTTAGTTATTTAGCTTTGTATGTAGTTAGTGATTTATTTAGTCATGTATTTAGTTGTTGAGTTAATTAGGTATTTATTTAATTTTTTAGTTAATTATGTAGTTAGTTAATTATTTATTTAAATATTTAGCTAGTTATTTAGGTAGTTACATACTTTATTATTTGGTTAGCTGCATAGTTATTTGTTTAGTTAATTATGTAATTATGAATATGGCGGAAATACCCCAGAATTGGCTGCATAGCTACCTGGTCCCACTCCCAAAGCCAGGTAAGGATCACTCCAGCCTTAATGGATACCGAATCATAATCCAGCAAAACACGTATGGCAAAGTCCTCGAAAAGATAGTATGATCGGTTGGTATACGCACTGTTGGACATGGAAGTCTGCCCTTGCCTTGTTAGATGGGTTGCGGCAGCCCTTTATTAGCGTAAGGTCGCACAGCGCATGGGTTCCTGGACTTCTTTTCACTGTACTATTACACCTGGGTTGCCACAGGGATCTGCCTTGTCCCCAGTAATCTTTAATGTCTACACCGGTAAAGTCGCATTTATTAAGACACCAGGTGTTGGTAGAACCTTGACATTTGCAGATGATGTGCTGGTGTACAGACATGACAGAGATAGGGAACGTTTGGCTGCAGAAGTATAGGTGGCAGTAAACAGGGTGACAGAGTGATACAGGGACGCAGGAGCCGTTATAAACCCAGACAAGGTTCAGTTGTGTGGTACTCCCTGGATAACCATATTGTGAACAGATGTCCCAGGTATTATATTGAATGGATGTCCTCTTAGTCGAGAGAGTAAATTGAAGTACTTGGGTATCACCTTCGACAGGTGTTTGTCTTTTAAAGATCATGCGGAGGCTTTGGTGGTGAAGGCTAGTAGGGGACTTAATGTATTGAGGGCTATGGCAGCAACTGGGGTAGATCAGAGGATGCTGTAAGGCTCTTTCAGCAGTTAATAATTTCTGTCATTGAGTATGGTTTGGGGCTGCTGACAGTATCAAAGAGCCATCTTGAAAGGTTGAAGCGCATACAGAATGCTGCCATGCGGTTAATCCTGGGGTGCACAAAGCACACACCAATTATATGCATGAGTCATATCCTGGCGCTACCAGTTAGTTAGTTAGTTAGTCGACAGATCATCCTCATTGCACATCGAACCATTCAGTCCATAAGTGCTCGGATCCCCTCCTCAGCAAATCCCGCAACGTGTAGCGGCTAACGACGCCAGTTCTGTGTTGGTTTATCAATCTTCTTTGGCTTCCTGCGTAGTGTTCTTGTTTGGCCACCCCTCTTTTAATTTGCTGCTCTCGCAGTCTGGCCATTGTTGTAGATTCACAGTCATCACTTGGTTCTCGCAAAAGTCTTACTTCTCGTAGAGCATTCAGAATGTCGGCCTGGTCCATGGCGCGTCCGCCCTCCACAGTAGCCTCACCTGGGAGCTTGTCAGCCCGCTCATTTCCTTGTACTCCCGCATGCCCTGGCACGAAGATGAAACTAATCTTTGCCAGTCGAGACCGCTCCAGAGGCAGCAACCATTCTCTTCGAATCGACCCCTCCTCTATCCTCTTGATCATGTTCATTGAGTCGCTAAGGAAACAAGCCCTAGTGAATGTCTGTGTCTCGAGCCATGTTATCGCTTTACTTACTGCCATGACTTCCATGGTCAGGCTACTTGTGGTTTCAGTAAAAGCACCAGAGTCCTCCTTCACAATTCTCCCTCCGGCCCGAGCTGTAAAGGCCCATGAGCTTCTCACATGTCGGACGACCGACCCATCTGTGTAGATGACCGCGTCACCATCTAGCGAATTCTCGAAAATCAACGCTTGTACTTCAGCCTCAACAGCAGCCGAATTTTCTTGTCTGCATTTTCTGTCAAGTTGGATGCAAACTGAAAAGGATGTGCAGAAGTCTGTTGGCACTTGCACCCACTCCTCGCCAGGTTCTAAGTCCTCAAGTGAACACACCTGTTGAAGAATGTCTTCGGCTTGACCCATCCACGACCGTCCTCTTTTTAACCTGCTGCCCTTCACCTTCCTAATTTCACTACCAACAATGGCGGATAGGCATAGGTCTCTTAAGGTCAAATGGTACCTGAGAATTGCTGCAGATAGGAATCACCTCCTGCATGAAGCCATGGATATGATCAAGGGTCATATACTAAGACAAAGCAGGTCCTGGATGGCACAGGCGGAAATATCTATACGTAATGATTGTGATCTAGAAACCATCAATCGTAAAAAAAAAGAGTGAGTTGAAGTACCGGCAGACAGGACGGACTGGCACAATGTACTAGTAACACTGGGTCATGAGTGCAGAGAATGGGCAAAGGGCCGCACATAGTTTGGGGTGCAACAACTGATATAGAGTAACACACATCTAGGTGACATAGTCATCTATACTGATGGGTCACTTGTGAGAAACAAACGGATTTGATGGGGTTTCATTGCGAAGGCTAATGGACGATACTTGAAAGTGGAGAGTATGACATATGAGGTTACGACCTCCAGCATGAAAATGGAGGTGGAAGCAGTCACAGCGGCATTACGTTGGTTAGAGGAGACCACTGCAAAACACATTGTTTTCATCAGGGACTCAAGGAGTATGCTTAGTAAAATGGAGAAATTAATGTTTATAGTGGAATGGCTCACCTCGCTTCAGAGGTCACAGATTGTAAGAATTGTGTGGACTGTTTTGCCCTGGCCATGCCGGAGTGCGGGGGAGGGAGGCTTATAGGCTGACAGGGAATGCACCTCTTGGTGGTAGATTACCTAACGACAAGGGAGAGGTGGTCGTGCGCCTGTGGGACCAGGTGGAGAAGGTGGAGGAACAGATTGAGAATCCGTATGTGGAAAAGATGAGATTGCGGTGGATTGGCGTGGGTTGTGGGAGAATCTCTAAATTGAGAGGGAAGACCAGGAGAACTTTCAATCAGACAGCGGTGGGAACGATTAGTAATATGACTCTTCGCTGGCTGTTGAACGAGAGGGCGGAGCTGGTATGGAAATGTCCTGAATGCAGTGATGTCGGTTCTTAGCTCAACGCAACATATAAATATTTCTCTCTGTAATTACTTCGTTACCTGTTGTCGAAATTAATACTTTAGTCAATTATTTAGTTAAGCTTTTTAGTCATATATTTAGCTACTTATTTAATTGCTTAGATATTCATCAATTTATTTGGTTATTTATTTATTTAGATAGTTATTTACTTATTTAGGAACAATTTATTTAGACATCCATTGTTAAAAATTATTAAGTCAGTTGGTTGTTTAGTTAATTCGTTAGCTGCTTAGTTATTTAGTTAATGAATTAGTTACTTTTAGTGAATTATTTTAGTAACTAGTTGATAAGTTATTTACTATTTTCTTAGTTATATTTGTTAGTTTGTTATTAGATAGCTCGTAGTTAATTATTAAGATATTTTTTGTTAAAGTCAATAATTTAGTATATTATTTAATTACTTAGATACTTAATTAGATATTTAATAAAATGTTTATTTAATCTCTTCTCTTCTCATCTCACCTTACTCCTCTTGTACCATGCGGTGTCGAGGTGAAGCATAAACAGCAGGAGAGTGCCCGTGTATGGGCTTCATATATCGAGACTCACACCGACTCTGCTACTCCCTACGTCAGTCATTTACGTGGCCGGCCTCTTTCTCTGCTTCCGTTTTGTCTGTACATCACTACTTGTTGTGGTATACTGTTAGCTGGTAATCTAGTTATATGACCAAACCATTTAACTTGTTGCCTTCTGATAAAATTTAGTTCTGTTATCACTCCCACCTTATTCATGATTTCTTCATTTCTAATTTTCTCTCTTCTTGATACATCGGGTCATTTGCGACGAGAAAAAGAGTGTTGATGTGCTTCCTAGAACCTGTGTTTTTGTATGGATGTGAAGTGTGGACAATGAGCAGACAAGATGAAAAACATTTGATGGCTGTTGAAATGTGGTTTCTAAGAAGAATGCAAAGAATACCATGGACAGACAGAAAAACGAATGAGCAATTCCTACAAGAAACAAATGAAAGCCGTAAACTGATTAGAGAAATTAGACATAGACAGCCGCAATTTTTTGGTCACGTTATGAGAAGAAACACATTGGAGAACTTGGTAACAACTGGCAAGATCGAGTGGAAGAGACCAAGGGGAGGGCAGAGAAGTAAATACCTGGATGACTTGGATACGTTGTATAGTCGCGATAAGAACACTGAGCTGATCCACGATTCTGGTGATCGAGAGTAGTGTAAGTCGGGCTCCATCACCTCCTTTTGAGGCGCAAAAGCGATTGACGCCTCAAAGGGTGATAACTCCGGGTTTTTTTTAATGTCCTCCGCAAGGGGCGATAACTCTCCGGATTTTTAAAAAAGTCAAGGGCGATAACTCGTTTTTTAAATAGGCGTGGTTCGAGTAGGTGTGGTCTAGTGACTCATCAGAGTAGGTGTGGTCTAGTGACGGTAGGTATGTGTACAACATAAAAAATACAACATTCAAAATAACAAACGAGTCAAGTAAGGTATATGTTTTTTTATTAAATCATATATAGACAATACAATGCATATTAAATAAGTAGCGGCATAGTGGAAAAGTCTGGAAGGTAGTACCGGGGAGTTATACGTCGGCAAGTGTGGGAAAATCTCCGGCGGGTGTGACGGCGGTCGGTTCATAACAGACGTGGAGGGGTGCATACGGAAAAGTCATTAAGTAACGGGTTGTAAAAACGTGGGTGAGTGGTGTGTTAAAATATTTTGAACTGTTAGCGCATTGGTGGTGTACGAATAGACGGAATAGGTGAGGTGGGGATAGTAGTGGGTATGGGTTAGTGAAATTAGTTGATAAGGGTGGTTATTAGTGTTATGTAGGTGTTCATAGTACCTTATTCACTAGCATCACACGTGTTACTAATGAAACCTTGAAATCTAAAGATCGTCCGTTGAATGGATATGGTGTAAACCTCTGAAGTCGGAGTGGGCTCGCCTGAATGGCGAGGGACACCTTTAAAAGGGAAATCAAGCCCACACGCAAAACTCAGTCCTTTACTACTTTAAACAGTGTGTAAGGACTACGCTCGAGTTTAAGCGAGCAAACAAAAAGAAGAAGAAAAGAAGAAGAAGATATGGTGTAGTGTCATTCGAGGGTAAGGGGTGGGTACCATGTATTAGTGGTCAAGTAGTGGTCAAGCAGTGGTCAAGTAGTGGTCAAGTGAGGACAATTTTAGGTGAAAGTAGCTGTAATGATATAGTGATGATTAAAGGGTGGTAAATTAGTGGTCAACCAGTGGTCAAGTAGTGGTCAAGTGAGGAGATTTTGGGGGAAAAGTAGTTGTAATGATATGGTGATGATTAAAGGATGGTAAATTAGTGGTCAAGCAGGGTTCAAGCAGTGGTCAAGTGGTGATCAAGTGAGGAAATTTTAGGGAAAATTGGTCGTAGCCACATGGTGATGATTAAAGGGTGGTAAATTAGTGGTCAAGTAGTGGTCAACCAATGGTCAAGTAGTGGTCAAGTGGTCGAGTGACCACTTAAATTGTAGACGACGATGTCTCTAAGATTATGGTAGTGGTTAAACTGATCGATGACGTGGTCAAGTAGTGGTCAACCAGTGGTCAAGTGGTCGAGTGAACACTTAAAAGGTAGAGAAAAGTATGTATATTGAAACGGTGATGGTAAAATGGTCGACGACGTGGTCAAGCAGTGGTCAAATAGTGCTCAACCAGTGGTCAAGCGCTCAAGTCAGAAAATTGTAGGGTATGGTACGTGTAGTGAAACAGAGATGGATAAATTAAGTAGTGACGTTGTCAAGTAGTGATCAAGTAGTGGGCAAGTACTGGTCAAATGGTCGAGTGACCACTTAAATTGTAAGGGAAAGTACGTGTAGTGAACCTGTGTTGGTTAAAGTGATCGATGACGTGCTCAAGTAGTGGCCAAGTAGTGGTAAATGGTCGAGTGACTACTTAAATTGTCGGTGAAAGTAGGTATAGTGACATGGTGATGATCAAGAGTTGGTCAAATGGTGTTCAAGTACTGGTCAAGTAGTGGTCAAGGGTCAGGGGGTGGTCAAGCAACCCCTTAAGTTGTAGGGGGAGTTACTGTAGTGACAGTAGGGGTTAAAGTGATCGATGACATGATCAAGACGTTATGCTGGCTGCTAAGTTCAGAAAGTAGTGTCCTTAGTATTGGTAATTTCCTTGACAGGAGCGTCTCGAGCACAGATTTTGTATTGATCAATAGCACCTAGTGGTACAGTCGACACACATGGACAATAGTTACATCCGGTCAAAGATGGCGTCGCACCCTATCACACAGGGGTACTTGCTTCAACCAAACTACGTCTCATTCACTAAAACGGGTCAAATATGGCGTCACATCCGGTCACATGGGTAATGGGACAGCTGAGACACGTGGTTAAGAGGGAAACTATAGAAAAAGGGTGTCCTATCGGTTGTCGAGTCAGGGAACCTAACGTATGATGATCACTGTGTATAGGAGTGAATACACTGCATCATCAACACTGCATCCGAAGGGTAAAATGGTCACCCCCTTCTCTCTCTCTTTTTCTATAACCGTGTAGTCCTAGTGTTATCCGGTTACACCAAAGGACACCCGGGCATCAACACAACAAACTGCCCCGATTCAACCTTAGGCAATGCACGTAACATGACAGGTCACATGTTCGCCGTCATAACCAGCGACGTTATCACTTATCAAATTAGACATCCACACTTTCATTTCCTTTCTATGTGGCCATAGTGTCTTTACATCTTTCTCCAGAAAGCCATTTTCAAGACCAATATATGTGTTTTCAGTGTACCTGCTCAGTGCCACACTTTACAACCAGACAAAAGTACACCTTCTATGTACCACTTCAACCATCAAATAAGAAAATATGTTAGACAAAATATTAAAATTATTGATCAAGTAAAGAAATAACTCCTCCAAATTTATGAAAAGTACGAAACCTTGGTACCCAAATGCGACAAATGTAGGCCAAATACTGAAATACTTCGTCCAAACTTATGAAAGGTAGAAAATTGTCTTAACCAAATGGGGTAAATATTGCTCAAACTAAGAAACATGTCGATCGAAGTAGGAAATTACGTGAACCAAAGTAATAAAATTGTTTGCCAAATAGGAAAAAGTATCGGTCAAACTTATAGATGTCTCGTTTAAACTTATAACATGTATGAAAATTTGTTAGGTAAAGGTGAAAAATATTGGCCAAGTAATGAAATATCGCATCCGAACTTATAAAATGTACGATTTAACCAAAGGCGAAAAGGCCAAAATACGAAATGTCTCGACCAAGCTTATAAAAATCTAGGAAAAAAATATTACAACTAAAATATTGATCAAAAGGTATAAATCCAAACATTATAAAAATAAACAAATGTGAAAAGTATCGTCCAAAGACAGAAATATTTCAACTAAACTTATAAATAAGTCAACAACACTTGTGAAAATTTTTGGTCAAGTACAGAAATAGCTATGGAAAAAAGTAAGTCCACAAAACTAAGAAAAAAAAAAAATGTAACTTCTGTAGTCAAATGTGTCTTGAAGTTTTATCTGAAAAGACATTTCACAATACATAATCAGCACCACTTTCCTTGTTTTACGTTACCGAAGGCCTTCACCGTATCTGGTACAGAAACCCTTATACATCACTCATCTC
This sequence comes from Cepaea hortensis, assembly GCA_963921405.1. Lineage (NCBI taxonomy): Eukaryota > Metazoa > Mollusca > Gastropoda > Stylommatophora > Helicidae > Cepaea > Cepaea hortensis. The sequence continues at coordinate 14,757,763 of OY992879.1, read as the reverse complement.
TCCACACCTCTTGGTTTCTTTCTAATACAAAGTGGTCACATCACCAAGAACTTCAAACCTCCATTATACACGTGCTCCATTGAAACACCCATGACAGTTAACAACATGTATGGCCATGTAATCTGTGAGTCCATTGGGGATAGTTCATCCGAGTATTCGTCACCAAAGATCCATTTCCCATGTCTGACATCTTCAACTTGCTATACCACATCTTATTCTAATATACACTTTATATGAAATTTCCCAAATTTGGGATCTATTAAAGAATACGTAATGAGATACACAAAGACACCAAGAACATATCAGACAAAACAACTCACAAACCAGACTTAGAACTAAAACTTAAACCATATCAGATGAACCACCCAACAAGTACCACTAGAACTCAAATCATAACGATATTAAGGAAACGCATACTAGTTTATTTCTGTTATAACTGTTTTAATATGCCAGAGAGAAACATGGTAATTAGACTATATCTGCCTTCTTCACTGCTGTCCTTTGTTCGATGACTTTTCATCTGTGCTTGTCCTTCAGGACTGGATTCAAAATTTTTTTTTCCAAGTCTTGTACACGCCTTTCAAAATGCTCACGTTCTCTGATTACATGGTGCCAGTTACCATTGCGTTCTTCGGTGCCAACAGTATGGACTGTCAAGAAGTGAGGTTCTGGTGCAAAATTAACCTGTGGAGGTAAATAAAACACATTGAAACTTACAAGACGGCCACACATACTACTTCACTAAAGAAAAACAGTAAAAAAAAAAAAATTCATGATGAGAAGTGGTAAAAGGCATCAAAAACAGACTGTCGACAGTACTGTCTTTGAATTGCCATATCAGGATTGAAAAAAAAACAAAAAAACAAAAGAAGAAGAAGAAGGAGGAGGACGACGACGAGAAGAAGAAGAAGAAGAAGAAGAAGAAGAAGAAGAAGATCAACAACAACAACAACAACAACACAACAACAACAACAACAACAACAACAACAACAACAACAACAACAACAACAACAACAACAACCAACAACAAGAATTACAACAATAACAAAATATATCTGATTGAAAGGCGTGCCACTTGAAATAGCATGCACTGAGCCAGGAAATAATTGAACATATTCACATCCCCCTCCCCATGCCCCCCTCCATCCCTCCATGCCCTTCCCCCCCCCCCCCAAAAAAAAAAAATGAGTAAACACTCACTTGAAAATGTGACCAAACAGCCAATAGAGGTGGCAGCAGGGGTGAAAGTCGCGTGTCAAACGACCACACGAAGTACAGACAACGTGACGAAGACCACGTGTGCGTGACCTAACGAGTGTTGGCCTCCTCACAGTGGCGTGAAACTCATCCCATATAAATGTAAATACGGATCAAGTTTGTACACAATTCTAGACATCATTTATTGTTGCGTTTATAGAAATATTGCAGGATGCGCGTGTGTGTAATTTACCTAGATGTGTATATGATTAGCACATATGTACGAGGGGCGGTCGCCTAGTAGTGCCTCGTAATTTATAATTTAATTCAATAACACCCCCCCCCCCACACACACACTCACTCTCTCTCTCTCTCTCTCTCTCTCTCTCTCTCTCTCTCTCTCTCTCTCTCTCACACACACACACACAGACATACACACAAACACACACACACACACACGCACACACTCACTCACACACACAAAATTCACATTGAATTGAAGCTTGAAACAAGTAAAGTGTTTCAAGTACCTTTCATTCACACAGTAGTATGTCCTTTGCAGAACCTCGCTCCCATAACAACCTTCCGGAAAACCTCTCGATTTCAAGTACCTAGGAAGTATAACATCATAAAGTGGCAAATCAGAAGACGAGATCTAAAAGAGATGCAATAAGGCAAACCAACTCATTGGACAAATGGCACCAATACTAAAGAACACACATGTATTAATAACTACTAAGAAAGCACTTTACAACACAATCTTCCTACCAACTCTATGTTACCAATGCCAAACCTGGACAATGACAGAACAAGAGAAAAGAAAAATCACAACAGAAATGAGATTTCTGAGAAGTATACATCAATGTATCAAGAAGAGATAAGATCAGAAATGAAGAAATCGGGACTAAAGTAAGGGTTGTAGCGGCACTAGATTTAATTAGAAGGGAGGAAGTCAAATAGTTTGCCTATGCAAGTAGGTTACCAACTAACAGTATACCACAATAAGCAATGATGTACAGACCAGAGGGAAGCAGGGGAAGAGGTCGACTACGTAAACGATGGACGCAGGGAATAACATAGTCCATGGGAATATCGATACATGAAGCCCATAAGCGGGCACTCTCCCGATGTTTATACTTCACCTCGACACCGCAAGGTACAAGAGGAACATGATGTGGTGAGATGAGATGAGATTAAATGAAGCTCTAAGTCTGTACTTCAAAAATGTATTTCTCAGTATAGTCTCCGTTATTCTTTATAGATTTTGTCCGTCTTCTCACAAGGGTATGTATATACCCACGGTAACATTTCGTGTCCTTTTCCCTAAATAACTGGCATACGGCTCGTTTAAGGGTCTAGGTAGCCTCAAAGTGATTTCCGCAAAGATCTTTCAATGGTCTCAATAGATGGAACTCTGAATGTGTTGCTGATTTATGGCTGCCTGTCAACATTCTGGATACCCACAGTGCTCAAACCTTTTAAGAACACAGGTATTTAATGATGGTCTGGGCAGTGCCTTTACTAATGGACAACATGGAACACAGATCATCCAGTGTTACCCGACGGTCACAACGAATTATGTCATCAACTAGATGAATGTTGTGTGGAGTCAATGCGGTTGACGGACGGCCAGTTCGCTTTGCGCCAACAAGTGAGGATTCACCTACTTCAGATTCGATGTACCCAACGTCGGTCAGTGCTAACATCCAATGTGGAATCTCCATAAACAATACTCTTTCGTGAATGTGAATCAGGGGTCTCGCCTTCAGCGTTGATTGGCATTACGTTGCTTTAACCGAACTTCTTTGGTGGCCATTTTTAAACTGTTACATGTTGTACAACCAGGTTGTTAATGATACACAGTGCAGAAGATTGTTCGAGGAATTCCACTAATTAATAAATTGCACACATTTACATAGATAAAATAATAGGAGGCATTATTTATTGATCGTCCCCCGTATATGCATGATTATATATATATATATATATATATATATATATATATATATATATATATATATATATATATATATATATATATATATATCATGTGCCATGCCGGAAAGCGTGGGCGGTCATGACTCGCCATTTCACTTGATCACCAGAGTCGTGGATCAGCTCAGTGTTCCCGTCTCGTCCATGCCATGTGGCCAAGCCATCCAGGTATTTTCCTCTCGGTCTTCCTCTTGGTCTGTTCCCTTCGATCTTGCCAGTTGTCACTAGGTTCTCCAATCCATTTCTTCTCATAACATGTCCAAGAAATTTTGACTGTTTACGTCTAATTTCTCTAATCAGTTTACGATGTTCATTTGTCTCCTGTAGTACTTGGTCATTGGTTTTTCTGTCTGTCCATGGCATTCTTTGCATTTTCCTCAAAAACCACATTTCTGCAGCCATCAGATGCTTTGCAGCTTGACTGCTCATTGTCCAAGTTTCACATCCATACAAAAGAACAGGCTCTATGTATCCCCTCAACACTCTTTTTCTCGTTTCAATTGACATTTTTTTTATTGGTCAGAATGTTTTTCATCTTGCTAAAGGCTACTTTCGCCATGGCGATTCTTGTTCTAATCTCTTCAAGGCATCTCCCATCAGATGTTATGACTGTTCCAAGATAATTGTACCGATTCACTTGTTGAAGAATATTTCCATTTACTTGTATATTACATTGTGGCACTTCTTTCTTCCTAGTGACGACCATAAGCTGAGTCTTTTTACAATTTAATTCTAACCCTAGTTGCTCACTGTGTACAACAACCGCATCTACTAATTGTTGCAGGTCCTGCGCATTGTCTGCAATTAATACTGTATCATCTGCATATCTAATGTTATTGATGTTTCGTCCTCCAATGCTGATTCCATTTATATCCTTTACATTTCTGAAAATATTTTCACTGTATAGGGAAAAAAGATCTGGAGACATCACACATCCCTGCCTAACACCTCTCTTAATTGGCTGATACTGTCCCACTTCATTATCAATCCTTATTGCAGCTTGTTGTTTCCAATATATGTTTTTTATAAGTCTAATGTCTTTCCCATCAATTTGTAGATCTGCAAGCATTTTCACCATGCTGACATGTCTAACTCTATCAAAAGCCTTTGTATAGTCAATAAAGCAAAGATGTATATCCTTGTTTACTTCTATAGCACGTTCAATAACTGATCGCAGCATATACACAGCATTTACTGTACCCTTTCCTTCTACAAACCCGCATTGTTCTTCCCCGATTTCAGGTTGTATCTTCTTCCTCACTCTTTGCATGATAATTCTTAGTAAAATCTTTTTGATGTGACTCATTATACTAATTGTTCTATGTTGATCACATTCCAAGGTTCCTGATTTCTTTGGGATTGCAATAAATACAGAGTTACACAATTCAGGAGGTATATCTCCAGTATCATATAATGTGTTCAGCAGTCTGGTGACTTGCTCTAGTCCAAATTCTTCTTAAGCTTTAATCATTTCTGTTGTGATGTTATCTGCACCGGGGGGCCTTGCCAGCTTTCATATGCTTAAGAACATTTCGAACCACCATCTCCAAAATTGGCGGTCCTTCATTATTAAATCTAATATCATACTGTTCGTCTCTGTTATCATCATAAAGGTGTTTCACATAATCTGTCCATACATGTAGAATCTGGTCTTTTTCTATTATGATTTTGCCATCTTCAGTTTTTAGACACCCTGTTGATGTATTTGTTCTTTTATTAGTAAGTTCCTGAATTATTCTGTGCACTAATTTGGTATTTTGACTGTTGTGTTGGTTTTCAATTTCTAAGCATTTTCCTCAAGCCATGCTTCTTTTGCCTCCTTACATAATATTATGACTTGTCTGTGAATTTCTTCATATTTGACAGAATTATTTTTGTTGAGTCATCTTGTTTCCATGAGGTGTAAAATTTCTTCAGTCATCCATTTCTTACGACCCACCTTCTTTAATTTTGGAATAGTTGTTTCTGCAGCCACATTGATTGAATTCTTCAACGTTTCCCATTGATCATCCACATCCTGGAATAGGATCTCTAGATCAGACAAAATTTCAAATCTGTTCTGTACTTCTATGTTGAATATGTTTTGTATTTCCTTGTCATTACTCAATGTACACAAATCATATTTAGTGTTTCCTGTTATATACTTGACTTTCTTCAACTTTATCCTCAATGTTCCTGTGAGTAATCTTTGGTCACTATAACAATCAGCACTGGGAACTGTTTTTGCTAGTGTTAATGCGTTTCTAAATCTTCTGCTAATCAGAATGTAGTCAATCTGGTTTCTAATCCTGCTATCAGGACCCCTCCATGTCCATAATCTTCTAGGGTGTTGCTTGAACCAGGTGTTTCCTACAATCATTTCCTGTTCTTTTGCCCACTCTACGAGTCTGTATCCTCTTTCATTTCTCTCTCCTAAACCATAGTTTCCTATTGTGTATCTATCCCCTTGATTTCCTACTTTTGCATTGAAGTCCCCTATTATGATGTTTATTTCTGAATTTTTGCATTTCTCTAAGGTAGACTCTATGTCATTATAAAATTCTTCTACACTATCTTCACTGGATTCTCCAGTTGGGGCATATACTTGAATAATATTTATGCTAAAAGGTCTGCCACTTAATTTAACTAGTAGAACTCTGTCCGACACGGCCCAATATCCTTGAACAGATTTTGCTGTTTTCCGGTCCAAAATAATTGCCACTCCCCTATGACGATCTTCACCTCCAGAATAAATAATCTTGAAATCTTCTTCTATCTTGATGCCTGCTCCTGTCCATCTCGTTTCGCAATACCTAAAATATTAATTTTTTTCCTTTCAAATTCTTGTTTTATGTTCTCTAATTTTCCGTCGTCGTTTAACGTCCTAACGTTCCAAGTTGCTAATTTTAACGTCTCTGTCCTTGTCTTGCGATGATCAGTCTTTAAGCGAATCATGATATACTAGGCAATTTTAAAGAGGTAGTTTGCCGTTGCTTTCCTCTATGGCAGTGACCTTACTGGTCGGAGACCGCAGCCATTGACTCAAGAAGAGTTCCTCTGCCTGCCGTTGTGAAGCTCGAGGCCATGACCCACAAATATCTGTCGGCTGCCCTCAAAATTTCATACACCACCTGCCTTCTGTGGCTTCTTTTGAAAACTTCCAATAAAAGGAACACAAAATAACATCACATAATCCACAGGAAAACACTATTCACAGGAAATCCATAGGAAATCACACGAAATCCAAAGGATAACACTAAATAGCGTCCCTCGGAAAAGTAACGCTTCATTTTGTCATATATATATATATATATATATATATATATATATATATATATATATATATAGAAGAAGAAGAAGAAGAAGAAGAAGAGAGAGAGAGAGAGAGAGAGAGAGAGAGAGAGAGAGAGAGAGAGAGAGAGAGAGAGAGAGAGAGAGAGATTTTATTTTAAAAGGGTTACAAATTGGGCACGCAGGCCCGTCTTACATTCGGCCCTTCCAATCACTCATCTTTCATTCATCAATAGTGCATGATACGTTCACATAGGAAAGTACATTGTCAAATGAATGTTGTAAACATAAACAATGCATATTACAATGTTATGAGACACATCCCTCATCCACATACACATCCTACTCCCAACCACATACACCCCCACCCACTCACACACATCTCCATCCACCCACACAAACCCGCACCCACCCACACACACCTCACACACCCAAATTTATCACCCACCCATACACACACACCCTCCATCCATCCACACACATCCAATACCCACACACATCCTCCCCACCCCCATATTCCCACATACCCACCCCACCCAGCCACACAGATCCACACCCAGTCATACACATCCACCATCCACCCTCACACACCCCCACACACATCCCGCCCACATACTCCACCCCCCACACCCCCCACCCAAACACCCACCAACCCACCCTTCCCTATTAACACACATCCCCCACACACACATCTCCCCACAAACACACCCATCCCCCAGCCCACACACACCCACCCACCCACCCATATCCACATGCCTTCAACCACCCAGCCAAACACTCATCCCCCAACCACACATCCTCGCACCCACACACACACCCACACACACACACACACACACCCACCAATCATACACCCCGCACCCACCCACCCAAATACACATTCCCCACACACCAACCCACACAACCCCCACCCACCAACATCCTCACATTTCCTACCATCCACCCAAGCACCCCCACCTACACGCAAATCCCTCACCCATGCACATCCCTCACCCATACACATCCCCCACCCATCACACATCCCTTCACCCACAAACACATCCCCCACACATCTCCCAACCAACCATACATCCCCCACCTACCGGCACATACCTCACTCACACCCACATCCTCCATCTACACACACATCCCCCACCCACTCACATCTCTCTACCCACACATACATCCTCCACCCATACACCCACCCCCACCCACACATTCCCAACCCCTACATACATCTCCATACAAACACTCCCTCCACACATACATCCCCTACACACATCCCCGCTAAAATGAGACCATGAATATAAAATGGACAGCTCAAATTTGTGCTAAAATGCGACCACTATTAAAATGGACATTTCATATATGTGCTAAAATGAGACCATGAATATAAAATTGACAACTCAAATGTGTGCACAAATGAGACTATGATTAGAAAATGGACATCTCAAATATGTGATAAATTGAGTCCATGAATAGAAAATGGACACCTCAGACATGTGCTAAAATGAGACCAGGAATAGAAAGTGGACATCTCAAATATGTGCTAAAATGAAACTATGATTAGAAAATGGACCTCAAATATGTGATAAATTGAGTCCATGATTAGAAGATGGACATCTCAAATACGTTCTAAAATGAGACCATGAATAGAAAATGAACAGCTAAAATATGCAGTCACTAAACTGGAACACTTGACACGGACTGTAACTTTATGGCTGAGTATATTGTTGTTGTTTTTGTTGCTCTCTGCGTTCATGCGCGACCGCTCATTCCCAGTCGTAGGGAGATGTTTTATAATACCCGCTGTGTACGGTGAAGGGTTGGGGGGAGTTGTGAGGGTGGAGAGAGATGGTATATTGACTGTTGGTTGTCTAGCTATTTGTTGAAATCTGTCCTAGAGGATTTATAATGGTGACCGATAGTGAGTATGTAGAACGTAGGAGGAATGGAGGGAGAAAAGGACGGAGAGGGTGAAATGGAAAGGTGGTAAGAAAGAGGGAGACAAAGAGTGAAATGAAGACTGAGTAGATAGAACGAGGGAGAGGAGGTGTGAAATGGAGAGAAAGTCTGTAGAAAGAGGAAGACAGAGTGAGAGACGGAGAGACAGACAAGAGAGAGAGAGAGAGACAGACAGACAGAGAGAGACAGACAAGAGAGAGAGAGAGAATGAAATGGAGAGTGCGTGCGTAAAATATGGGGAAGAGGATGCGTGCAAGAAATGGAGAGTGCTTACGTTAAAAGTGGAGAGAGAGAGAGAGAGAGAGAGAGAGAGAGAGAGAGGGAGAGAGTGGCTCGAAATGGAGAGTGCTTACGTTAAAAGTGGAGAGAGAGAGAGAGAGAGAGAGAGAGAGAGAGAGAGAGAGAGAGTGGCTCGAAATGGAGAGTGCGTAGGCTAAATTGGGACCGACAGATATAGAGTGAAAAGGAGAGTATGTTAAAAGTTGGACAGAGACAGAGAGAGAGAGAGAGAGAGAGAGAGAGAAAGGGAGAGAGAGAGAGAGAGAAAGAGAGAGAGAGAGAAAGAAATGAAGAGTAAGTACGCTAAACGTGAGACAAAGAGAGAGAGAGAGAGAGAGAGAGAGAGAGAGAGAGAGAATACGTAAAAGTGAGACAGCGAGAGAGAGACAGAGAGTGAGAGAGAGAGAGAGAGAGAGAGAGAGAGAGAGAGAGAGAGAGAGCGAGAGAGAGAATACGCTAATGTGGGACAGAGAATGCACGAACAAACGAACGAACACTATTTATTGTCAAAGGGGAACAAATTGGGCACGCCGGACCTTTCAATCACTTATCTTTCATTCACCAATTGTGAATGTTATATTCACATAGAAAAAACATTAAATTCTGCCATTCTATGACTCTCTGTCATACATTATTTCATTGACACATCATTCAAGGCTAACTGAGAACAGCAACAATATAAAAGTTATGCATTATAAAGGCATGGGGGAATGAGAAAGGGAGGCATGAGGCATGGGGAGAGAGA
>OY992879.1:14720833-14743333 GCA_963921405.1 Cepaea hortensis | reverse complement strand
TTTTTGAGCCACTTCAAGCGACCCATCGTATGCCAAGAGTTAATACACACAGTGTTAGCTGTTGTTTTAGTTGTTGTTATAGATGTTGTTGTAGTTCTCGTTACAGTGGTTGTTATATTTGTAGTTGTTATAGTTGTTGTTATGGCTGTTACTGTATGTGTTCGTATAGTTGTTGTTGTCATAATTGCTGTCACAGATGTTGGTGTAGCTGTTGTTATAGTTGTTGTTATAGTTGTGTAGTTGTTATTATAGTTGTTATTATAATTGTTATTATAGTTGTATAGTTGTTGTTATAGTTGTGTAGTTGTTATTATAGTTGTTATTATAGTTGTTATTATAGTTGTATAGTTGTTGTTATAGATGCTGTTATAGTTGTATAGGTTTTGTTATAGTTGCTGTTTTGTTGTTTGTTTATTGTATGTTATTATAGCTCTTGGTCTAGCTGTTGTTATAGTTAATTGTATTGGTGATGTTATAATTGTTGTTACATTTGTTGTTGTATTTGTTGTTATAATTGTTATTATAGATGTTGTTATAACTGTTGTTATAGTTTTTGTTACAATTCTTGTTATAGCTATTGTTATTGTTATGTTATCGATGTTGCTTTTGTTGTTATGGTTGTTGCCATAATTGTTGTTATAGCTGTTATAATTGTTGCTATAATTTTTTTATTCTTGTTGTTATAGTCGTTGTTACAGTTATTACTGCACTTATCAATATTTCCGTGGCCACAAATGAAATTGAAAAGTGACAACGAAGCTACACAAATAGAATAAAAAACAAAAACAACACACACACTTAGACTCTAACGATTCGATCAAACTCTTTTTATAGGTACAAAAAACAAAGAACAAAGAACAAGAAGACCTGGTTGTAAACAGAAATAGCAAATAGCACAAGGAAACATAAATCCGGTCACTCGAAATTAAAATAAGAGCAGGAAGTTGGAGAAACGAATTAGTGGAGGCAAGGAGATGAACGCAGACAAGCGGGGAATTGAGTGGTGGGTCTTGTAAAACCAGTTATATGTTTAATTTTTTAAATATTGATTGATTGATTGATTTAGGAACCGACATCACAGCATTCGGGGCATTTCCATAAGCGCCCCGTCCCCCTCCTCAGCAGCCAGCGAAGAGTTCCAGCACTAATAGTACCAGTAGCAATCTGATTATATGTCCGTCTCGCTTTTCCTCTGAGCGTCGATCGTCGGCCAGATCCCCTCGTCATCCCTCGATGTCGCATTCTTGCCAAACCATGGTGATCCATTTGCTCCTCCGAGGTGTACAAGTGCTCCCACAAGGCCGCAACCACGTCTGCCTTATCATGCATCAATACTCCACCAAGTTTTGCAGAGCCAGCCAATCTGTCCGCCTGTTCATTCCCCAACACACCAACATGACCCTGAGAAAAGACCCAGACGATGCTTGCCACCCGTGACTTCCGAAGCGAAGCAAGCCACTCGGCACGAAGTTTGCCAGTCCTCACCCTACTCAGCATGCTTTCTGAGTCAGTTACAAGCACGTTGTGTGTGTGTATCGTATTCTCCATCCAGCGGAAAGCTGCTTTTTAAAATATATATACAACAAATATACATGTATAAAACGCACATACATAAATACAACATATATTCTTATACACAACAAAAGACTTCTATTTGGTCAGTCGTGAGGGCATGCTCAATACATTAAAGACTGTCGGCTGCCCGCCAACCTTCTGTCCATTGTGGAATCGTTCCACACAGATATGATGGGTAGACTCAGGCTTGATGATACAACTTCAGAAGCGTTTGAAATCAAGAGTGGAGTTAAAGAAGGTTGTGTACTTGCTCCCATCCTCTTTGGAATATACTTATCGCTTTTATTCAAATATGCCTTTCGTGATAAGGATGGTGGTAGATACATTCACTCACGCTAAAATGGCGGCCTCTATAATTATCAGAGATTGAAAGCCAAGACCAAAATTAGGAGGGTACTGGTCAGAGAATTGCTTTTCGCAGATGATGTGCCATTTACAACGTACTCTGAGGAAGAATTTCAACGTATAATATCTGCATTCCCCAATGCTTGTTCTGAATTTGATTTAACAATTAGCAAAAAGAAGACACAGATTATGTCACAAGGTGCATATGGGGTACAATCAATCTTTATTTACGACGCCGTACTAGAGATGTTAGACCATTTTACATATCTAGGATCAGTGGTAAATAGCAAATTATCGACAGATCAGGAAATCAACATCCGGATTGGTAAGGCAGTAACAACAATGAACAGGTTAACAAAAAGAGGCTGTGAGAATAGGAAGTTTATTCCCACAACAAATATCTTTGTCTATCAAGTATGTGTCCTTAGTGCTCTTCTTTATGGCAGCGAAGAATTGTCAACTTACTTCATATACGGTGTCTGTGAAGAATACTTGGTATTAAGTGGCAAGACAAAATCACAAATACTGAAGTATTGGAAATATCAGGTTGTGTGACGGTTTATTCCATGCACGCTCTAGCACATTAGCAAGATGGATGACGGTAGAATACCAAAGGACATCTTTTTTGGTGAATTACAGATGGGTAAGAGATCTCAGTGTCGGCCTCTACTACGATAAAAATATGCGTGTAAGCGGGACATAACTGATACAGGCATAATTGACATTGCACCTTGGTAGCAAATCGCCGCTGATCGTGTTGCATGGCGGGCATAGATCATAAATGGAATAAAAACAAAAGAGAAAATGATTGCAGATAGGTCACACACTGAGCGCGTGAGACGTCTGATGGTGTGTGGTGGTGGAAATGACCATGTCTTTACATGCATCCATTATGGACGAACATTTAAAGCACGAATTAGTCTGTCCAGTCTCATTCCTACAGCCATGGGTTGTAGTTATTATGCCTTTTTTGTAGCACACTGTAACAAACTATCGTCTGTCTAGACGACAAGGTGCCAGTTAGTTAAATACGTTTATACCACACACACACACACACACACACACACACACGCACGCACGCACGCACGCACGCACTCACACACACACACTGGGAGACTTCAATGCAAAAATAGGTAGAGAGCAAACTCATAAAAAAGTGGCCGGTATAGAAAGCCTACATACAACTTCAAATGATAATTAATGGAGAGTCATCAACCTGGCAGAAGCCAAAGGACTGCAGATTAACAGTACCAGACTACAAAGAAATGATATACACAAACAAACTTAGAAATCATGTGACAAGAGAACCTATAATCAAATAGATCACATTTTAATTAACAACAGAAATGCATCAAACATACAACAAGTTAGAAGTTATAGAGGAGCTGAGTGTCACAGCGACCATTTCCTCGCTGGATCAAAATTTAAAATAAAACATAAGAGAGCTTTCTATACTAAATTACAAAGATTACACCCAACATATAACAGAGAAAAACTACGAGAAATTACAGTCAAAGAGAAATTTAAAGATGAAATAAAATGTAAACTTGAAACTCTTCAAAACCATTAGGAGGAAAGCGTTGACCAAACTTGGTTGAACATCAAGAATACAATTCAATCTACCGCAGAAGAATGTCTCGATAAGTTAACCACGCATAGAAAGAACAGATGGTTCAATCAAAAATGTGAAGAAGCAGTCATTAGGAAAAACAATGCCAGACAGCTATGGCTAAATGACATCAACAACATCCAAAGGAAGAGCAATATAGAAATGAATGTAAAGAGGCTATAAAATAGTTCGACAGCAGAAGCGAGAATATATGAGTAATATAATCAAAGATATGGAAACTAATCACCAGAAAAACGAATCCAGAAAGTTTTTTCTTTAAAGAACTGAAGTCAATGAAACGAGGGCACCAAGGCAACACATATGGTTTAAAAGATAAAAATGGGAATATGATAAATACCAATGAGGAAATGTGCAACACATGGAAATAATATTTTGTTGAATTACTAAATTGTGAAGCTCCAAGTAACACTTTCCCGCAGGAAGCGATTCTAACGTGTGAACCACAAATTGAAGAACCTGCATTTGAAGAAATCCTATATGTAATCATACGACTTAAAAACAATAAGGCAACTGGGGCTGATGGAATTGCTGCTGAATTTATAAAGGCAGGTGGCCATGCATTACATCTAAAGCTATACGAACTAATAATAAAAATCTGGAGGACAGAAGAATTACCTCATGACTGGAAAGAGTCATTATTGATACCTATCTTTAAGAAAGGAGACAAGTTCCAATGTGGAAATTATAGAGGAATATCACTACTGTCCACAAGCTATAAGATACTATCCGCAGTATTACTAAATAGACTAAAACTATATTGAGAAGACATATTAGGTGACTACCAGGCGGGTTTTAGACAAAACAGATCAACAATAGATCAGATATTTATCTTACGACAAATAGTCGAGAAACATTGGGAATATAAAAGAGATCTCCATAACATTTTTGTGGATTTTAAAAAAGGCTTATGATAGTGTCCATAGGAATAGCCTATGGAATGCTATGCAGGAATTTGGAATACCAAGGAATTTTTCAACATGACCAGACTATGCAGGGAAGATACTTATAATATTGTAACCAATAATATATATATATATATATATATATATATATATATATATATATATATATATATATATATATTATATATATATCTTATATATAAAAAAGGATCTCCGTCTGTCTGTCTGTATGTCCGTATGTACGTATGTCCTTTATACGTTCGCGAACGGCCCATCCGATTGAGATGAAATTTTCTACACGCCTTCCTTTCATTCCAGAGCTGCCAACTGTCATAGTTTTTTTTTCTTCTTCCTCCTCCTCCCTCCTCCCCCTCCCAAAATACGTACGTAAATATATGATGATGATGAGATGAAGAAGAATCCCCAGAACCAAAAACGCTAGGGAAAGGGAAGAAAATGACGTGACTACACAGAATCCCTCCTTCCTCCTCCTCCTTCATTCTTCTCCCTCTGCCTCCTCCCTCCTCCTCCTCTCCCCTCTCCCTCCTCCCTCCTCTCTCTCCTCCTCCCCTCCTCTTTCTTCCACTCCTCCCTCTCCTCCTCCTCCTCCTCCTTCCTCCTCCTCCCTCTTCCTCCCTCTCCCTCCTCCATCCTCCTCCTCCTTCTTCCTCCTCCTTCCTTCTCCTCCCTCTTCCTCCTCCTCCTACCTCCTCCTCTCTCCTCCTCCCTCCTCCCTTTTCCTCCCTCCTCCTCCTCCCTCTACCTCCTCCCTCCTCCTCTCCACTCTTCCTCCTACCCTCTTCCTCTTCCCCTCCCCCTCCTCCCTATCCCTCCTCCTCCCTTCACATTCCTCCTCCTCCCTCTTCCTCCTCCTCCCTCCTCCTCCTTCTTCCTCCCTCCTCCTCCTCCCCCTCCCCCTCCTCCCCCTCCTCCTTCCTCTCCTCCTCCTCCCTCCTCCTCCCTCTACCTCCCTCCCTCCTCCTCCCTTCACATTCCTCCTCCTCCCTCTTCCTCCTCCTCCCTCTTCCTCCTCCTCCCTCCTCCTCCTCCTCCCTCCCTCCTCCCTCCTCTTCCTCCTCCCTTTCCCTCCTCCCCCTCCTCATTCTCCCTCCTCCCCCTCCTCATTCTCCCTCCTCCCTCCTCCCTCTCCCTCCTCCTTCTCCCTCTTCTTCCTCCATCTTCCTCCCTCCTCCTCCTTCTCCCTCCACCTCCTCCTCTCTCCTCCTCCTCCATCCTCCGCCTTCCTCCTCCTCCCTCCTCCTCCCCTCCTCCTCCCTCCGTCTCCCTCCTTCTCCCCCTCCTCCTCCCTCCTCCCTCTTCCTCCTCTCCCTTCCTCCTCCCTCCTCCTACCTCCTCCCTCCTCTCTCCTCCTCCGTCCACCTCCTCCTCACTCCTCCTCTCTCCTCCTCCTCTCTCCTCCTCCTCCCTCCTCCTCCTCCTCCCTCCTCCTCTCTCCTCCCTCCTCTTCCCTCCTTCTCCCTCCTCCTCCTCCTTCTCCCTCTTCCTCCTTCTCCCTCCTCCTCCTCCCTCTTCCTCCTTCTCTTCCCTCCTCCTCGCTCTTCCTCCTCTTCCCTCCTCCTTTCTCCTTCTCCCCTCCTCCTCTCTCCTCCTCCTCCCTCCCTCTCCTCCTCCTCCTCCTCCTTCCTCCTCCCTCTTCCTCCTCCTCCTCCCTCTCCCCTCATTCCTCCCTCTTCCTCCTAATCCCTCCTCCTCCCTCCTACTCCTCCCTCCTACTCCTCCCTCCTACTCCTGTCTCCTCCTCCTTCCTCCTGCTCCCTCCTCCTCCTCCCTCCGTCGAATATGAATTAAATGATATGCTCCCCACCAGGGACTGGGTGAAGCCGGGCCGGGTCGTATTTTTTGGGAATGGGAACGGGAGCAGGGGCCGAATATGAATTAAATAAGACGCTCCATTTACCCAAGTTTATTGTTTGGGGAAGATGTAAAGATCTTTTAAGTGCTCTTTCTAATAATAGACAGACAGACAGACAGATAGATAGTCGGGAACGGGAACGGGAGCTTATATGACTACTTATATGAATTAAATGAGATGCTCCCCACCAGAGTCTGGGCGAAGCCGGGCCGGGTCAGCTAGTATATATATATATAGTAACACATAAAGGCAGGAAATCAGACCTTTTCCAAATAACATCTGGCTTGAAACAGGGTGATGCACTATCGCCGCTACTCTTCAATCTGGCTCTAGAGCAGTGTTTCCCAACGTGGGGCCCACGCCCCTCAGGGGGGGGGGGGGCAATTCGATTGTTAAGGGGGGCAATTCGAAAATGGAAGAAATCGGCTGGATATAACAAAACGGGGAGACTTGAGACTGAAGTTAACTAAATTGGAACCTGACATAAATTCTCTTTGCAGCAAGCATCAAGAGCAAGGATCTCACTAAATTTAAATAATAAATAATTACTAATAATTAAAATAATATAGAAAATCTTTCATTAAAATTATTGTGTACTTGAATTGCAGTTCTCCATTATCTTCTTCTTCTTCTTCAGCATTCCGAGCCATTGAGGTTCTTTGCTGCAGATATAAGCCGTCTCCATTCGTCTCTTTGGTTGACCTTCTCCTGCCAGTCGCTGATTCCAAGTGTTTGTAGGTTTGTATGTATATTATCTCTCCACCGTCTTCTTGGTCTACCTCGAGGTCTACGGTCATTTATTTCCTGAGTGTAAGCGAGTTTTGTTTCCCTATTTGCTTCCATGCCGACTTCCTGGCCTAGGTGTTAGCGACTTTTCTCCGTAATCTCGTATACTCTCGCTTAAGTAACGTGACGATGGTGAGAATCAGCAGTGGTTCGAGTCGCGTCGGTAACTTACTGAACGTAATCTTGCCAAGAAATCAACAATCAGCTGAAAGATGCTGATGTTGACAGCAATGTCCCGTAAAGGATATGCAAACAAAAAAAAAAAACAATTATCTTCCATTCTTTCTATATGCCCCAGCCCCAGCCATTGCAGTCTATTAGCCTTCATAAAACCAGTGATTAGCGGGTATTTAAACAGATCATAAATGTCTTTGTTGCTTCTTCTTTTCCACTCTCCACTTTGTGTATCCCTAATGGACCCAAAGATGCGTCTTAAAATTTTGTT
Source organism: Cepaea hortensis (assembly GCA_963921405.1). Lineage (NCBI taxonomy): Eukaryota > Metazoa > Mollusca > Gastropoda > Stylommatophora > Helicidae > Cepaea > Cepaea hortensis. The sequence goes on along the minus strand of OY992879.1, from coordinate 14,735,777 downwards.
CTCAAAGATTTGTAACAAGGCTTCGTCTCCTTTAATTGTACTCCAGGTTTCAGAGCCATACAGCACAACTGTTCTAATCAGTGTTTTGTATATTGTAGTTCTCCATTATATGTTTTGAAAATTTACTTACTGTGTTTGCTCAATAATTTCCTAGTGATTTCTTCCTAAAACCTATCATTCAAGTTTCTTTAGTGAACATCTCAATTTTTGAATATTTAAAATAATGTATATGTTGGGGGGGGGGGGGGCAATAAGAATTTTAGAAAGGCTTGGGTGGGGCATAGCACAAAAAAGGTTGGGAAACACTGCTCTAGAGAAAGTTGTAAGGAGGGTAAAGGAGGAATGTGATATTGGAGGAACATCCAAGCTGCTTGGTTATGCAGATGATTTAGATATTATAGGGCAAAGTGAACAAAAGACATTGGAAATATTGACTCACTTACAGGGAAAAGGCCAACAGATGGGGCTGTTATCAATCACGATAAGACAGAATATATGGTAATTTCAAGAGAAGGAATGGTTAAAAACTCTGGCCACTTACATATAGGTAATATGACCATTAAAAGAACGGAAACATACAAATACCTGGGTACAATATTCAACTGCTCCATCATCATAAGGGAAGAAATACAAACTAGAATCAATTCTGAAAATAAGATATACTATGCACTACATCATCTACTAAAATCAAATGCCCTATCTCGTAAAACCAAAATCACAATATACAAAACACTGATCAGACCAGTTGTGCTGTATGGCTCTTAAACCAGGAATACAACGAAAGGAGACGAAGCCATTGTTACAAACATTTTCAGAACAAAGTTTTAAGACGCATCTTTGGGTCCATTAGGGATACACAAAGTGGAGAGTGGACAAGAAGAAGTAACAAAGACATTTATGATCTGTTTCATTGGCACTTTTCCGTCTTGACAGACAATAGTTTGGTACATTGTGCTTCAAAAAGGCTTAATAGCTACGATCCATGGCGGTGGCAAGTGTGACTGGTAAGGCCAATTCTTGCTGCAAATGTTTTCCCACAGTAGGTGCATGAGAAAACATGGTCATTTCCACCATTTTGCACCATCTTACGTCTCTCACACTCTGTGTGTGCTTTATCTGCAATCATTTTCTCCTTTGTCTTTATTCCATTTCTGATAGTTGCCCTCCATGCAACACGTTCAGCGGCGACGTGCTCCCAATCTGCATTATCAATGCCTGTATCAATCATGTTCCGCTTACACACATCTTTGTATCGTAGTAGAGGCCGACCCTGAGATCTCCTACCCGTCTGTAATTCACCAAAAAAGATGTCCTTTGGTATTCTACCATCATCCATCCTCCTAACGTGTCCTATCCATCTAAGTCTACGAAGACTGAGCATGGAATACACCGTCACACAACCTGATCTTTCCAATACTTCAATCAATCAATCATGTGCCATGCCGGAAAGCGTGGGCGGTCATGATTCGCCATTTCACTCGATCACCAGAGTCGTGGATCAGCTCAGTGTTCCTGTCTCGTCCATGCCATGTGGCCAAGCCATCCAGGTATTTTCCTCTCGGTCTTCCTCTTGGTCTGTTCCCCTCGATCTTGCCAGCTGTCACCAAGTTCTCCAGTCCATTTCTTCTCATAACATGTCCAAAATTTTTTGACTGTCTACGTCCAATTTCTCTAATCAATCTACGATTTTCATTTGTCTCTTGTAGTACTTGGTCATTGGTTTTTCTATCTGTCCATGGTATTCTTTGCATTTTCCTCAGAAACCACATTTCTGCAGCCATCAGATGTTTTTCAGCTTGACTGCACATTGTCCAAGTTTCACATCCATACAAAAGAACAGGCTCTATGTATCCCCTCAACACTCTTTTTCTCGTTTCAATTGACATCATTTTATTGGTCAGAATGTTTTTCATCTTGCTAAAGGCTACTTTCGCAATGGCGATTCTTGTTCTAATCTCTTCAAGGCATCTGCCATCAGATGTTATGACTGTTCCGAGATAATTGAACCGATTCACTTGTTGAAGAATATTCCCATTTACTTGTATATTACATTGTGGTACTTCGTTCTTCTTAGTGACGACCATAACCTGTGTCTTCCTACAATTTAATTCCAACCCCAGCTGCTCACTGTGTACAACCACAGCGTCTACTAATTGTTGCAGATCCTGTGCATTGTCTGCAATCAATACTGTATCATCTGCATATCTAATGTTATTTATGTTTCGTCCTCCAATGCTGATTCCATTTAGGTCTTCTACATTTCTGAAAATATTTTCACTGTATAAGGAAAAAAGATCTGGAGACATTACACATCCCTGCCTAACACCTCTCTTAATAGGTTGGTATTGTCCTACTTCATTACCAATACTTCAGTATTTGTGATTTTGTCTTGCCACTTAATACCAAATATTCTTCGCAGACACCGCATATGAAAGCTGTTTAAACGTTTCTCTTGGCGTGAGTAAGTTGTCCAGGTTTCACTGCCATAAAGAAGAGTACTAAGGACACAGGCTTGGTAGACGAGGACTTTTGTTTTGGTAGTAAGCTTCCTGTTCTCCCAGACTCTTTTTGCTAACATGTTCATTGTTGTTGCTGCCTTGCCAATCCTGATGTTGATTTCCTGATCGAGGGATAATTTGCTATATACCTCTGATCCTAGATATGTAAAATGGTCTACTATCTCCAGTTCGGCGTCGTCAATAAAGATTGATGGTACACCATGTGCACCTTGTGACATAATCTGTGTTTTCCTTTTGTTAATTGTTAAACCAAATTCAGAACAAGCTTTGGAGAATGCAGATAGTAGATGTTGTAATTCTTCCTCAGAGTGGGTCGTAATCGCAGCATCATCCGCAAAAAGCAACTCTCTGATTAGTACCCTGCTAATTTTGGTCTTGGCCTTCAATCTCTGAGCATTATAGAGGCCACCATCTGAGCGTGAGTGAATGTATATACCGTCATCCTGATCACGAAAGGCATATTTCAGTAGAAGTGAAAAGTATATCCCAAAGAGGGTGGGGGATAGTACACAACCTTGCTTAACTCCACTCTTGATTTCAAACTCTTCTGAAGTTGAGCCATCAAACTTGATTATACCCTTCATGCCTGTGTGGAACGATTCCACAATGGACAGAAGAGTTGGTGGGCAGCCAATCTTCTTTAGTGCTTTGAACAGACCCTCACGACTGACCAAATCGAATGCCTTTGTGAGGTCGATGAAGGCAATAAACAGTGGCTGATTTTGTTCCCGGCATTTTTCTTGCATCTGTCGCAATGATAATATCATATCAATGGTAGACCGGTTCTGACGGAAGCCGCACTGTGATTCGGGGTAGACTTGATCTCCCAGGACTTGAAGTCTGTGCAGGACAATTCTGGCAAATACTCTCCCAACAATACACAGAAGTGAGATACCCCTATAGTTGTTACAGTCGCTCCAATCTCCCTTATTCTTGTACAGCGTTATCATGTTTGAATCTTTGAAATCCTGTGGGACTTTACGCCAGCATAGCTCTATTAGCTGGTGGATCTGTAGAGTGAGTGTGTCTTGCCCACGCCTGATAACCTCTATTGGAATCCCATCCTTACCTGGAGCCTTGCCAGATGCAAGCTCATTTATAGCACACTTAACTTCTGTTATAGTGGGAAGTGTGTCCAGGTGGTCAAGAGTTGGCAGGGCCTCTATGGCGTTGAGGTCATCATCCGCTAGTTTGGTCTCACTTGAGTAAAGCTCTAAATAGTGCTCGACCCATCTGTCCATCTGCTGTTTCTTATCAGTGATGATTTCTCCAGTCAAGGTTTTCAGCGGTGCACTTCTTTTGATCATTGGACCACAGGCTTTCTTTATCCCTTCATACATGCTTCTGATGTTTCCCTTATCACTTGCGATTTGAATGGACTCACATAACTTGATCCAATAGTCATTCGCACACTGCCTGGCAGCCTTTTGTACATCCTTCCTCGCTTGCTTCAGTTCACTCAGAGTGTTACGCGTTGGTCTTTCCTTGTTTCTTAAGAGAGCTATCTTCTTTTTATCAATCAAGGGCTGCAGTATCTGGCTGTTTGCCGCAAACCAGTCCTGCCTCTTATGATCCACAGTGCCGTAAACCTCTACCGCTGTTTTATAAATAGTTTCCTTAAATTTACTCCATTTATCATTTACTATACAATTTTCTGATGTATCATTGAAAGCGTCTTCAAGTTGCTGTTGAAATTCAAAGCACTTTCCAGGATCGTGAGTGTTAGTAATATTAATCCTGGGGCTAGACGTGTGTTTAGCTGTGTAGATTCTCTTTGGTCTCAGTCTAACTCTTGCAACAACCAAAGAATGATCTGTATCACAGTCAGCACTGTGGTAACTTCGAGTTAATGATGTATGGTTCAGATGTTGTCTCCGTGTGATAATGAAGTCCAGCTGATGCCAATGGCCGGATCTTGGATGTTTCCATGTGACCTTATGCATCTCTTTTGTTTTAAAAAAGGAGTTTGTAATACATAGGTCATTCCTAGTGCAATGCTCCAGCAGCCTTTGCCCATTATCATTCATGCGGCCAATGTTGTATTTTCCAAGGCACTAAAACATCTACTAAAATCAAAGGCGCTATCTCGTAACACCAAAATCACAATATACAAAACACTGATCAGACCAGTTGTGCTGTATGGCTCTGAAACCTGGAGTACAACGAAAGGAGACGAAGCCTTGTTACAAACCTTTGAGAACAAAATTTTAAGACGCATCTTTGGACCCATTAGGGATACACAAAGTGGAGAGTGGAAAAGAAGAAGTAACAAAGACATTTATGATCTGTTTAAGTCCCCGCTAATCACTGGTATCATGAAGGCTAATAGACTACAATGGCTGGGGCATATAGAAAGAATGGAAGATAATAGGGAACCAAAACTCGCTTACACCCAGGAAATAAATGACCGTAGACCCCGAGGTAGACCAAGAAGGCGGTGGAGAGATAATACATGTACAGACCTACAAGCACTTGGAATCAACGACTGGCAAGAGAAGGTCCACCAGAGAGACGAATGGAGACGGATTGTATTTGCAGCAAAGAACCTCAATGGCTCGGAACGCTGAAGAAGAAGAGAGAAGACACTGGCCATGAACTCGAGTCCTTGCCCACACGAGCATTGAAATCACCGAGCATATAAATGTAGTCGGATTTTGGAACTGCCTTGATCGCAGAGTCTAGCTGCTCATAGAACGTATCCTTCACATCATCAGAGGAAGCGAGTGTCGGTGCATATGCAGTGAGAATGGTGGCAAATCCACAAGAGGTTGCCAAGCGCAGTGATAATAATCTTTCATTACCTCCAGCTGGGATATCAATCATTCCCAGTAGCGAATTCTTCACTGCAAAGCCCACACCATGTTGCCTTTTTTCTGCCTGCCCTCTTCCCTTCCAAAAAAAGGTGTAATTGTTTTCCCTGAGTGACCCTTCCTCAGCGAGGCGAGTCTCCTGGTCTGTTTAAGTCCCCGTTAATCACTTGTAACATGAAGGCTAATAGACTACAATGGCTGGGGCATATAGAAAGAATGGAAGATAATAGGGAAACAAAACTCGCTTACACTCAGGAAATAAATGACCGTAGACCCCGAGGTAGACCAAGAAGACGGTGGAGAGATAATATTATATACAGACCTACAAGAACTTGGAATCAACGACTGGCAAAAGAAGGCCAACCAGAGAGACGAATGGAGACGGATTGTTTCTGCAGCAAAGAACCTCAATGGCTCGGAACGCTGAAGAAGAAGAAGATATATATATATATATATATATATATATATATATATATATATATATATATATATATATATATATATATATATATATATATATAATGTGCCATGCAAATAAGCAGTTTCCTCAGAAACCATATCTCCACTGCCATAAGATGTTTTTCAGCTTGACAGCTAATTGTCCACGCTTCACATCCATACAAAGGTGCAGGATCTATGTAGCACTTCAACGCTCTTTTTTCCCCGTTGCAATTGATATCTTTTTATTGGTCATTATGCTTTCCATCTTGCAAAAGGCTACCGTTGCCATATCGAGTCTAGTTCTAATCTCTTCAAGGCATCTCTCATCGGATGTTATGACTGTTCCGAGGCAGTTGTATGCTACATGGTGGTATTTCTGTCTTCCTAGTGACGACCATACTCTGTGGCATCTACTATATGTTGCAGATCTTGCTCATTGTCTGCAATAAATACTGACTGTATCATCTGCATATCTAATGTTACTGATGTTATGTCCCCCAATGGTGATTCCTCTCGTATCGTCTAAATTTCTCAAAAAATATTTTCACTGTATCGGGGAAAAAAGATCTGGAGACATTAGACCTCCTGACGCAGGTCTCTCTTAATAGGCTAATATTGGCCAGCTTCATTATCAATCTTTATGGCAGCTTGTTAACAACATTTATGTTTTGTTTTTTTTAAAAATGTTGCATATCCCTTGCAGGATGGTGCAGTCAACACCAGCATTTTTCAGCTGCTGTTGATGTACTAGACAAGTTTTTACGTTCAGTAGTTTGCCATTGCTTTCTGAACGACCGGCTCCCATACCAACACGTTATAACACCATGCGATACGGTCTGCTGCACAAATCGGTCGCGGCTGAGTTTCGAACGCCTGGTACCAGGCTCACGAACCGCATCTGCAAGCCTTAGGCCACGTAGACGATTCTGGTGTTGACTGCAACGTCTTGCAAGGGATATGCAACATTAAAAAAACAAACAAAAACAAAACAAAAAAAACACACACACACACACACACACACACACACACACACACACACATATATATATATATTGTCAGGGTCTTAAACCTGGCTCGTTATACCTAACACATGTGAGACAAGTACAAGTACAAGTACAACATGATTGGACTTGAGACACAACGACACGTAGTTCAATGGAATTATTTACCGATCACATGCAATACGATCTAGTTGTGCATGGAATGATCATCACAATACATAAATAATATATATCAAGACACTTACAGACAACCCACAGCTTACAGTCTATCTGACAAGATAATACAAGCACTCGACTTTCGGGCACAGAACTACACAAGCCTTTCTCTCGTCCACACGTCAGTCCGGTCCGAGTACCCAAAGCCGTCTCTTGTCTCTCACAAAGCGCTTGCCCTCTATGGCTGGACTCGCGCGGACTGCGTGCGTCTTGCTTTGTCCTTGCCTGACCACTGGCTGTCACGTCAGCCAGCAACCTTGCGGGCAGGTAACTAATACTCGCCTGGCGGGCGTAACAATGTTCCTGCATACCCGCAACATTCGAGACTCTGACACGCTTCCCCGGGGCTTTTCATGAAAGATGTCATCTTTCATGTATACTCTATATACATACCGGGTTAATATTTTAACCATGTCAAAGTCGACCTTTCTGTTGTTATATACATTGGTATGGAAATACATAAGAATCCATATATTGGCATAGAAATACATAAGAAATGCAAGTTGTATTTTAAGACATGTGGTGTTCAATCTTTACCACTTTCCAAGTTTCATCCACTCGATGGACGTTCACCTGAGTTGCAATAGTGACCCAGTCAGATCGGTAGCAACAGCTATCCAGCAACTACCTCGCAACCTCAAAAAAAATGTAATAATATGCTTTTTGAAACAAAAAAACATCTGGTAAGACTGTAATACGACTTTTTTACAAGCCGCATTCAACGCTCGAGCTCCGACCTCATTTGGCCGGGAGCCCTTCCGTCGGTCTACAACATCGGTAAACCTACACCATGCCTAGTTGACGACTACTTGGCGTGTTAACAATCTGGCAACAATATGGCTATTTATATACAATACATATTCGTATACATTTCAATTTATCGCCCTTGATGTAATAATGTAACGTCAATTAAATGAAAGGGACATAATTTCAAAAAATATCAAATCTAATTATTTACAATTATTGTTCTATTTCTCAGCGTCATAGCTTGATGCTTTTCCACACTAGCGAAAAAATGTCGATAGTATGAATAAGTTAATCAAAATATGATTCTAAGATTACACTAACTGAAAAAAAATATTAATACACAATTCGTGTATTCGAAATTGGTGTTTCGTAGATATTTTACATGCGTCATAACTTTGTAAGCTTTTGTTTATCGTCTGCTAATTTTGGACTAAATTTATAAATTATCCGGAAGTACACATGAGCAGCTGATGTTGAAAATTCTGTAACACACTTGTTCCGGTCTGATGTAGCAATTCGGAATGTACAATGTTCTGATCGTTCATGTGTTGGATGTTTCGCTGGAAAACTTCTGGATTTCGTTGACTGCAGTGGTGTAAATGTCAAAGTTCAGTTCACTCTTTCACACACGGATTAAAAATATCACTGGAAATGTTCCACTCACAGATACCACTGATAAATTGGATAGTTCGCTTTCGGTAAGTTCAGAGCGAATGTGGCACTGTTCTTGTTTCGTAGTATATGTACAATTAATATTGTTCGCTTTCTACCCCACACTACACAATTATTCAAAACAATCACTACGTTAATAATAAAATAAGAAAACTATCTATAATGGGATTAAACCCTATCACATTATTATAGTAGACACACAGCTTCTTTGTGGAAAAAAATCTTCACTGCTGGCTGTGTTGTTCTGAGTGTATTTGACACACTGCACTCAGACATTAGTGCTTACTCGGTCGGTCGGACAACGGGACAACAGATCGGCAATTGTGTTGGTTCTGCCTGCAATATGTCGAACTTCAAAGCTGTAATCTTGGAGTTTTAGAGACCAGCGAGCTATCATTTGGTTGGTAGGCATTCCTGAAGTAATAAATTTCAACGGACTATTGTCGGACTCAACAATGAAATGACGTCCCAGAAGGAATCTGGAAAATTTAGTTATACCCTCAACTAGAGCAAGGGCTTCCAACTGCGGTGTCGACCAAGAGCGTTCTCTAGGTTTTAATTTCCTAGAGAAGTAATATACAGGATGTAGGATGTTATCATGTTCCTGTATCAGAACTGCTCCAATCGCTACGGAGCTCGCGTCTGTGCGTAATCTGAAAGGAATAAGAAAAGTTGGCAATTTGAGAATGGGATTCTTTAAACTATTCTCAGAGAAATAAGATAAAACTTTCTGGAATGCAAATTTTAGGCATTGATTGTTTACAATATTTTCAGGTTGATGTTTCGTTAGTAGGTTAGTAAATTTTTCAGTCAGTTCAGCAAAATCAGGTATGAACTGTCAATTTAGTAATCCTAACACACTTCTGACTTGCTTTTTCGTAGTCGGAAGTGAGAGTTTCAGTATTTTGGACACGATGTTATCGTCTGGCGTGACAAAGCCATTAGATATTTTGTACCCCAAGAAAGATATTTCCTGATAGGCTATGTCTACTTTTGTAGGCTTTACCGTCAGTCCGTGCTGTCTGGTCCGTTCAAATGTCTGGTGTAATGTCTTTATATGGTCTGTCATTGTCTTTGTGTGAACACAAATTTCGTCCATGTAACAGATAATATTTGGTATGTCCACTAGTAAAAGTCGTGTCATACGTACGAATGTCGCTGGGGCATTGACCAGCCCAAATGGAAGTTTGCACCATTCGTACAGTCCCCAAGGTGTGGCAAATGCCGTCAGGTGTCTGCTCTGTTTGTCTACCGTTATCTGCCAGTAACCTTTCGTCATGTCTACCTTCGTAAAGAATCTAGAGTCTGTCAGTTCTGTCAATAGATCTTCAGAGTAGGCCATTGGTTCTAGATCAAGAAGAGTTATTTTATTTAACTTCCTATAGTCGATACAGAGTCTTATCGTATTGTCCTTTTTGCGTACCATGACCATTGGAGATGAGAAATGTGATTGGGATCGTCTAATGATGTTGTTTTTCTCTAAACTAATGATTTCCTGATGTAACGTTTCTTTGTAATGCACTGGAATGGTGTAAGGTCTGCATCTTATGGGTGTGTTTGAAGTGAGTGTGATGTGATGCTGTACTAATTCTGTTTGTCCTGGATTGTTGGAGAAGATGGTGTTGTACTGTTGTATGAGATGTTTGCAGCTGTCTGTTTCTGCTTGAGTTAAGTTTGGGCTTATTTTGATTTCTTTCAAGCTGTTCGTCGTGTCTACTGCAGGCGTTGGAATTTCGTCACTATCTTCGTCATCTTCATGGTCTATTATTACTGTACACGCTATTGTATCGTCTTGTTCGGTATCTCTGTTGTAATATGGTCTTAGCATATTGATGTAGAATATTTTGTGTTTGTCTTTTATTTTAATCTCATAGTCTACAGCTGAAATCTGTCTTAAAACTTTAAACGGTCCTTGCCAAGACTCAGTCAATAAGTATCTGTCACTAGGTAAGAGAAGAAGTACGTCCTGTCCAGGTGTCAACGTTATTGTCCTGTTACCTTTGTCTGCATATTGTCTATATGTAGCACCAGATACTTTTAGTGCTTGTTTTGCAATTATACAAGATTTGATGATTCTTTCACGCAATGATGTAACGTATACGTATGATGATATGGGTTTTAGTAATTGAGTGGCTTCAGTTAACATTTGATGATAGATAGTCAATGGGCCACGTGGTTTGGCACCATAGATAAGTTCAAAAGGAGATAACCCAGTACTAGAATGTGGAACTTCGCGATAAGCAAAAAGTATAGCAGGCAAATATATGTCCCAGTTGTTGGGATGCTCTTGTGTGACTTTCGCAAGCATATGCTTTAAATCACCGTTAAATTTTTCTATGATTCCACTTGAGTGAGGATGGTACGGAGAATTGAAACATTGCTTCACCCCTAGCATCTTGGTGAAAGCTTGAGTAGATGCGGCAATGAATTGAGTTCCCCTATCTGATAGGATAGTGTCTGGAAATCCTATCCGTGAAAATATATGGAAGAAAACTTCCATTATATCATTGGCAGTTATGTTCTTTAGCGGAATCGCTTCAGGCCAGCAACTACATAGATCAATGATGGTAATAATATATTTATTCCCTCTGGTTGTTATCTGATTAAGAGGGCCCACTATGTCGACAGATATTTTCTCAAAAGGTCGACTGGCTAAGTCAGTGATTTGTAACTTTGCCTGTGGGTGTTTACCTTTCTTTACCAGTTTTTGGCAGCTGTCACAACTTCTGCAATACTGCTTAATGTCATTGCAGAATTTGGGCCAATAAAACTGTGTTAGTAATCTTGATCTGGTCTTGGAATATGCCATATGCCCTGCAAGAGGTATATCATGGGCAAGATGTAAGGCTTGCTTACGGTATTGAACTGGCAAAACAGTTTGCTCTGTTGTGCTGTCACCTCTGGTATAGTACCTGGTGAGGATGCAATTTTTCAAAGCAAAATGCCATCTTGCATTTTTGGTTACCTTTGGCTTTTGGCCGATCAGATTAAAATATTTAGACAATGAAGGATCAGCTTTTTGGGCTGTTACAAAATTCTCCTTCATAGTTTTAGGGGGTAGTATCACTGGGCTAATCATTTCTATAGCCTCAGTTTGATTAATTTCATCTTGCACTCTAGCAGTAGATCTAGTTACTGCGTTCACACATTCAATGATATCAGATGGTGGTGATACAGTTTGATCAATGATGTCATGAGATCTTAGTGCTACATTAGGTACCATACATTCATTTGGTGATACAACATTCTCAATGATGATATTTGATGGTGATGATGTTAAGTTCTCATCAATGCAAACAGATGTTATATCATGGGGTATATCATTCACCTCTGGTAAATTTCCAATGATGATATCACAAACAGGGTTAGTTAATGCTGCGCATTTTACTTTCCCAGTGAGGAAAGGTGTCTGAATATATGCCCATGCTAATGGGTACTTTTCAATATTCCCAGAGAATGTTCTGCATGTTACGTGCCTGCCTGTATAGTCTGTAGGCACTATGAACTTTCTCTTCAGTCCAATAAGTGAACTGCCGGTGTCCCGAAGGACTGTAGCGGGCTTGCCATTCACATATCCCTGATGGATGTTTATTCTGCCTTTGGAGTCTATTACCAAATTAGCTTCTTCATTGGCAATAGGAATGGAGTGGCCGCATGTTAAAACGCCATCTTCATAAAAGGTATTACAAAAAGTACATTTATTTGCGTTAAACATGTCAAAAGGCTGTGCTGAGTTCACAGGATGTTTCTCTGATTGTTCTTCATCTGATGATGAACTATCAAATAAGGCGGCATTAGCTTTATTGGTCATTTGCCTTCCTTTACAAGCATGACGATAATGCCCGTACGCCTTACAGAGGAAACATTTACGTAAATTTCTGAAGGCTTTACGTTCCTTATCTGGTCTATTTACGATGTTCTGTAGATATGTAAGATATGCGGGGTTCTTGTCACACATCTCACCTTGATGGTGTGAATAGTTACAATATCTACAATGATTATATTTCTCAGATGTAGGCTTATATGGTTTTTGCCTATGATAGGGTTCTGATCGAGGTTTTTCATAGTTAGCCGATGCTACAAAGTTTGTATCAATAGCTTCACCAGCAAAACAATGTTTATTGGCTGTAAAATAAGCCGAGCCACGTTTCTCAATCTGATCTACACTCGTACATTCATTCTCTTGCAAAAATTTAGAAAATGCTGATGGAAGGGATGAGATGACTTTATCCCTGATAATTAGATCTTCTAATTTCTGGTAATCTTTATTTATTTTGGCTGCTGAAGTCCATTTTGCAAATATATCTCGGACTAAGCAGAGGTAGTCAGAGAACGTTTGAGTCGATTTTGGGCTCAACTCTGTAGCCTGCCTCATCTAGCATAAAATGTGCCATAATCTTTGATTTTAGATAATGGTAATCTTTCCTGAGGTCTTTGGGGATAGTCTCTATGACTTTCAGAGGTTCCCCTGACAAACTCCTCATGTAAATAATATTCCATTCAGACATTGGGACCTGGTAATGGTCCATTAAAGTTTCAAAATTCTGGGTGAAGGCTGCAACGCAGTCACCTGAGGTATAATTTCTTACAATACCTTGATACTTTTTGTACTGGTTTTCTTTCTCCAGTCTCTCAGATTTCTTAGACTCTTTGTTTATGGCAGTCTCAGTCTCAAGTTGTTTAATTTTTAGTTGTAATTCCAGCTCTTCTCGCTTACTCTGAGCTGAGATCTCTGCCTTTTTTAATTCTAACTCTGCATCTGCCTGTTTTGCAGCTCTCTCCGTCTCTGCTTGCTTTAATGCTCTCTCAGCCGCTCTTTCTTCGCGTTCGTGGTATTCAGAGTATTTCCTTTCACTCCACTTTGTTAACTCATCACCAGTTAACTTCAGCTTCAAACCCATCTCAATGAAGTCGTTTAATGAAGACATGATGGTAATAATAAATGCAAATGAGTGGTCAGATACACAATTAGTTATAAGTTGTTAGTATAGTGAAAAATTTACAATTTACAATTTTGTTCAACTTACAATTTGTGCCCAAATTTGCATCCGAAAGTATAGAGAAAGAAAAATATACTCAAGTGTACTGGATGCGGTGGAGAACGGTTCACACTAGAGTTAGGAACTGTAGGGTCGCTAGTTCAAAACACGAATGACCTCTACGGGCAAGGGTTTCAGATGGCACAGAAAACCTGCTTTGTTTTGGAGAAAATAAATTAGCGTCTATTTGATGTGGTGTGTATGCTTGTCACTAAGTTTTGGTTAGGTTTGTATGGCGTTGAGTGTAATTGTAGGTCGTAATGTCGTCAATCAACAAATTTTTTTTCAAAACACAAGTCACTTTCTTTCCGAAACTTTCTGCTTTCCACAACCAACTTCACAAAGACAATCTAACAATATCTTAACACGTTACAACACTGATGACACATCACTTACATCAAGATGACATTCAGTAAGGACATAGACATCAAGTTTACAAGATGGCGACAAGGTTACAATGGCAACGATTCTACAATGTCGACAAGGTCAAAATGGTGACAAGTTACACAATCACTGATGTTTTACACGTTTACAGGATCAAACAAATGTATGTACTTTACGTTCACATCTAGCCTCCATATTCAAATAATCTAACACTATATATGAGGATGATCTTTCACGTTGACATTTAAATGTACATCAAAGTTGGATAAAAGTCCTCACGTTCACAAATCTAGGGTCAAATCTTAATTAATTTAAAGCCGGACGATGCCACCACGTCCACACATGTCAGGGTCTTAAACCTGGCTCGTTATACCTAACACATGTGAGACAAGTACAAGTACAACATGATTGGACTTGAGACACAACGACACGTAGTTCAATGGATTTATTTACCGATCACATGCAATACGATCTAGTTGTGCATGGAATGATCATCACAATACATAAATAATATATATCAATACACTTACAGACAACCCACAGCTTACAGTCTATCTCACAAGATAATACAAGCACTCGACTTTCGGGCACAGAACTACACAAGCCTTTCTCTCGTCCACACGTCAGTCCGGTCCAAGTACCCAAAGCCGTCTCTTGTCTTTCACAAAGCGCTTGCCCTCTATGGCTGGACGCGCGCGGACTGCGTGCGTCTTGCTTTGTCCTTGCCTGACCGCTGGCTGTCACGTCAGCCAGCAACCTCGCGGGCAGGTAACTAATACTCGCCTGGCGGGCGTAACAATGTTCCTGCATACCCGCAACATTCGAGACTCTGACACGTTATATATATATATAGAGGAAAATACCTGGATGGCTTGGCTACATGGCATGGACGAGACAGGAACACTGAGCTGATCCACGACTCTGGTGATCGAGTGAAATGGCGAATCATGACCGCCCACGCTTTCCGGCATGGCACATGATTGATTGATTGATTGATATATATATATATATATATATATATATATATATATATATATATATATATCTTATATATAAAATGCGATCTCCGTCTGTCTGTATGTCCGTATGTCCTTTATGCGCTCGCGAACGGCCTA
>OY992879.1:14673333-14715833 GCA_963921405.1 Cepaea hortensis | reverse complement strand
GTTAGTTAGTTAGTTAATCAGTTAGTTAGTTGATCATCCTCATTGCACATCGAACCATTCAGTCCATAAGTGCTCGGATCCCCTCCTCAGTAAATCCCGCAGCGTGTAGCGGCTAACGACACCAGTTCTGTGTTGGTTTTTTAATCTTCTTTGGCTTCCTGCGTAGTGTTCTTGTTTCGCCACACCTCTGTTAATTTGCTGTTCTCGCAGTCTGACCATGGTTGTAGATTCCCAGTCATCACTTGGTTCTCGCAAAAGTCTTACTTCTCGTAGAGCATTCAGTACATCAGCCTGGTCCATGGCTCATACACCCTCCACAGTAGCATTACCTGCAAGCCAGTCAGCCGGTACACCCGCACGCCCTGGCACGAAAATAAAACTAATCTTTGCCAGCCGTGACCGCCTCAGAGACACCAACCACTGTCTTCGGATCTATTCTTTCTTTTAGTTACATGTCGTGTACAGGATGTTGCAGTCAACCCCACTGTTTGTGATTTCTTGGCAAGTGTGTGTTCAGTAGGAGCCATTGCCTTTTGAAAGACCGGCACTAATACCATTGTATGAAAACGAACACACGGCCTGCTGCCAAATCGCCCGCAGCTGTGTTTCGAACACTGTATGCGGGATTACGAATTGCGTCGGTAAGCCCTTCTCCACGGAGCCGGTCCCTTGTACATATCTTTTGCATGTAAATAAAAAGCTGTCATTTGCGGTGGCAACATAATTGTTACAATGCTACGCAGAACCTATACATTTAATAAACTATACATTTAATAAACTATACATTTAAAATGAACAATAACAAGACTAGCCGAGGAACATCTAATGGCAGAGGAGATGTAGTTTCTGAGGAAAGTGCGAAGAATACTATGGACGGAGAGAAAAACAAATAAGGCAGTCCTTAAAAAGAATTGAAGCCGTAAACAGATTAGAGAAATTAGACGCTGAAAGTCAAGATAGTTTGTGCATATTGTGGGGAGAAATACGTTTAACAGATTCAGTGACAAACCAAAAGTTGGTTTTGATGAAACATACTGCACAATCAAATGAACATTTATTATAATGCAAATTTCTGTTCCACAACAAGCAATGATGTACAGACCAGAGGGAAACAGAGGAAGAGGCCGACCACGTTAACGATGGACGCAGGGAATAACAGAGTCCATGGGAATATCGATACATGAAGCCTATAAGCGGGCACTCTCCCGTTGTTTATACTCCATCTCGACGCCGCAAGGTACAAGAGGAACATGATGAGATGAGATGAGACATTTCTGTTCACCGAGCATTAAAATTGAGGAAGATACTATGAAACGAAACAATTAACATCATGACCCTAGTACGGCGACATAACGTCCGTCTGTCCAAATGGATGGTCACATTTTGGCGATATATTTTCCTTCGTCAGTAAATCAGTTTAAAAATGTAGTGACCACTGGTAAGTTTGATGGGAAAAGAACAGTAGGAAGACAGATAAATAAATACTTGGATGTTGTCACCGCATGACTTATCTGAGACAAGAACGTGGACCTGATCCATGACGTGACAGCGCAAGTCTGTGTATGTGGCACATACTGGTGTTGATAACAATATGTCTTCTCAAGTCGGGAGAGGCTGGGAGATGGCATCATAGTCTCAGCTCTACGACGGTAAACTTCCAAGTTCACCTCCAGATAATAGAAGTCGGACAAGGCTGAAGAGCATGACAAACACAGTTCAACTGGAGTAAGTGGAACATCTATCATTGAGCAGAACGGTGTTTTAATTATCCCTACAACAGTATAATTCTTTCAATAGCGCAAGCTACAAACAACCCATGTGGATATTGGAACCCAGGGAAAACCACCACAGTATGTTCACATGAATACTGATATGAACATGTCATATGTATGGAATGAAGCAGCAAGTTCACACAGGCATTGACAAACTCAGCATGAGATAATCATTTACCATACAACCAGTAGTCTAACTAACTTGCTATACCAATATTTCTGATTCAGTATGCAATCATTGCGGAAGATAAAGGGAAACCACAACAATAATTTCCAAGAAGCATTCATAACAGTCAACAAGATAGTGTGATATATAAAAGAAAACATCTTCAAGTTTATGCCACGCCATCACTTTGTCAACCGGAACAACCACCACATCCAATAATTGCAGCCAGAGCATATCCTTTACAGGACGTCACAATCAACGCCATCATTGTTTGAATGTTTGTGATTTCCTAGGCAATTTAACTTTCACTAGGTTGCCATGCTTTCTAAACAACCCTAGCTCACACCATTGAAAACAGCGCAAGGCTGTCTGCTTCCAAATCCTCTACAATTGGTGCAGAGCCCTCGAATCGGTGTGTCGGGAAAGTTGAAACGATTTGTCTGCTCTTAGCCACAGTGTCATTTTTCGCAGAACAGAAGAACATGTACCGCAGAATCACCAGAGCGGAGCTCGAGGAAGAGAACAAGCATATCAAGCGGTTAGAGACAGACTACAGGAGAACTCGAGGAAGAGAACAAGACAGACTCTAGCATATCAAGCGGTTAGAGACAGACTAGAGGAGAACTCGAGGAAGAGAATGAGATAAGACTCCAGCATATCAAGCGGTTAGAGACAGACTAGAGGAGGAGAACTCGAGGAAGAGAACAAGACAGACTCTTTACTGACCACTGCTCTACCCCCGCTGCCTAGTTTACTGACCACTGCTCTACCTCACTGCCTAGTTTACTGACCACTGCTCTACCCCCGCTGCCTAGTTTACTGACCACTGCTCTACCCCCGCTGCCTAGTTTACTGACCACTGCTCTACCTCACTGCCTAGTTTACTGACCACTGCTCTACCCTCGCTGCCTAGTTTACTGACCACTGCTCTACCTCACTGCCTAGTTTACTGACCACTGCTCTACCCCCGCTGCCTAGTTTACTGACCACTGCTCTACCCCCGCTGCCTAGTTTACTGACCACTGCTCTACCCTCGCTGTCTAGCTTACTGACCACTGCTCTACCTCACTGTCTAGCTTGCTGACCACTGCTCTACCTCACAGTCTAGCTTACTGACCACTGCTCTACCTCGCTGCCTAGCTTACTGACCACTGCTCTACCTCACTGTCTAGCTTGCTGACCACTGCTCTACCTCACTGCCTAGTTTACTGACCACTGCTCTACCTCACTGCCTAGTTTACTGACCACTGCTCTACCTCACTGTCTAGCTTACTAACCACAGCTCTACCTCACTGTCTAGCTTACTGACCACTGCTCTACCTCACTGCCTAGTTTACTGACCACTGCTCTACCTCACTGCCTAGTTTACTGACCACTGCTCTACCTACTGCCTAGTTTACTGACCACTGCTCTACCTCACTGCCTAGTTTACTGACCACTGCTCTACCCACTGCCTAGTTTACAGACCACTGCTCTACCTCACTGCCTAGTTTACTGATCACTGCTCTACCTCACTGCCTAGTTTACTGATCACTGCTCTACCTCACTGCCTAGTTTACTGACCACTGCTCTACCTCACTGCCTAGCTTACTGACCACTGCTCTACCTCACTGCCTAGCTTACTGACCACTGCTCTACCTCACTGCCTAGCTTGCTGACCACTGCTCAACCCCGGCTGCCGAGGGTAAGGGTATCTACCACACATTTTCCACCCGGTGCAGATTGGTTGATTAAAATACGGGACTTGCACGATATACCAAAAACTCATTTGGAAATGTGTTTCCCATGTGAATGTAACATGCACACGAGATAATTGATGTACGAAAGATGAGTGGTTGGAAAGGCCGAATATAAGACAGGCATATGTGCCCAATTTGTGACCCTGTGAAAATAAAGTGCGTTCGTTGGTACGCCTCATCTCATCTCATTTTAATCCGCTTGTACCTTCCAGTGTTGAGGTTAGAGTGCTCGTGTATGACCCACTCAGCCAAACACACATCCTCAGTTACACATTCACTCACCCACAAAAACATTCCCTGCCAACCAACACATCATGCACCAACCCACACAAACCCCACCCACACTCCACCCACCACACAATCTTCCCCCATCCACTCATCCCTCAACCACATATCCCCCACCTATACACACAACCCCCACCAACCAACACATACACCACCTACACACATCCCCACCTACACACACATCCCCCACCCATAGACACATCCCCAAACAATCCCCCGACCCACGCACTCATCCCTCAACCACTCACACCCACAAATCCCGCACCCACAAATCAACACATACCTCCCCAAACTATACATCCACACTAACACACCCCAACCACCCAGCCAAACACACATTCCGCACCCTCACACATTCCTTACCTACCCGCACATCACACACATAACTACACCTCCCCCACCCACACAAACATCTCCCCACACATCACCCACCCACCCACAAACCCCCACAAGCAAACACTATAACCACAAAAAAATACATCCTCCACCAACCCACACACACCCCTACCCATACAGACATATCCCACACCCACACACACATAACCACACCCATCCCGAATACACACACTTCCCCCACCCCCACACATCCCTCACCCACCCCACCCCACACACATTCCCCACCCACACAACCACCCACCCACCAACACCCACACACTTCCAACCATCCCACACCCACACACACATCCCACACCCACACACACATCCCCCACCCACCACACATCCCTTCACCCACCCACATGCATCTCCCACACACAACCCCTCCACACATACATCCCCCCACACACATACACACACCTCCCACACACACATCCCCCACATACACATTCATACACACCTCCTCACATCTAGACAGATACATGATGCCTCGCATAATCACTAAAACTAGTATGAACAAACCCCCACACTTTACATACACATGCAGTGACGATTGTCGTGAGCATTCTCGCAACACTGTAAAAAAATGAAGAAAAAATTGTACATATACATTTTGTAGTGTGAAAATTAGTGATGCAATTCAACTCTGTCTGTCTGTCTGTCTGTCTGTCTGTCTGTCTGTCTGTCTGTCTGTCTGTCTGTCTGTCTGTCTGTCTGTCTGTCTGTCTGTCTGTCCGTCCGTCCGTCCGTCCGTCCGTCCGTCCGTCCGTCTGTCTGTCTGTCTGTCTGTCTGTCTGTCTGTCTGTCTGTCTGTCTGTCTGTCTGTCTGTCTGTCTGTCTGTCTCTTTTCTTACACCCCCCCCCCACACACACTCCACCATTCTCACTCACTAACTCTCTCACTCACTCAACAATAATGTGCATGTGTTCATATTATACATGGTACAATCAAGTGGCATACACAGTGATACGTCGTAATATGAAAGATGAGAATACATAAAACACAATATGAAATAACATGTTACATGACATTCGTGCGCTCAGCAGTCTCTCTCTCTCTCTCGCTCTCTCTCAAGGACACATACACACACACACACACACACACACACACATACACACACACACATTCACACTCATTCATTCTCTCTGCTTAGGTGGATGGGTGAAAGTGTGTATGTGTTGGTGGTGGTGGGGAGGGAGGTTGTGTTGGTGGGGAATGTTTATGTGGGTGGTTGGGTGGGTTAGGTATGTGTGCATTGAGGGATGGATGGGTGATGGATGTGGGGATGTGTGTGGGGGTGGGGGATATGCCTGTGTGGGTGGGGGTGTGTGTGGGTTGGTGGAGGATGTATGTGTGAGTGGTGAAGGTGTTTGTAGCTGGGGGTTTTATGGGTGGGTGGGTGGGAGATGGGTGGGGAGATGTGTGTGTGGGTGGATGGTGGAGGCGTGATTGGGTGTAGGATGTGCGGGTGGGTAGATTGGGGTGTGTGAGTGTGGGTGGGTAGATGGGAGATTATGTTTTCATGGGTGGGTGGGGATGTGAGGTGTGAGTGGTTGAGGGATGAGTACATGAGTGGATGGGTGTGTGTGGGGGATGAGTGTTTGAGTGGGAAGATGTGTGTTGGTTGGGGATGTGTGTGGGGTGTATATATGGGTAGTGGGTTTGTGTGGGTGGGAGGTGTGTGTTTAACTGGGTTGTTGGGGTGGGTTGGGGGGGGGGGTGTAGAATGTGTTGGTGGGTGAGTGCTGGTGGATGGAGGATGTGTGTGTGGGTGGGGACATGAGACAACGAGAGAGTTTAGTTTGTGTAAAAGAAACCAAAAAAAAAAAAAAAAAAAAATGAAAAGAAAAGAAAGAGAATGAGAGAGTTGAGCGCATGTATGTCATGTGACGTGCTATTCCATGTTGTTTTCTGTATACTCATCATTCATATTTTTACTGAACTTGATTTTCTAACATGTACTGACGAAAATTTGTGTATTGCTTATTCCATCATCTTTATGTCAATTTTATGAATCAACTTATTGAATCGCATCACAATTTTTTTACGTTACACTATGTATGTGCATAATCTGCTGTCCAATTGTTTACATTTTTATGAGAATGCTCACGATAATCGCCAGTGTGTGTGTGTGTGTGTGTGTGTGTGTGTGTGTGTGTGTGTGTGTGTGTGTGTGTAAAGTGTGGGAGTTTGTTCACATTAGCTTCAGTGATTATGTGAGGCATCATTTATGTGTCTAGATGTGAGGATTGTATTTCGGTTGGGGGATGGGTTTGTGGGTGGGGGTTTGTGAGTGGGGGATGTATGTGGATTGGGAGATGTATGTGGGCGGGGGATTTGTTTGTGGGTTGTAGATGTGTGGGTGGGTGGGGGAGGTGTGGGTGGGTGGAGGAGGCGTGGGTGGGTAGACAGTTGTGTGGATGGGTGGGGGAATATATGTGCGGATGAGCAATTGTCTGGGTCGGGATGTGTGTGGGTCGGTGGGGTGTTGTATGGGTGAGAGATGTGTGTGTGAGTATGGGAGAAGTGTGTGTAGTGGAGGATGTGTGGGATGTGTGTGCGGGGATATGTGTGTGTGGGTGGGTGGGGAGATGTGTGCGCGAGGGGGATGTGTGTGTGTGGTGAAGGATGTGTGAGTATGTGGGTGGGGAGGTGTATGGGTGGGTGGAGGGATGTGTGTATGGATGGGGCGTGTGTGGGTGGGGAATATGTGGGTGGGTGAGGGATGTGTGGGAGGGGTATGTGTGTTTGAGTTAGTGTGTTTGTGTGGGTGGTTTTGGGTAATCGTATGTGTAGGTGTTGGCGGGTGGGGGTGTGTGGGTATTGGTAGGTGGGGGTGTGAGTGTGGGTGGTTGTGTTGGGGCATGTGTAGGGGGAGTGGTGGATGTTTGTATGCCTGGGAGATGTTGCGTGGGTGGGGGATGTATAGGTGGTGATGTATGTGTGGTTGGTGCGGTGGATATGAAATGTTTGGGTGGGTGATGAAATGTGTGTGTGTGGATGTGTGTGTGTTGATGGGAAAATGCGTGAATTTGGGTGGGTAATGTGTGAGTGGGTGAGGGATGTGTGTGTGGGTTGGTGCCAGATGTGTGTGTGGGAGGGGTATGTGTGTGTGGTTGGGGGTGTGTGTGTGGGTGGAGAATGTGTGTGTGGGCAAGTTTGTGTGGGTTGGTGGTATGTGTGAGTGGGGAGTTGTGTGTGGGTGGGGATGTGTGTGAGTGATGCTTGTGTGGCTGGGTGCGAGATGTCTGGGTTGGTGAGGGGATGTGTTAGTTAGTTAGTTAGTTAGTCGCGGTTCCAACTTCACAGCAACGGGTCGTCCCCATTATGCTCCGTTCCTGTGCCAGTGAATATCACATAAAACGCTCCCCACTGCCCAATGTGAAAAGTGGAAAAGACAGGAGTCTCGACAAACAACAGCCCGCACAGATACACTGTGCATAATGCCGCCGCCAGAATGTCAGCACAATAGTCCCCCACGAAACATCCAGTTTATCTCTGATGGAATCGGCAGTCATTTTCCCATCTGGATGTTTCCTAGATGTTCACCCACACAGTCCACGAAAATACAGTTCATCGTCGATGGCAGCGGCAGTCAACCAGAAGCCCAGCAGCCACGCATTTCTGCATAAGGCAAAAACCGGTCAACTCTGGGACATAGCCAGCTGCCATCGCTTCGAACATGTAGTCACGTCCCAAAAAACCTCGGGCAGATTCAAAAGCATTTCACACGAAACTCACAGCTCACAGTGTCGCGCCACGCACTCACTCAGTAGCAGGGCGACGGAACCATGATCATCTGTAGCCGTAGTCACGACCGGTGATTGAGCTACGAACCACTCACTTGATGCAGCAGAGAGTGGAGTCCATACCACGATCCAGTCAGCACTGACAGCTTACCATCCAGGAGGCTAAGGATTATCAGATGAGTGGTTACCCACCCGTTTGCCACTGCACAGCAATCACAAATTGTCCGCTATCGGCTAGAAGTCTATGATTACATCCTCTAGCTGAACATTATCCTGTAGAAATTTCAGGGATCTGCGTATCTCTTATGTGTCAGTGAGTTCCCAGTGGGGCTCACGTAGTGTTCTTTAGGATTAAACGTTATGTTATATTTGTAATTTTAACAACTGCGTCTGTCATTATAGAATTAGAATTAGCATCATCAGATTGTGTGACGAGTGAAAGGACTACATCTATACTTATCATTCTGTCTTATCTCCTGTTGTGTGAGAATACATTAGGCAGTGGGGGGTCATTATTCATCCAGGCACGTTAGCAGGAATAACTTGACATACTGTCTTCGTGTGTTAGTACAGTTAGTCGTCATAACTTTCCGACTGGCACTGTTTAGAAGTAGTGATCCATTCTGGGACTTTGATAATCATTCTTCTAGAATTGCGAGCCATTTGATCGCTTCTTCAGCAGTGGTTAGATTCTCTATTCGTAGAAGTCTATTTAGTATCTACTTTGATCCAATTCCATCCTAGTAGTACACGTTATGCGACATCCGGAGGGGATGTGTGAGTGGATGGAGGGATGTGTGGTGAGTGGTGGATGTGTCGTCGGTGGGGGGTTGTGGGTGTGGGTGTGTTATGTGTGCGTGGATGAGAGATGTGTGTGTGGGTTGGTGTGGGATGTCTGTTTTGGAGGAGGGATGTGCCACATAACATGATAATATGCATTGTTTATGCTTACAACATTGATCTGACAATGGTTTTTTTTCTCCCTATGTGAATGTATCATGAGTAATTGGAAGGGCCGAATGTAAGACGGGCCTACGTGCCCAGTTTGTAACCCTTTTAAAATAAAGTTTAAAGTTCAATTCAATTCAATTCTCTCACTCACACTCACTAGCTCTCTCACTCACTCTACAGTAATGTACATGTGTTCCTATTTATACATGATAAAATCAAGTGGCATTCAAAATGATAATATGAAGATGAGAATACACCCAAAAACAAATATTGAATAGCATGTAAGAATGAGAGAGAGAGAGAGAGAGAGAGAGAGAGGGAGAGAGAGAGAGAGGGAGAGAGAGAGAGAGAGAGAGAGAGAGAGAGAGAGAGAGAGAGAGAGAGAGAGGTCGTGCTACATGGGCAACTCATGATCTCTAAATTCAGTCCAGGCTTCGTCCTATGGAGAGGTATAACCCTATTACAGATTCTGCGCCAAACAAAAAAGTAGGGTTGGACAAAACAAAAATGGATTGCGGAAAATGGAAAGTAGGGGTGTATTACAGTTATGACATACAAGTTGTTAATATGGTAGCAAATATGTTGTATTATAATGCAATGACAACCATTCGATTATAAGTAAGCGCACTGCAGATACGAGAAGTTGCGTATACCGATTAATCATCCTCTGGCACTTGCTTAGTTATGCCATTTATGAACCATAATGTAATAAACAATCGTCTGTCAAAATGGTTCCATCGTCCTGCTACTGAGATAAGTGCATGGGTGACTCCGTGAGCTATGAATTTCGCGTGGAGTGCATTTAGATCTGTCCGGGGTTATTTGTAGTGTGAACTGCATGTTCAGAAAAATGGCAACCGGCCGTTCGCTGAACTAACTCGTTTGCCTTATGCAGTAATGTGTGGCTGCTGGTTTTCTAATGACTGCCGCTTCCATCGGCGAAGAGCCGTATTTTTCGTGAAGGACTTTTGTGTTGGCGTTCTGGCAGCGGCATTATGCATAGTGTACTTGTGCGGGCTGTTGGTTTGTCGAGACTCCTGTCTGTTTTACTTTTCACATGTGACAGTTAGGAGCATTTCGTGTGATATTCACTGACACAGGAACTGGGCATAGGGTACGACCCTTTGCCGTGAAATTGGAATAGCAACAAACTGACTTATTAACGTCTGTCAAAACAGCAAGCTGGCAGTACAGTTTCTTGCATTCACACTCGGGGATCCCAACCCTTCCGCTATGCTGTGTTCTTTGATCCTCTTCTTAATCGTTCCTCTTTCAAAGTGTGTGCGTGTCACATCCATGTACGCACCCCAAGGTCAAGATATCTGACCTCAGCATGCATTAGGGTCAGGTTTACGTCCTCTAGACAGATTCCATTCAAGGTCACTGACTCTTTATCTCCTTGCGGGAAGGTTATTTGTCTTAACAATTGTATTTGGCATATCCTGTCAGGATGTCTCTGTCAATCCCAGAGTGTATTTGGCTGTTTGTGATTTCTTCTCAAGTGTGACGTTAATTAGTTTGCCATTGCTTTCTGAACGACCTGCCATTGTAAGAAAATCAGCGCAAGGCGGTCTGCTGCCAAGTCACCCGCACATGTGTTCCGAAAGCGGTATGCGGGATTGCTAATTGCATTCGCAACAGAGCAGGCGTCCTTGGCGTACTTTCATCTAGTTTATCCTGGACAAGAAATATTTATTTTACCCTTTTATATTGATAAAACTGTTCATTGTCTTTGTTCTAACTTTGCCCTATATATAGTTCTTTCCTTTGTGTTCTATCAGTGGAAATCAATGCTGATATTTTCGCGGTGTTTACTTCGCTTAACTCGTGGGTGTCTCAATTTTCTCCTCGTACTTTTACAAAAACGACCACCCAGTCGACCCAAATCACAACTTACTGCTCTTATCATTATAAAACCAAAACAACTAATAAAACATTAAACAATGGACAAACAGGCAACCTTATCTAGGCAAATACCTGGCGTTGCGCGTGCCTGACGGCGCCATTGTGATCCCATATTTGAAACAACCAGCACGAGGTGTCCGATGGTTTCTCCACTCGGTCGCTGGCCACGATGTGTGTTATCACAACCTCGGCGTTATTGTTTGGTTAAACTGTTTTAACATGTTATCAAGTTGAGCCTGATCGCCGGAATTGTGGAAACTAGCATCTGGAGGCAACAGCAAGGCGCAGAGATAAAGAGGATTCTGTTGATACTAAGACATTTTCAGCGGATACCTCTGGCTTTTGGACGTCGCGTGGACAATATTTGCGTAAAACGTGTCTCAAAGCGGGGACGTGCAGTGTGTCTGAGATGTGATAAGGCAGTCACATTCCGCAGGGTTGAATGCACGGAGGATCACGTAGTCAGGCGTTTGCTCTGTTAGCAGACGACGAACCCAGGCGTGGAACCCTCACTCAACTGTGCTAATGTTATTGTCAGCTCATTCCCATATCATCTTCGCTGACCCGCCCGCTGAAAATGTTTTATATCCTTTGTAACTGTCAACTCCGGGTTGACTTTCTACTAAATTTTACCTTGAGTAGTTTGCCATGCTATCTGAATGAGAAGTCAAAAATGTAAGTCCAATTGCCCGATTTACCCAATCTCATTTACGAGAAAAGAACACCGGCGAGATAAGATGTTTGAGAAGAGCTGCCTACATGAGTATCAGAGATCGAGAAAGAAATTATTTTATCAAACCGACAGGGCCATAAACACTTTACTGAGAGGAAGGAGATCAAATGGCTCGGCCATCTCGTTAGAATGTAGCGCGATCAACTACCAGCATTGGCGTTACATCAAACAAGATCTGCAAGAGGACACCCGAGAAGAAAATCGACTGACGACATCAACGACATTGCACAATCACAAGGAATGACACTTTCCAGTGCCACCCATCTCGCGCTGGAAAGCCAACTATTTCTCCCCACGACCCTTGACGGCAACATATGATGAAGATGAATGATATTGTCAATTTCTGAGGAAATATTAAGCAAGACTATTCTAGAGGAATGGAGAGATCCATTATCAAACAAGAAGGAAAGAGCTTCCAGCGAATAGATTCTGCAATGACAATATGGCTACACTATGCATCCTCATAAGGATACCAGGAAGGCTACTGACCAAAAAGATGCTGTGCCGTATGCTCAATGTTGGAACAAATCATGGACCTTAACTAGCCAGCTTATATCGGATGTGTGGACTATGACAACATCTTTGACACATGTTATAGTGAATCCCTTTGGAAACTGATGAGGCTTTCGAGGATCTCACAGAAAATCATGCATTTAATAAGGGCAGCATAAGCAGACTTTAAATACAGAGTTCTTCACGAGGTAAAACTAACAGATATATTCATATGAAATAAGAAAATGAGTGCATCAGGGATGTCTTTTGTCACCTCTGTCAATCTGACCGACCATGAATATCCTCTTCTTCTCTTTCTCCATTTACCCCAGTGAAGTTGTGGGGATAAATGTGAACATCTTTTATGCCCTCTTTCTAATGGTTTTTGTAAATTGGTATTCATATCTCTTAGGTAGTTCTTGATACCATCACTACCCGAGAAAGTTAAACATGTTAACAAATGCCCGTAAAAGTCGGATATGTCGGCCGAAAAGTGCAAATTTCGTAGCCCTGCTGTAGACAGACACAATTACGTCCAAAACAACATTCCGAACGAAACAACAACAACAACAAAACTTTATTTTGAAAGGTTTAAGAATTGGGCACGCAGGCCCGTCTAACATTCTGCCCTTTCTGAACGCAGAAGAAGAAGAAGAAGAAGAAGAAGAAGAAGAAGAAGAAGAAGAAGAAGAAGAAGAAGAAGAAGAAGAAGAAGAAGAAGAAGAAGAAGAAAAAGAAGAAGAAGAAGAAGAAGAAGAAGAAGAAGAAGAAGAAGAAGAAGAAGAAGAAGAAGAAGCAGAAGATACTATCACTCTATCTTCAAGTGGTCTTCCTCTTGCTCTGCAGCCATTATATTTCTTCATTTTTTCAGTGTGGCATTGTGGCAGATGGTACCAGGGCATTCTTGTGAGGTGGTCAAACCATCTAATCTGTTGCTCTTTAATGAAGTGCATGACTGGTTTCTGACTTAGTCGTCTTCTAATTTCTGTCTGTCGGAGCTTCGATCCTAGACCAGTTGCTAACCACAACTTAGAGCCTGGTCTGCCCTGTCATGCCATTTAGTCTTCATGTTGCATTTACTCACACCAGGGTAAGGCTTGTACCCTCTCAATTGCGTTCTTCGGCCCTAAGCAGTGGCACAATGTGCCGTGTCGGGTTTGGTGTGCGCCGCCCAACATTCGGCGCTAACAGAAAACAGGTAGTACCGTTTATTGTCTTACAGTAGCTCAGTCATATCTGACTAACATCTGACAGCAAATGGCAGTAGAAGAAGAAGAAGAATAAAGAATAAATGCCTCAAATTACCATCGGCTGAATGAATCGTTCAAAATCATTCATTAATTATCAAATGAATTCATACTATTCCCATGTTTTCATTTGTCGACGCTGACATTTCTATTATTCAATGTAATTGTTTTCTTTCCTTGAGTTAGCACAGTCCCCGAAGGTTATAATCGAAAATATAACATATTCATGTCGGAGGCCCCGAATCCTGGCCCAGACAAGACATTTAATCGCATCCTTACGTGCACCAGATCTCCCAGATAATTATTTGGACTTCCCACAGGCCTGGAGTACTGCCTTCTGGGGGTTTTCCACATTTCTGTATTGTCCTTCCGTTCATTGGCTATGAAAGGAATTATCGTCTATTTTTTTGTGGTAGAAATTAATGATTTCATGAAATATATTGAATTTCTTTATTGCAGTTGGCAGGTCTAAGGAGCTGCACTGGCATAGTTTTTAATGCGCTTGTCTGTGAAGATCGTGGGTTCAGTTCCCAGCAGAGCCAGGGTTATGTTATCTGCTGACCTGAACGGCTGTGGTTGTGAAGTGGTCCACTCCACAGCTGTTTTCATCAGATAAAATAACCCTTTAATGACGCTTGGTCCATGGTTCATGAAAAATTTATACCAGTCAGTTTTCTAGAAATTGTCTGGGAAGACGAAACGATGAGGAAGGGAAATGGCCACTTCATTCATATGTCCTGGTCAAGAATATGTAAATGGCCTACCACTTTACACCCGATCGGCAGTACCTCCTAGTTGTTTATTTATTTAGGTTGCTTTTTGATGCGTTTTTCTGTCTGTTAACATTATATTGCAGCTGACATAATTTCGATGTGTTTTTCTGTCTGTTAACATTGTATTGCAGCTGACAGTATTTCGATGTGTTTTTCTGTCTGTTAACATTGAGTTGCAACTGACAATTTTTGGTTGTGTTTTTCTGTCTGTTAACATTGAGTTGCAACTGACAATTTTTGGTTGTGTTTTTCTGTCTGTTAACATTGTATTGCCGCTGACAGTTTATGGCCGTCTCTTTCTGTCTGTTAACATTCTATTGCAGCTGACAATTGTTGAATGTGTCTTTCTAAATTCCCCCATTCTATTGTAGTTTATTAATGTTCGGTTAAGTCTCAATCTATCTGTTAACATCTTTTAACAGTTGACAGTTTTTGCTTGTCTATTTGTCACTGTTTTTGCATATGACAGTTTTTGATTTCCCTTTCTATCTGTTACCATCTAAATGCAGTTTTAGATTAAGACTTTTCCCAACTCTTAACACAATGTAATAACTGGTTACGTGTGAAATTTAAATATAATATTTAATTATGAGACGTGTTGTCTGTTTCTATTCTATCATGATTCTGTTGTTAACTGTTTCTTACCTACTGAGCGTAAAACTTCCCAAGAAATCACAAAGAAACAAGCATGAGGGGTTGATTGTGACGTCCAGTAAAAGATGTGCAACTAACTATGTCTGGAGCCCTGGATGCTCAACTACCCCCAAGATTATATGTGGGAGATAAAGGCGTGTCCCGTATCAGGAATCTAATGTGTGAAATTAAAATGATATGACCATCACATTGTGTAGGCCGGAGTGCATGCGTGATAGGTGGTCAGTCTTTATCTCTCAGGCGAACGTCGAGAGCTGAGATTGATCCCTCGACCGCCCAAGTTCATGCCATTGTTAATGTCACATATTAACCATTGACCAGCGTGCCTTTTGATTATGTAGGATCATTTAAAGAGTTAAACTCTGATGTTTTCATAGATCAGCAATCATAATATAAGTTTAAACATGGCAGCCATAGACAATATATTGGGCGATTTATTGACCGGCATATGGTCGCTGCATCTCGTTACGTGCATACAGGGTGTTTCTAAAGTCTCACTACACTGTGTATGTAGCTCAAATTTGAAAAAAATTAAAACATGAAGTACATGACGTTGTCAAAAAATGTGCGTAAAAATTCATTTAATTAGTTCCAATAGTGACTGCAATGGTTTAACGTTGTTTTGTGGAAGCTGGAAAATACCAATGAAGTATTCATTGTAACAGGTGTTAAAAAAAAAAAAAATCAGTTCAGGAAATAAAATATCAGGAAACAGTTAATCTAAAAATGTCCACCGCGGGCTTCAAGACATGACTTGTACGCGTCTCTTCATATTGTAAAATACTTTCTGCAACGTGTATATTGTGTATCGACCACCATTTCGAAACACCTGTTCAACAAAAATAATTATTTCTTCCGCTGATAACACCATTCTGTTTGGAGTGCAAAGAATTACCCCAGCAGACGACAGCCATTCTCTGCGTATTGCTTCACGATGGACTGTGGGGTACATTTTTTGATGACGTCAGGTACTTCATTTTTCATAGCCGTTCTACATACACAGTGTAGTGAGACTTTACAAACATCCTGTAGATCATATGAAGTGAATAAATGAATAGTACTTGAGCTGAAACACTTAAACACATAGTCAAGGTTATTGTTCGAATGTGGAACATTTGTTACCCCCATGGATATTTCAAATTTAACACGAACTCTTTCGGTTTGCGCAAAACTGGCTTGAACCGCCTAATTGCTAACGCCTCACTATATTTGAGCAATCTCTTACGAAACTAGCCGTTCGTCATTCGCATTTGCGAGCGCTATCAAGACAAGTCGACTTAACAAGTCAAGAAGTCTGATACGGGGGAGGAAAATGTCACGTCGCAAGAACAACAAAAGACACTCGGTATCCAAGATGTGCAGCGTGGGAGCCGACAAGAAGATGAACGTGGAGAGCCCGCCTGATAGCTGCATCAAAGAACCTGAAACTACAAGTATTACTAAAGCCACCACGAGGGAGAACATCGACAGCCCACCACAGACAAGAGCCAAACCTACTGAGAAGCAGAGAGAGGAGAAAGACACCAGTGTCGGAAACACCGACTCACCACAATCAAGTGGGTTATCAAGCGTATCCGAGTGGAGCTATCAGACGAAGAAATCCTGAAGCAGCTTCGAGAAGAGAATCAACACATCCGATTCTAGAAGGCGGAGCGGCTCCTCACCTACTCCAAGATTCCCATAACCTTGGCGGTGGTGACGACAGAGGGCAGCGAGATGCCGATCACAGTTTTAATCAACAAGAGAATGCAGCGGCCAGAGAGATTCATCCCAAGAATCACCCAATGTTCCAGATGTCAGAGGGCCGGCCACAGCAGAGCAGCATGCCGCAGCAAGACGGAAGTCTGTCGGTACTGCGCCGATCACCACGCCTTCAAGGAGTGTTCGCTGGCCAAGCTGGATGTCACCGACCGTTAGGGTGTTTCTATTGAAATAGACAGAAATCCCTATCCAAGAGTTTGCCGACAGTCTCTAGAAATTATGGCTCGTTACAAGAATGTCTAAAGGGATGGTCCCGATAGGAGAGACTGGGATTCACTTGGTAGACAAAGGCAGAAGGTGAAGAACACTCGTGTATGTAGGAAGCCCTAACACGAATGTCTAGTTTATCTGTCGGTGATCCTTCGTCATTTGATGAAGCCCCCTGTTTTAAATACTTTCACGCACTCACGCGCACGCCTTGCGTTCAAATGATCACGAAGGGAGTACGTGGGTACACGTATAAAACAATAATACTCTTTAATAATAAAAGAGAAAATGAAAATTGTGGTTCAACTGGTGAACTATGATAGTTACATTTATGTTACAGGTACAAAAATAAAATAGTTTTCTGATGCTTAGACAGATAGCATATCATCATTCACACCATCCAGACAGTGACACACTCAGAACACATGTAGACACAGAGTCACCTGAGATAATCTGATCTCGTTTAGGAATAGTGCTGGCTTTCGTTTGGATTATGTCTTGGAGTCGACCCTGGCATTCGACAGGTTTACGATGCTCCTCCGGATTCCAGGTTCCGTCTCCACTAGTTTGTGGCTGTAAGTTTCGGTAACCGGACCAGTTAGGTGTCAGCAGTATCAGCAGCGAGGCTCCTTAAATCAAACAAACAGTTGCAGACTCCTTAGTGTCTTGACAATAACAATGTGTCTGAGTGTTGGTGTTGTGTGTCTGTTGTGTATGTGTCAGATGCAGAATAGGAATAAAACATAGTTCCTATCTGCTATTCTGTATCAAAAGCAAAGGGCCAATAGCTCCTATTAGCTTGGCTATACATTGTATGACATGGTGATACAAGGTGAAAAAGGGTCCAGAAGTGGACACATTCTAAGACCACATGGTCCATTGGAGTAGAACATGTAGACAAATCTTTGTTTGAAAAAGGCATTACAAAATGTACATGGTTGTAACACTTGAAGTGACTCATATGTAAGAATTACTGGTGCATTCCTTAACACCATGGTGAGGAAGTCCTGGGCAGCCAGGATGTTTCCCTAGATAGCTAAGGAAAGGCCAACAATAATTCAACCTAATCCCACATCAATCATTAGGCATAAAGCAATCAAGTGTCGCCACGAAGTCGTGAGGTATACCCCACAGAATATACGAGCTAAAAGATAAGAAGAAGGCCTGCAGGCAAGCAAGGGGGCTGAGACATTCCCGGCATTGGGCTTTAGGATGTCTCAGTTATCCCTTGTTGAGTTATTTACTCCCCAAATTCTGATTCCTCACCACATGGTATTTGCTTTGAACTTATGACCGTCAGTGTCATGTAGTTCGGCATGGCGGTGAATCAGGGGTAAGCAAATTTATGTTTGAATATATATATCGCCTAGTAATATTGCTGGCATGTGAGAATCATGTTCCACATGTCTCTTCTACTTCTGCCCACATGGCAAAATTATGATATCATATTTTCAACAAAATATACATGTAAATACATTCACAAAATGCATATGAAAATAATCAGTAAGGTTCATACATTATATCTATATATATTTTTATCTATAAATATATCTAGGCCTCACATGTTTTCTCTCAATGTCTCCCCTTTCAACTACCACGTTTCATAAATATACATGGTCGGGAAAGTTTTGGGTTTTCCCAATATCAGAATATAAATGTGTACACACTTCTTACTATAATCATAATTATTATGTTACTACACTCACCCCCAGTCTTAGTGCAGCACTTAAGATAGGTTTTGGTATAATCTACCAAGGATGCAATTGGATATGGCAGCTCACTTCATATAAGGTCTGCTTAGCCCAGCAGCTATGGTCGTTGTGAACCGGACGGAAGTTGTTAGTCACAATTTCCGGTGCAGCCGTACTAATAGCATATCGCCGCATTCCCGTTGCTAGGGAGTGACGGACCTATATCCCCAGTCATTAGACTTGATATTAATAAGGGTTGAAGACAGGGGATTTCCCTTGTGACATCATTTGATGATGACGTGGAAATGTGCTGTCCCCAATAGTACAGTGTGTAGTTTTAGTGCAGCAAATGTCTGCGTCGCCAATATGACGTCATTATTAGTAATTTAGCTGCCTACTGAATCCAGAATGTAAATAGTAATTCCACTAACGCAGTAGTGGTGGGGTTTGCATAGTGATCCAGACTCATCCCGTCACATATGCCGTCCCTAGAGAAAAGTACGGCTCAGCGAACTTTTAGGGTGGATGAGCCTAGATCGACTATGCATTCTCACCAGATTATATCTGAACCAATTGTTCCCCTCTAGAGAAGGATCTATTAGACTTCTTTCGACTCCGGGGCTGGCTTGGTACTTTGGTATGACCTGGCGTTTCTCCAGATAAGTTTAGTGAGGATCCAGTCAGAGGTGGGTATGGAAAGCTAAGAGGTTCTTCCCTCCTCCCTACTTTCTGAACAACATTTAGAGCTACCCGATGTACTGGTCGTTCTTTTGCTCTGTCATAATATTTGCGGAGCAATTTAATGTGGTAGAGTTTCATCTTACCTTTCATGAAGATTTTATATTTGGTGTTGGACACTTTCTCCATTATGGGGAATGGTCCTTGCCACTCAGTCTCCTTATTAGTCCCACTAGATCTTAAGAGTAACACTTTGTTCCCTACCGCTAGCGAACGTTTTGAGGAAAAAAAATTCCCTCTCTGGAGAGTCTTCCTATCACTAGGAAGTTGGTTACAGCCAGGTGTTAGAGTTGGGACTTGGGTCAGTGCACTCCCTACTATCATGGGAGTGGATGGTTCCCCTAAATAGACATATTTACTTCCCAGTATCATGTCATAGATAGGATCAGTCATCACTGCTGCCGATATAGTTCCCTTTACAAATCTAGAGTTAACTAACACTTGGGCTATTGGTAAAGTTAAGGTAGGCGAACTTCTTGTCGCACCCATAACTTCAACCATGTTTTGCGTCAACTGACCAGGTTTTACTAAGTGTGATGCTATTATGGCATCATACGTTAAACCCGTATCATGCAGACACTCGACCACCTGTCCATTGACATTGATCTTCTCTACCACTCGATGTCCTCTCATTTCGGGAGGCGGTGGTAGTGTAGTGGTTTTCTTCCCTATCGAGAAGCAAGCCGCAATCTGGGGTTTTGCTCTGCGCTTGCAGTCTGCCGTACTGTGGGAATTATTATGACAATTCGTGCAGTATGGTTTTCTAGCCCCAGATGTGGTTTGTTTTTTGTTATGCTGCTGCTGAGGTTGCCTCTGGTCTGCTGGTATATTGCTAAGGGTTTGTCCCTGATTGTTTGGAGGTGGGTTCTGTTGAGGTTGGGGAGGTTGCGTTGGGACCGAGTCCCCATGGGCAGTCAAATATCTTTCAGCCAAGACTATCATTTCCCCCAGTGTTTGTGCCCCTTGTTCAATGATGAAAGTTTCCATCGGCTTCGACATACAGTTCCTCAGCTGCTCACACAAAACCATCTCCCGCAAGGCCGCATAGGAGTGTTCATACTCTCCCAATGTCTCCCATTTACAGAGATAACTCTGCAGACGAGCGGACAATTGTGAGAATGACTCACCCCTCAGACGTCTTGCGGTTCGGAATTTCCGCTGATAAGCAGCTGAGGTTAACTCATATCTCTTCAATAAAGCCGATTTCAAACTTTCATAAGAATGTTCATGGCCTGGAGGTAGTCCCTGAAAGACTACATACGCTTGTCCCCTCAGTGCCTGAGAAAGCTTCAAGTTCCAGTGTTCCCTAGCCAACCCAAATGACTCAGCTAATTTCTCGAATTTCTGAAGGTAACTATCCAATTGTTCCTGATTTTCCTCGAACGGCATCAAAGGAAAACTCATAGGACCCACATGGGAAGTCGAATGTAGCTGGGTTTCAATGCTGGGTGCCGGAGAGCTGGCGTTAGAACAGGTTGCTGATAGAGCTTGGTTTTCTAGCTCTTTCATCCTCAACTCGTGCTGTCGGATTTTATCGTTTTCCTGTAACTGCCTAAGTTCTTTCTCAGCCTCGATTTTCTTAAGTTCTGTTGCTGCTTCCAGTTTCTTAAGCTCGAGTTCATGCCTACGTATTTTATCTTCCCTGTCTTCTTTCCTTACCTCCCTCTCCATATCATGGACATATTTGGCTGCTTCGGGCCCCGATAACCCCATAGCTACCGCTGCTGCGTGCAAATCTGCTGATGAACTCATGACTGAGTTTTGGCTGAGAGGGTGAGTGATCAGTGGACTACAATTTCTATATCAATATTATACTACTTCCCAATTCAAGTTATACTAATACAATTGCAATAATTTACAAATCTTATTAGTACATACACAAAAATGGTTAGTACAAACAATGATACAAAACACACTTTCACTCTCTCAATCGAATGGAAACAACTAATTACAGAGTTTCCTAAACTACTCTACCCTTTACTGAGATGAGAAAAATTTTTTTTTTGTACCAAGTAACATAATTTATTAGAAATATTATTTCTAATTAGCTGGGTAGATCCCGGACCGAGACCACAGTTGTCATCGACCGTTAGGGTGTTTCTATTGAAATAGACAGAAATCCCTATCCAAGAGTTTGCCGACAGTCTCTAGAAATTATGGCTCGTTACAAGAATGTCTAAAGGGATGGTCCCGATAGAAGAGACTGGGATTCACTTGGTAGACAAAGGCAGAAGGTGAAGAACACTCGTGTATGTAGGAAGACCTAACACGAATGTCTAGTTTATCTGTCGGTGATCCTTCGTCATTTGATGAAGCCCCCTGTTTTAAATACTTTCACGCACTCACGCGCACGCCTTGCGTTCAAATGATCACGAAGGGAGTACGTGGGTACACGTATAAAACAATAATACTCTTTAATAATAAAAGAGAAAATGAAAATTGTGGTTCAACTGGTGAACTATGATAGTTACATTTATGTTACAGGTACAAAAATAAAATAGTTTTCTGATGCTTAGACAGATAGCATATCATCATTCACACCATCCAGACAGTGACACACTCAGAACACATGTAGACACAGAGTCACCTGAGATAATCTGATCTCGTTTAGGAATAGTGCTGGCTTTCGTTTGGATTATGTCTTGGAGTCGACCCTGGCATTCGACAGGTGTACGATGCTCCTCCAGATTCCAGGTTCCGTCTCCACTAGTTTGTGGCTGTAAGTTTCGGTAACCGGACCAGTTAGGTGTCAGCAGTATCAGCAGCGAGGCTCCTTAAATCAAACAAACAGTTGCAGACTCCTTAGTGTCTTGACAATAACAATGTGTCTGAGTGTTGGTGTTGTGTGTCTGTTGTGTATGTGTCAGATGCAGAATAGGAATAAAACATAGTTCCTATCTGCTATTCTGTATCAAAAGCAAAGGGCCAATAGCTCCTATTAGCTTGGCTATACATTGTATGACATGGTGATACAAGGTGAAAAAGGGTCCAGAAGTGGACACATTCTAAGACCACATGGTCCATTGGAGTAGAACATGTAGACAAATCTTTGTTTGAAAAAGGCATTACAAAATGTACATGGTTGTAACACTTGAAGTGACTCATATGTAAGAATTACTGGTGCATTCCTTAACACCATGGTGAGGAAGTCCTGGGCAGCCAGGATGTTTCCCTAGATAGCTAAGGAAAGGCCAACAATAATTCAACCTAATCCCACATCAATCATTAGGCATAAAGCAATCAAGTGTCGCCACGAAGTCGTGAGGTATACCCCACAGAATATACGAGCTAAAAGATAAGAAGAAGGCCAGCAGGCAAGCAAGGGGGCTGAGACATTCCCGGCATTGGGCTTTAGGATGTCTCAGTTATCCCTTGTTGAGTTATTTACTCCCCAAATTCTGATTCCTCACCACATGGTATTTGCTTTGAACTTATGACCGTCAGTGTCATGTAGTTCGGCATGGCGGTGAATCAGGGGTAAGCAAATTTATGTTTGAATATATATCGCCTAGTAATATTGCTGGCATGTGAGAATCATGTTCCACATGTCTCTTCTACTTCTGCCCACATGGCAAAATTATGATATCATATTTTCAAAAAAATATACATGTAAATACATTCACAAAATGCATATGAAAATAATCAGTAAGGTTCATACATTATATCTATATATATTTTTATCTATAAATATATCTAGGCCTCACATGTTTTCTCTCAATGTCTCCCCTTTCAACTACCACGTTTCATAAATATACATGGTCGGGAAAGCTTTGGGTTTTCCCAATATCAGAATATAAATGTGTACACACTTCTTACTATAATCATAATTATTATGTTACTACACTCACCCCCAATCTTAGTGCAGCACTTAAGATAGGTTTTGGTATAATCTACCAAAGATGCAATTGGATATGGCAGCTCACTTCATATAAGGTCTGCTTAACCCAGCAGCTATGGTCGTTGTGAACCGGACGGAAGTTGTTAGTCACAATTTCCGGTGCAGCCGTACTAATAGCATATCGCCGCATTCCCGTTGCTAGGGAGTGACGGACCTATATCCCCAGTCATTAGACTTGATATTAATAAGGGTTGAAGACAGGGGATTTCCCTTGTGACATCATTTGATGATGACGTGGAAATGTGCTGTCCCCAATAGTACAGTGTGTAGTTTTAGTGCAGCAAATGTCTGCGTCGCCAATATGACGTCATTATTAGTAATTTAGCTGCCTACTGAATCCAGAATGTAAATAGTAATTCCACTAACGCAGTAGTGGTGGGGTTTGCATAGTGATCCAGACTCATCCCGTCACACTGGACACGGACTTCCAAGCACCCAATAACAAACGAAAGTGCGCCAACTGCCTGGGCAAGCATGGAGCAATATACTTGGGCTGTCCGTATCTGCAACGACACAGAGACGTGTTAAAGTTTGCCATCAACACAAAGACACCATACAACGAAGCAAGGCGGAGGTGCGAGACAGCCACAAGCATCTCACAAGCGGAAAAAGCTCAACTGCAAGACCAGATAGATGAGCTGAAGAAGCAAATCAATCTACTTCAAACACCGGCTCTGACCAGCGACAATTAAAAGCTGCTTGCTGAAATATAGGAGATCCAGCAAAACATCAAGAAAGAAGTGGAACATGTGGCCGAGATGAAGAAGAAAACCGAAGAAATGCCACGCACCATTATAGCGGAGAGAGAGAGAGAGAGAGAGAGAGAGAGAGAGAGAGAGAAAGAGAGAGAGAGAGAGAGAGAGAGAGAGAGAAAGAGAGAGAGAGAGAGAGAGAGAGAGAGAGAGCTGCTGAAAGCTGAAATGAAACAAACCAACAGAAGCAATGCAAGAGAACACAGACAAACCGCAAGATGAAACCCTGCAAAGGACCGAGCCAGAACCGCAAGCAGAATACCCACCCGGACACTCCCTGGAGGAGTGCCTAGAATCGATAACATTGGAGGAACGCAGGCACCAGGAATTCAAAAGGCGTTGGGATGAAAGAGAAAAGAAGAAGCCCAAGAAACTCAGGAGACCGTTAGTATACCCAGGTAGATGTACTGACTTCGAGGATGGACCTGGCTACACGTACTATATAGAAGACGGAGAGATGATCCCATGGATGACCGTGGAGGAAAAAAAATCGAATGGCAGCAGAAACTCAAACTCAAAAGTGAAAACAGGAGCAAGGAGGAAAATGCAAACGTAGAAAAGCTCATACAAAAAATACACAAAAAAGGAGGCAAAAACACCAAATAAAAAATCCTTATAAGGACTGCAACCAGTCAGGCCAGACGAGCCAGGAGCCTTCACTACCAAAAGATACCACAAAAGGAGACAAGCACAAAGGATAACCGCCGACCAACCCCCAGCTGACGTCACAGACACAAATCAACATAACCAGTCCGAGATAGGACTAACTCGTAAGAGCGCACAAGACAAGAATTAAGGTGAATGAACCCACGAAAACCACGGACCTCAACAATAACCACAGCTGAAGAGGTAGGTTGAACGAGGCCTAATTTGGATTTAGTTTTGAAAATTGGAATTGGAATTGGAAACTCATTTCCTTTGTTCACGCTATATATATGTTATGAGATGTTGATAAATCCACGAGGACGGCGCTTTACAAAGCGCATTTACAAAAATTGAGCATTGTCTAAGTGTAACTGGGTATTTAATTTTGCTGAGGGGCGTGAATTTAACTGTTTGCAACTGTTGTCCATTGGCAATAAATCAGTAAGTTGTACACCACAGAGTCTGTATGCTGTGGATAGTTGTCGAACTCACACCTGAACATCACGAGTCACAGCAGAAGTGCACTTGGAATTTGCACAAGTATTTAATTTGTGCGTTTTTAAACAAGAGTATTAGACACCGACGAAGGTAGCCTTGTGTAAAATAGAAAACATACTAAGAAATAAAAAAAAGATGTTAGTTTTACCAAGAAAAAGAATTTTGAGGTGCTACATAGAAGCTGTACTTGTGTGCGGATGTGAAGCGTGGACAAAGATCAGACAAGCTGAAAAACATCTGATGGCTGTGGAAATGTGGTTTCTGAGAAAAATGCAAAGAATACCATGGACAGAATGAAAAACCAATGACCACGTCCTACAAGAAACAAACAAAAACCGTAAAGTGATTAGAAAATTAAACGTACAGTCAACACATTTTGGGACACGTTATGAGAAGAAATTAACTATAGAACTTTGAGACAACTGGCAAGATTGAGGGGAAAAAGAACAAATGAAAGGCAGGATAAATAAATGTCTGAATGGCTTTGCCCCATGATATGATCGAAACAAGAATACAGAGCTGATTCACGATTCCGGTGATCGTGTTATATGGCGATACATGACCGCCCACGCTTTTCGACATGGCACATGATGATGATGATTAGATCTCTGGCTGTGAAAAATACAATTACTCAACTTGAAGTATGAAACCGTAATCCCCTTCAAAGTTTTCTCCATGGGACTGACAGTACTCTCGTCTCACAAGGGTCCAGCCATTGTTTCAAGCATTTCTGGAAAGTTTCTTTGAGAGTGGATGAATCAACACAAATATCACGTGAAATAGAATCCGTAAGCTATAATAGAACATGATCACAAGTGACAACATTGACATTACAGCCAAAGTCTTCGTCAGCACAAAAACAGCAAACACACACCGATAGAATAACATGAGAAACACAAGATGACTATATTAAAGAAACAAGGAGTGAAAATATACTTTAAAAAAAAAAAAAAGACGGAAGTTCATGAATAGGGGCAACAATTACTAATGGAAAGTAGGATACAGTGTGACGTTGCATTCCAGTGTCTTCTGTTGACTACAATCTGGTAAATTTCAACGGCATTTTAAGCTCGGGGAACAGCAAAGAATCGCAAGGAGCCATGTCCGGCGAGTAGGGAAGGAGCTGGTGAGTTGGGAAACGAGCAGGTGAACACATTGGCTGGTTCTGCACCATTGGATGGGTATTGGAGCATGATGAGGTAGATGAGGTCAAAGGTCTGTGAGATTAGGTGCAGAGTGTGGAATATGAGATAAATCATCAAGATCTGGTGAGAATGGGCGGCAAGGAGTGACCAGAGGATCTGACTGGCGTTCATTCAAATGAGAAACTAGACGGACATATAATCATGTTGAAACTGGTACCAACTAGGTCAATTTCAACGACATTTTAAGCTTGAGGAATAGCAAGATATTGCAAGGAGCCATGTCGGGCGACAAGGGTGATGCCTAAACCAGAGGATATTGTGTTTGAACAACAATGTCAGAATCTGATTGGAATAATGAACTTTTCATGATGGCAAGCTATCGCTAGTCTTTGCTCTTGCGTGTATTTCTTGTTCCTTCTTCCCCCGTGTTTCTTTTCGCCTTCCTGACTCCGAGAACAAGATATTTAAAATGGTGCATGTTCATTTCACCTTCCTGTCTAAGACAACAAGATATATATAATGTTGTATGTTCCTGTCACCTTCCTGACTACGACAACGAGATATTTATAATGTTGCATGTTCTTTGCGGGACGTTTAGATAAACGTCAGGTTGATTTTCAGGATAAATTTATGTTCAGTAGGTTATCATTGCATTTCTGAACGAGACATCAACTTTTAAGTCAACCTGACCGAACCCACGACCTCAGCATCAGCGCACAGGAAGTTTAAGAGCGGACACTCATAACCTCTAGGCTACGCTGGCCTCTTAACAATGCAGATGTTCCTCTCCTTCACGAACAAAGTTTATTACAACTTATTAAGGAACTAATTTTAAACAACAATGAACAAAAAAAACAAACAAACCCACAAACTCAGCATTGACTGTTGTCTGTGTAGACATAAGACGTTGCTGCTGTCATCTGTTATAATAATAGAGAGGAGAATAAGATGCGTAGTGCCATAAACATTTCTTGAACATTTATACAATAACAGATGTTCATCGCGTCTGTGTGCAAAATAATCAATTTAAATAAAAGATTTATATTCTCCCAAGAGTTAGGGACAACTTGAAACTTTAACACACACACACACACACACACACACAACACAACACACACACACAAGCACACACACACACACACACACACACACACACAACACACACATACACACACACACACACAAAGTAAAGTTACATACTCAAGAAGTGATTAAGCGAAACATGATCATGATCATCATCTTCATCATCATCATCATCATCATCATCATCATCATCATCATCATCATCATCATCATCATCATCATCATCATCTTTTATTAGGTTCTTTTCAGAACGTGGCTTTCATCACGGCACACCAACAAGCCTCTCGATCCCTGACCAGTTCCCCAGCCTCATGTACCCTCATTCCCCAGGTGTCTTCAATGTCCCGTGTCCGTCTCCGTTCTGGTCGACTCCCTGCCTCCTACCCCCTCATGCCCCAGATGTCTTTAATGTCCTGAGTCAATCTTCGTGCTGGACGACTCCCTGCCTCCTACACCCTCATGCCCCAGGTGTCTTTAATGTCCTGTGTCCATCTTCGTGCTTCCTGCCTACTGCCCCCTCAAGCACCAGGTGTTTTCAATGTCCTGTCTCCATCTTCGTACTGGTCTATTCCCTACCTCATGCACCCTCATGCCCCAGGTGTCTTCAATGTTCTGCGTTCCTCTCCGTGCTGCTCGATCCCTGCCTCCTCTTCCAGTAACCACGCCTCCCATCACCGTTCTCTCCCCCCCCCCCCCCACACCACTGTGACGTGTAATATGGTGCCAAGTTATTTCAGTGTCCCATACACGACACTGTCTGTGAGTCAGTTTACCTAGTTCTTCACTTACAACAGAACCTCAGTACTTTCCTAAACGCAGTGGTTCTCAACCTTTTTTTGGCCCATGCACCCCTTTACCATATGTTCAGAATGTCATTCCTCCCTTTCGTATTTCCTCCCTATAAATCCCCCACCTCCCATTTTTTTAACACAGTATACATAAAAATGGAAGCTAAATTAAAAACACATACTAGAATTCCCCACCGGTTGAGAACCACTGCCTTAGAGTGAGCGATACTGATTTATAATATGCACAAAGGTAGTTAATTGAATCAATCATTCAGGTGCCGTTTCCACAATGAAAGGTGGCTGCAAGGAATCTCCAATACTGTATATCTCTCGCCTTAATTGTACATTCTGCCAGACTGCTCTTCGCCCATCTCTTGATGTTATCTCTCCACTTGTATTGTTATCTACCTTTACTCTCTGGCCTTCAACCTTACCCCCCCCCCCCTTTCCCCCAGTAACGGTTTTTATATGAATGTTATGTCTTTTAAGGTAGCCAAAATATTTCACTTGCCTCTTTTTAAAAAAAATATTTATTTCTAGTTTTTCTAGAACCTCTGTATATGATTGTGTTTGTTTCCATGAAATACGACACATTCCTTTGTATATCCACATCTCCAGGGACTCTATTCGACTTTCTAATTGCTTGTTCATTGTCCAGGCTTCTGCACCATATAATGGTGTTAAAAATACAGTTTGAATGCGTTTAATCTCCCGAGACGTTAATACTGATTTCATGATGTTGAAAACATTTTTTGGCCATTCCTATTCTCATTCTCATTCCTGTTTCACTTCTGTCATCCTCTGTCCAAGATAGGAGAAACTTGTTATTTGTTCTAGTATCTGCCCGTTTATTGTGATATTCATTGATGATCTCTCCTTTTCACTGCTAATTATCACAGTGTGAGTTTTTGGATGTTAATATCTAAACCAATCCAAGTGAATTGAATATTTATTGATAAAGCAATCGCCATCTTCAGCCCTCGTAATACAGACATAAAGGCGTGGCCGAATGGATAAGCTTTTCAACGGTGTGCTGATGTAAAGGTAGCGGGTTCAACCCCTACACCGGTCAGTTGGACTAAAATGTTGACATCTCGTCCTTGACTTGGGGACGTAAATTACAAGTATCTCAGAAGTCGGAGTGGGTTCACATAAGATGGCGAGGGACAATGGTAATAGGGAAAGCAAATCCACACTCAAAAATCAGTCCAGTTCACTAGAATATGTAACACATGTATGTACTACGTTTGAGTTAAAAGCGAGCGAACTCAAACAGACACACACACAAAAAAAGACAGAAAGAGACATTGGGCGTCCTTTGCGGGAATTTACAATCCCATCTAACTTGTGTTGGGTGTTTATGATTTATTTGTCAATTTTACTTTCCGTAGTTTGCCATTGCTTTCCGGAGTCTCTGTGGCGAAGTGGTCAAGCCGTTTGACTCGTGCTTCGAAGGTTGTGGGTTCGATTCCGGGCCGCGCCCTTCGGTTTACGAGTTAAATATTTCGGAGACTCCTATGGGTCGTCGCTAAAAGCTACGGAGTTCGTGCTTTGTGCGA
The DNA here is from genome assembly GCA_963921405.1 of Cepaea hortensis. NCBI lineage: Eukaryota > Metazoa > Mollusca > Gastropoda > Stylommatophora > Helicidae > Cepaea > Cepaea hortensis. Next base: position 14,686,226 of record OY992879.1, on the reverse strand, counting down.
CGCTTTCCGCGCTGCGGAAAGAGACCGAGCCATATGGGATAAAACCTGGTGCAATGAAGTCGACCCTGTCGACTTTTAAGCGACTTAAGCCATTGCTTTCCGAATGAGATTTCAGTGTTAAAGTCCAACTGACCGGCGTGTAGACGAAGTGGCAACACTGCCGTCGGATGAGACAATTTAAGAGCCCCAAACCTCACAGCCGCGCCAGCCTCTACTCTCATAATGCAGTGCTATTGAACTTTCAGGGCAGATGGAAAGACATATTTTAAGAGATATACAATTCCGGTTCAGCGTATAGGACATTTTACAGTAAAGATAGTTGAATGGGAGTATTAAATATTGTGTGTAGAGAAATAAAGAAATCAGCCAGCAGTGTACACCTCTGTCTGTCTGTCTGTCTGTCTGTCTGTCTGTCGGTCGGTCGGTCGGTCGGTCGGTCGGTCGGTCTGTCTGTCTGTCTGTCTGTCTGTCTGTCTGTCTGTCTGTCTGTCTGTCTGTCTGTCTGTCTGTCTGTCTGTCTGTCTGTCTGTCTGTCTGTCTGTCTGTCTGTCCCTCTATGACTTCGTTTCTTTCTGTCTGTCTGTCTGTCTGTCTGTCTGTCTGTCTGTCTGTCTGTCTGTCTGTCTGTCTGTCTGTCTGTCTGTCTGTCTGTCTGTCTGTCTGTCTTTCCGCCCGCCCGTTCTTCTATCTGTCTGTGTCTCTGTCATTCAGTCTACACGAGTACAATCCCACATGCTTGTTAATGCCAATGCGACTCAAGTGCAACAAAAAAAATACAACATGCCCTAGAAGAAAAGGTCCACAAGAAACCACCCAACCGAAGCAATTACATAAAACACTGCAGAATGATTTCCAGTTGTTAAAATTATGCCCGAGCAATTGAAATCAATAGAAATCTGTGACGACTGAAGAGCGCACCGGCTGCTAATGAAACAATCCCAGCCTTCGCTCGGCCTGCAGGACACGGTTGCGCCGTGGTGGAATGAAGTGCCCAACTTCAGGTGGCATGTTGGGTGTCTGTTGTTTCAGGCTGAAGAGGTTGTTTTCTTTGGAACGGCTGGCTGGTTAGTTTACTCAGTTGCTCGGCGTTAGTTCAGCCATTTGTGGATTCATGTATTTGTGTTTTCCATCGAGTGTTGGTTAGTACATGTATTAACTTCTTTGTTAGTACGTTCATTTTTGCTGAATGCTGATTGCTGTCTGTCTGTCTGTCTGTCTGTCTGTCTGTCTGTCTGTCTGTCTGTCTGTCTGTCTGTCTGTCTGTCTGTCTGCCTGCCTGCCTGCCTGCCTGCCTGCCTGCCTGCCTATCTGTCGAATGCAAGACGGAATGTCGAATGTAACAAGGCCGAATGTAAGACGGGCCTGCGTGCCCAATTTGTTACCCTTCGAAAATAAAGTTTGTTCGTTTGTTCGTTCGTTCGTTCTGTCTGTCTGTCTGTCTGTCTGTCTGTCTGTCTGTCTGTCTGTCTGTCTATAACTTCGTTTCTTTCTCTTTCTTTCTTTCTTTCTTTCTTTCTTTCTTTCTTTCTTTCTTTCTTTCTTTCTTTCTTTCTTTCTTTCTTTCTTCTCCAATTTAATAAATATCTATATACAGTATAACTTCCAATTCCAATTTTCAAAACAAAAATTCCAAATTCGGCCTCGTTCAACCTGCTCCCTCAGCGTCGGTTATTGTTGAGAGCCGTGGTTTTTGTGGGTTTATTCACCCTAATTCTTGTCTTGTGAGTCTACCTCGGACTGATTATGTTGGTTTGTGTCTGTGACGACAGCTGGGGGATCGGTCGGCGGCTATCCTTTGTGCTCGTCTGTTCTTGTGGTTTTCTTTGTTGGTACAGGCTACTGGCTCGTCTGGCTTGACTGGCTGCAGTTCTTATAAGGACTTTTTATTTAGTATGTTTGCCTCCTGTTCTGTGTATTGCCCGTAGAAGCTTTTCGATGCTATTTACCTCCTTGCGCTTTCTTTTAATTTCGTCTTTAAGTTGTTGCTGTTTTTCGATTGTTTCCTCTGTGGTCAGCCATGGGACGATCTCTCCGTCTTCTATGTAGTACTCGATGTCGGTGTCGAAGTCATAGTGTAATTCAGGGTATTCTGTCGGTTTCCTCCTGAGTTCCTTTGGCTTCTTTCCTTTTGCTTCCTGTCTCCTTATGCATTCCTCGTGTCTGAGTTCTTCTTGCCTTGTCCGTTTCTTTCCTTCCTCTATGTATTCCTCCATTTCCTCCCGGGTAGGTTCCCCTCCAATCCACTTCATGCCGTCGGAAGGTACCTCATCTTGTCTTTCTTTGGCTGTCTGGTGGGATGTTGGTTTCCCCTTGGATGTTTTGGGCGTCGAGGTTCGGCTGCTGGTTTTATCTTGCGTTTTCGGCTCGGTTGTTTGTTGTGTTTCTTGCGGCTTCTTTGTGGTCTCTTGCATGGCTTCTGTTGGTTTGTTTTGAGTTGATTTCATTTCAGCTTTTAGCCGCTCTCTCTCCGCTTTTATAGTGCGTAGCATTTCTTCGTTTTCCTGCTTCAACGCTGTCATCTGTTCCACTTCTCGCTTGATGTTTTGCTGGATCTCCTTTAATTCCGCCAGTAGATTCTCGTTGTCGCTGGTCGGGTTAGGCGTCAGCAGTGCCTTGACTTGTTTCTTTAACTCGTCGATCTGGCTTTGTAGTTGAGCTCTTTCATCTTGCGAGATGCCCGTGACTGTCACGCACCTCCGCATTGCTTCCTTATATGGTGTCTCTGTGGTGATGGCTATCTTTAAGACGTCTCTGTGCCTTTGCAGGTACGGACAACCCAAGTATCTTGCTCCATGTTTGCCCAGGCAGTTGGCGCACTTTCTTTTGTTGTTGGGTGCTCGGAAGTCGGTGTCCATCTTAGCCAGCGGACACTCATTGAAGGCGTGATAATCGGCGCAGTATCGGCAGATTTCCGTCTTACTGCGACACGTTGCTCTGCTGTGGCCGGCTTTCTGACATCTGGAAAATTGAGTGATTCTTGGGATGAATCTCTCTGGTTGCTGCATTCTCTTGTTGATTGATACTGTGGTCGGCATTTCGCTGCCCTCCGATATTTCCACTGCCAAGGTTGTAGGTATCTTGGAGTAGGTGAGGAGCCGCTCCGCCTTCATGAATCGGATGTGGAGATCCTCTTCTCGTAGCTGCTTCAGGATTTCTTCGTCTGACAGTTCCACTTGAATCCGCTTGACAACCCGTCGGACTGTTTTTGAGTCGGTGTTCCCGGTTCTGGTGTCTTTCTCCTCCTTCTTCTCTGTTGTCTTGATTCTTGTCTGTGTTGGGCTGTCGATCTTCTCCCTCGTAGTAGCTTCAGTAATTGCTGTAGTATCAGGCTCTTTGATGCAGCTAGAAGGTAGGCTCTCTACGTTGTTCTTCTTGTTGTCGGCTCCGACGCTGCACATCTTGGCTACCGCGTGTTTCTTGTTGTTGGACTTTCAATGTGGCACTTTCTCGCGTATCAGGCTTCTTGACAGAATAAGGCGACTTAACTTGTTAGCGCTCGCAGTGCGAAATGCGACGAACACGACGCACGACACGACGACAGTATAACAAACCAGCAAGACTATTTATCTGAGAAGCTAACATACTATCACAATTAATCCACGCGAACAAAGAACTGTGTCCAATTTCTGAATCTTCGTGATGTGGCATGTAATTGATGTATTGATGACATGTGCTTGATATATCGATGACATTTTCTCTGTAGTAAAATATTCCTTTCTAATTTGTAGCTTCACGTGTTTATTATTTACTTTGTGCAACATATGTTCGACACGGGGCATGCGCAGAACGTGACCTGTAATCTATGATTTCTTCGCAATTTATCCATCTTTCTTTGACTAGACCAGTCTGCATGGGGTCGGTATCTGAGGTCACCAACTGTGTAATTATTTATTTACAATTTCCCCCGATTTCTGTTATATGTTTATTCTTGATGTAAGATGTGTTTTTCTTGCTTGTTTTGTGTTTTACAGTCTGTTTTTTTTTTAAAAAAAAATAGTTTCTTGACTCGTCATCGAGGTTTCAGTTATTTCAACAACTCTTTGGTAACTGAAGTTACTAAGAGCTTTTTCTCTCATGTTGATACATACAGTCATGTGTACATTTTGATATTATCTTGACTGTCTGTCTGACTACTAGTTGATACTTCTGGATGTTGATCTACCTATCCATTTATCTAGCTGTCTGTCTGCATACTTTTCTTTCTTTCTTTCTTTCTTTCTTTCTTTCTTTCTTTCTTTCTTTCTTTCTTTCTTTCTTTCTTTCTTTCTTTCTTTCTTTCTTTCTTTCTTTCTTTCTTTCTTTCTTTCTTTCTTTCTTTCTTTCTTTCTTTCTTTCTTTCTTTGTTTTTTGTTTGTTTGTTTGTTTGTTTGTTTGTTCTCTAATGACAAAAGTAATAAAATAAACAACAAACCGGCAAGACTACTTAGATCAGTGGTTCTCAATCGTGGGGGGGGGGAGATCCTTCCCCCCCCCCCCCCCCCCCCCCCCGGAAACCCTAAATTCCCCCGGGGAGAGAATGGCGATTCTTTAAAGATCGCGTTAATACAAGAACCGATTACTTGAAATTATATTTCCCTCCATACTTTACGGTTCTGTACTTCTTGCCCTTCTTAAAGTCGTTTTATAACGTAAGTAGACCCGCAAATCACGTTTTATGTAGACGTCTACACTTGTTCTAGTGTGTGTTGTTAAATTTAGCTTCAATGTTTATGTATACTGTGTAAGGACGGGGATGGGAGTGAGAGGTGGGTAGAATTTATGTTTTTGATTATGAACAAGCTGAAAAACATCTGATGGTTGCAGAAATGTGGTTTCTGAGGAAAATGCAAAGAATACCATGGACAGACAGAAAAACCAATAACCAAATACTACAGGAGACAAATGAAAATCGTAAATTGATTAGAGAAATTAGACGTAGACAGTCAAAATTTGTTGGACATGTTATGAGAAGAAATGGATTTGAGAACTTAGTGACAACTGGCAAGATCGAAGGGAACAGACCAAGAGTAATACCGAGAAGAAAATACCTGGAGGGCTTGGTCCACATGGCATGGACGAGACAGGAACACTGAGCTGATCCACGACTATGGTGATAGAGTGAAATGGCGAGTCATGACCGCCCACGCTTTCGGGCATGGCACATGATTGATTGATTATGAACATATGGTGAAGAGGTGCATGGGCCAAAAAAGACAGAACCACAGACTTAAATGAAAAACTAAAATATTATCAAAATCCCTCATTGTCAGGTCTTAGCCAGATGTGACTGAACTACCGTATGACAGTATACGGTACTACCTGCTGTCTGTTAGCGCCGAATGTCGGACGGCAATCGCTAAACAGGACAAATCACATTGTGCCAACAGCCTAGGATGGAGGAGGGCAACTGGGAGGGTACACGCCTAACTAACTAACTAACTAACTAACTGACCGACCGACCGACCAACCGACCGACCGACCGACCGACCGACTAACTAACTAACTAACTAACTAACTAACTAACTAACTAACTAACTAACTAACTAACATGATTACGAAAGACACACCATGAAATTAACCAAGGATTGTGATACCCCCATTCTTCTACATAACCAATAATGACACTGCATTCACAAACTGGATCCTTCCACATGTCGTCACTTTCCAAGGGCAAACCTAAGTTGATTATATTTCCCTCCGCATTTTCTGACATCGCTAATTGATACACTCTCCTTACCTCTTTATTGAAATAGTGCCAGATAAACACGGACTACTTTTTATGTCTCCTCACAACACTTAAGTAACGTTGGCCTTATATTAATTTGAGTGGGTAAAAAACCCAGATTTGGCAAGCCAGACCAGGTCGATGTGTGAAACAAAGCACACGGGTGTCATGTTGATAACAATGGTAATGTGTTTGTGATATCACCAATTACCTGCATGGCGATGGATCGTGACCAATGGCGTGTGAGCCGGAAGACTACTACTGTGTCATTTGCATATCAATAGTTTATTCCTTCCAGTGTGGGAGGCCTGCGCCAGCCGTTCTCTGTATGTTTTAGTCAGCTGTTATTCTTTTATTCAACGTGTCCTCTTATTGCGTTGGTTTGGTTTACAAAATTGTATAGATGACGGTCGTTCAGAAAGCAAGGATAAACTACTGAACGTAAACTTGCCAAGAGATCACAACAACAAAATATGCTGGTGTTGACTGCAACGTCCTGTAAAGGATGTGCAACTAACTTCTTTCTACCTTTGCCGCCTCTGTGGCGATGGAATTGCGAACGCAATTCGTAATCCCGCATACCGCGTTCGGCAGCAGGCCGCCTTGCGTTGGTTTTCAGACATTGGTATGAGTGGTGGTCAATGGCAAACTAGTAAACGTAAACTTGCCCGAAATCACATACAGCAAAAAGAAAAACAACAAACAAACAAACAAACAAACAAACACATGCTGGCGTTGACTGCTACGTTCTGTAAAGATATGCAACTAACCTTCAAAAAATTCTACCTGTGGGTGCAGATTGTTTACTGTTTAATTTAGTCTTTTTTTTTTGGGGTCTAACTTGTGATATTGACATATAGGTCTTATTAATTCGCACTTATTCTACCATTCGTTATGGAAACACCATAAGTATTGTTTTACTTTTAATATTCGACTAAAGGGTTTCGCAATATGTCAGTCGAGGCGGCTATACGACTAAGGGGTGTCGAAATATCTCAGTCGAAGTTAGTTGTACTATTCAACTAAAGGGTCTCACAATATCTCAGTCGAGTTTAGTTGTAAAATTCGACTAAAGGATGTCGAAATACCTCAATCGAATTTAGTTGTAATATTAGACTATAGGCAGTTGCAAAATTTCAGTCAAGTTTTGTTGTACTATTCGATTATAGTGTCGCAATATCTCAGTCTTGTATAGTTTTTATTTTGGACTAAAAATGGCTGCAGGTTAAGAAGAGAGAAAACATGGATAGATCAGGCAGAGGACATTTAACAGGCTTGTCAAGCGTCGTGAGGAGGGATAGTTGACGTTACAGTGCTCGGTGGGTGGCACTAGATAGTGTCATTCCGTGTGATTGTACAATGCCTTCACCATAAGATCTGGATTACGACAAGGTTGTGTCCTGTCTCCTCTCTTGTTCATAACTTATATAGACAACATATGTAAAGAAACCAGCCAAGCAGAGACAGCAAGAATACCGCATGACGAGAACACAGAAGAAGAACCATCTGCAAATCTAACCATTAGAGAACTCCTGTTTGCGGATGACCAAGCACTAATAGCAAAATCAGAAGCTGAATTACAAGATCACATGAATAGTCTAAACGAAGTGTGTAGGGAACATAACATGAAAATTAGCACAAGCAAAACAGAGGTAATGACTATAACTAAAGAAGAACAAACAGCAACAATTCACCTAAACGAACATCCCTTGAAACAAGTAAAGAGTTTCAAGTACCTAGGAAGTATAATATCATCAAATGGCAGATCAGAAGACGAGATCGAAAATAGGTGCAATAAGGCAAATCAACTCAATGGACAAATTGTACCAATACTAAAGAACAAACATGTATCAATAACTACCAATAAAGCACTTTACAACACAATCTTCCTACCAACTCTGTGTTACCAATGCCAAACCTGGACAATGACAGTAAAAGAGAAAAGAAACATCACAACAACCGAAATGAGGTACCTGAGAAGAATACTCAACGTATTAAGAGATAAGATCAGAAATGAAGAAATCAGGACTAAAGTGGGGGTTAAAGCAACACTAGATTTTTTATTAGAAGGCGGCAAGTCAAATGGTTTGGCCATGCAAGTAGGTTACCTGTCAACAGTATACCACAACAAGCAATGATGTACATATCAGATGGAAACAGAGGAAGAGGCCGACCACGTAAACGTTGGACGGAGGGAATAGCAGAGTCCATGGGAATATGGATATTCTCACGAAGTTTATACTTCACCTCGACACCGCAAGGTACAAGAGGAACATGATGAGATGAGATGAGTACAATGCCTTTGATGTTATCAATCCATGTTATTCTCTGGCGGCCTCTTGCTCTCGTGTCAGATCTTCTTTGATATAGCGTCAGTGATGGTAATTTATGGTGGTGCATTCTAATGATATCTCTTATCTTTCTATATGTGAGATGTAAAGAAAAAAAATAAAAATTAATATTAAAGCAAAAATCCTTCGTTGTTAAGAAGGCACACAAGTTTTGTTCAGCTCGGTTTTGAAAGGTGATCTTTTTCTACAAAGGTTGAGTCCAATTCAGCTGCAAAAGTACCTGTCTGCACACCAATAAGTCAGACATGGGACAACAGATACTCACGCAAACCTCAGGTCCAACAGGATGTCTTTATCCGACATACAGGAATTCACGTTGGAGTTCACAGCCAGCGAACACAAGCAATCAAGCAAGCAAGCTGCAAAAGTGCCATGTCAGAAATACGTAGTCAGAGGTGTGAAAAGTGTCGGATATGAATATACAGAAGGAAGTCAGCAGAGTTATACAGTTGCATCCACAACAATATTCCATTCCCGCTGGATGGATGTATCCCAGAGAGGGACTGACCAGCACCAAGTTGAACACTGGACATTGCTGACACATTTGGCACAAAAATGCATGAGGCAAACGAACTAACAAAGGATACATAGTCATTTTTACCCCAGCGTGCTTTGGTGAGAGAGATGCTCTGCACAGAAATTGCGTAACAATAATGACGACAGCGAAAAGTGCAATGTAATAAATGTGCGCATTAATATGTGACATGGCTAGTTTCCCTCCTTAGAATGATCTTCACAGCGTCACACAACAAGCGCCCAGCTGTTTGCTCTTCACAAAGAAACAACTCCATACGCCAACAAATAAACTCATGAGAAATTAAAGAACTACTGAAATAATGGCTAGAATTTAAGATTCAAAACAAGCTCATGAAGAATTCACCAATTGCCCCATTGGCAAACAAACTGAGAGACATGTTATAGACTGTGCTCAGCCAAGCAAAACGCTGCAACAACAAAGACAAGTGAAAATTGAGTGGTTCTGTGTAAAGAGAAGAATGGGATTGACAGATTTAGAGCCAGGCCGTGAAAGTTGTATTGTTTGAGATCTTTTGTTGATTTCTCTCGTTGCTATTTTCATTTCCGCTTGTATGATATTTTGTGTGCAGGCGTGGATGTGCGCTTGTATGTCGGGGGTGTGGTGTTTATGTGTGTGTTAGTGTGGCGTATGAGTTTGAGTGTCGGGGGTGTGGGAGTTTGTGTTCGGGTGCGGGGAATATGTTTGTGTGTCGGGGTGTGGTGTTTATGTGTGTGTTAGTGTGGGGTATGAGTTTGAGTGTCGGGGGTGTGGGAGTTTGTGTTCGGGTGTGGGGTATGTGTTTGTGTGTCGGAGTGTGGGAATTTATGTGTAAGAGTGCAGGGTTTATGTTTGTGTGTCAGAGTCGTAGGTGTTTATGTATGTGAATGTGGGGTATATGTTTTTATGTCGGGTGTGTGGGAGTTGTCTGTGAGTGTGGGGTATGAGTGGTATGTCGGGTGTGGTTGAGGTTATGTATGTGAGTGTGGGGTGTGTATTTGTGTGATGGTGGTGTGGGAGTTTATGTGTGTGAGTGTGGGGTATGTGTTAGTGTGTCGGTGGTGTGAGAGTTTATGGTGTGTGGGGTATATGTTTGCGTGTCGAAAATGTGGAAATTTATGTATGTGAGTGTGGGGTATGCGTTTACTAGGGGTGAATTATAATAATAGTAACAATGATAATAATCATCACTAACAATTTTATAATCATAATCTTTGTGGTTATCATCATCATCATCATCATCATCATCATCATCATCATCATCGTAGTCATCATCATCATTATCATCATGATCATTGTCATGATCGTACATCATGTCTTCATCTAGCCTGTGTAGTAAACAACTCCGCAGTTTAATTTGAGCCCCCCCCCCCCCCCCCCCTTCTACATCTGACATATTGACTATCAAATGTCAGCCCCTCCCTTCTACATCTGACATATTGACTATCAAATGTCAGCCCCTCTGTCCCCCCCCCCCCCTCTCTCTCTCTCTCTAAGAAGGGCAGAAGTGCCCAATTCTTAACCCTTTGAATATAAAGTTTGTTCATTCCTTCATTCGTTCGTTCGTCCGTTCTCTCTCTCTCTCTCTCTCTCTCTCTCTCTCTCTCTCTCTCTCTCTCTCTCTCTCTCTCTCTTCCTCTCTCTCCTTCCCTCTGGTTATGTTCCAATGATCTTCCAGTCGATGATTGTATGTGTTCCTTGACCAGGCCTCGCAGGATGGATCATACTATAAAAGGTAGCACGAACATGTTCATGGAGTAAATGCTGCCGCCCTGATATCGACGACATCGTGCATCGATTACCGATGGGTTTAAATATATGGTTAGCACCATATACTCAAATACCCATCGTGTTGTGAAAAGGGGTACTTTCCCACGTACCCGAGTATTGGCGATCCACCCGGAAGGGTGTAGATTTCTTTCAGGACTTTAAACAACGACAGACAAGTCTATCCCTGGGGACGGTGGAGAGAGGGGTGGGGGGGGGGGTATAAGAGGGTAATGTAGGTGTGCTTAAGATGTTATACACAGCTTGAAGGTGTGCTGCTGGTTACGGAAGAGAGTGGGAGGGAGAGAGTGAAAGAGTGCCGAGAATGAAATACGAGAAGTGAGAAAGAGGGGGAGGGGGAAGGGGGAGGAAGAAAAAGAGGGGGGCGAGAGAAAGAGGAGGAGAGGGAAAGAGGGTTGAAGGAGAGAGAAAGAGGGGGAAAGGGGAAGAGGGGAGAAGAAAGAAAGAGGTGGGCTGGGGGAAGAGGGGAAGGAAAGAGAAAGAGAGTAAGGAGAGACAGTGACAAGATGAGTGCAAGACAGAGAAGCAGGGAGGGGGGGGGGAGGTGGAACAAAGGGCGGAAAACCCAGAGACAGAAACCGGAAAAGAAAAAGAAAGAGATATAAAAACGTGAGAGGGAAAGAGAGCCAAAAGACAAACAACTCTCCGGGTCTTACCAACACAGCCTGTCGCCATGTTGGCTATGCAGTCCAAATATATTGAAGATAATGTGGACTATCATGCTAATTGTATTAACGAAGGACTGTTTGAGCTCATGTCTCAATTCTTTCCAATACTCTGCTTCATTTGAATTTCCCCCAGAAACTAAACGTCGTATTTCATAAAGATAACCGACTACCATCTCAATAAGAAATCCCTAACAAACTACACCAGCGATAAGAAACAAGATACACACATATCAGTTACTTTCACTCCACAAACACCTACTTTTAGATAAGGGTAAACTTATTCACAAAATGCTATTTCAGAATGCCCCAAGCTACCTTTGGCCATTGTTTAATTATAACGTAAGACATAGTGAACGACTAAATATACTTCAGGTCCCTAAACCTAGGATAGACTTATATAAAACAAGCTTAGCATACTCTGCCACTCAGTTGTGGAACAATCTTCCACAAGAAATCAAAGACACCACCAATCATTATACATACATTCGCAACCTGTTTGAACACTACCTCAGTACAGACTACATTCCCCCATTTAAAAAAAAACAAAAAACAACAAAACAATAATAATGGTAAATTATCTCAAACGACAACTAGCCAATAAACATTCACATGTGTATGGCACGTTACACCTTCCTTAGGTATTTATAATGCCCATGTTAAACATTACCTCAGTGAATCATGTATTATTGATTATTTTTCATGCTTTCTTAATGCTTATTGTTCTTATGTGTCAAAGATTAGCTCCATATGTAATGCATGAGAGGAAATAGTAAAGAAGGGCAGAATGTCAAACGGGCCTGCGTGCCCAATTCTTAACCCTTTGAAAATAAAGACTATTCGTCGTTCATCATGCAACGCGCTGATACACTTGGACGGTCATGTCTCATCATCTCACACGATCACCAGATCCTTGTATCAGCTCTGTCTTCTTGTCTCGTCATCTCACACGATCACCAGATCCTTGTATCAGCTCTGTCTTCTTGTCTCGTCATTTCACACCATCACCAGATCCTTGTATCAGCTCTGTCTTCTTGTCTCGTCTCTCACACGATCACCAGATCCTTGTATCAGCTCTGTCTTCTTGTCTCGTCATTTCACACGATCACCAGATCCTTGTATCAGCCATGTCTTCTTGTCTCGTCATCTCACACGATCACCAGATCCTTGTATCAGCTCTGTCTTCTTGTCTCGTCATTTCACACGATCACCAGAGCCTTGTATCAGCTTTGTCTTCTTGTCTCGTCATCTCACACGATCACCAGAGCCTTGTATCAGTTCTGTCTTCTTGTCTCGTCATTTCACACGATCACCAGAGCCTTGTATCAGCTATGTTTTCTTGTCTCGAATATGCCACGTGGCAAAGGCGTCCAGGTATTTACCTCAATGCCTTCCCCTTCTTCTTTGCCCCATCAACCTTCCCAGTTTTCATTAAATTTTCCAGTTCAATTTCTTCCCATAACGTGCCCAAAAATCTTAACTGTCTAATTAAATTTCTCTATTCAGTATACGGATTTCTTTTGCGCCCGCCCTGTAGAACTGTCGTAATTCCTTTTTTATATGTCCGTTCATAGTTTTCTGTAAATTTTCCCCAGAAACCTAATTTCCATGATAGTGTGTTCCATACAAAAGTACAAAAAGTAACCCACCTTTTGTATATTTCAGGTAACCATAGTTACAGCAAACATTGTATTTCGTAAAGATAACCGACTACCATCTCAATAAGAAATCCCTAACAAGATTCACCAGCGATAAGAAACAAGATACACACAGATCAGCAACAAGAGCAACAAAGATTTGTAACAAGAAATCATTGTCATATCTGATTTCAAGAAAGGGCGAGAATTTGGAGAACAAGACAAAGTTGCCTT
>OY992879.1:14638333-14668333 GCA_963921405.1 Cepaea hortensis | reverse complement strand
AATCCCAAAGAAATCAGGAGCCTTGGAATGTGATCAACATCGAACAATTAGTATAATGAGTCACATCACGAAGATTTTGCTAAGAATTATCATGCAAAGAGTTAGGAGGAAAATACAACCTGAAATAGGAGAAGAACAATGTGGGTTTGTAGTAGGCAAGGGTACAGTAAATGCTGTGTATATACTGAGAACCGTAATCGAACGTTCTATAGAAGTAAACAAAGATCTACACCTTTGCTTCATTGACTACACAAAGGCTTTTGATAAAGTGAGACATGTCAACATGATAAGGATGCTTGAAGATCTACAAATTGATGGGAAAGACCTTAGACTTGTAAAAAACATATATTGGAAACAACAAGCTGCCATAAGAGTTGATAATGAAGTAAGCCAATATCAGCCTATTAAGAGAGGTGTGAGACAGGGATGTGTAATGTCTCCAGATCTGTTTTCCCTGTACAGTGAAAATATTTTCAGAAATATTGAAAATATGGAAGGAATCAACATTGGGGGACGATGCATCAATAACATTAGATATGCAGATGATACAGTCTTGATTGCAGACAATGAACAGGACCTGCAAAATTTAGTAGATGCGGTTGTTACACAAGGGTTAGAATTAAATTGTAAAAAGACACAGATTATGGTCGTCACTAAGAAGAACGAAATACCACAGTGTAATATACAAGTAAATGGGAATACTCTTCAACAAGTGAATAGGTACAATTACCTCGGAACAGTAATAACATCTGATGGGAGATGCCTTGAAGAGATTAGGACAAGAATCGCCATGGCAAAAGTAGCCTTTAGCAAGATGAAAAACATACTGACCAATAAAAAGATGTCAATTGAAACGAGAAAAAGAGTGTTGAGATGCTACATAGAACCTGTACTTTTATATGGATGTGAAGCTTGGACAATGAGCAGCCAGGCTGAAAAATATCTGATGGCTGTAGAAATGTGGTTTCTGAGGAAAATGCAAAGAATACCATGGACAGCCAGAAAGACCAATGAACAAGTCCTTCAAGAAACAAATGAAGATCGTAAACTGATCAGAGACATTAGACGTAGACAGTCACAATTTTTTGGGCATGTTATGAGAAGAAATGATTTGGAGAACTTGGTGACAACTGGTAAGATCGAGGGGAACAGACCAAGGGGAAGACCTAGAAACAAGTATCTGGATGGCTTGGCCTTGTGGCATGGTCGAGACAAAAACACGGAACTGATCCACGACTCTGTTGATCGAGTGAGATGGCAGAACATGACCGCCCACGCTTACCGGCATGGCACATGATGGATGGATTCACAAAACAAAACAAAAACAAACAAACAAACAAACAAACAAACAGACACAAAAAAAGATGTCCTTCGGTATTATATCATCGTCCATCCTCCTGCTGTGTCATATCCATCTACGTCTACAAAGACTGAGCATAGAACAAACCGTCACACAACCTGATCTTTCCAATACTTCAGTATGTGTGATTTTGAATGAATCTGTTTATCACCATTGTGAAAGTATTTCAATAGAAGTGAAAGGTATAATCCAAAGAGGGTTGTGCAAGTACACAACCTTGTTTAACTCCACTCTTGATGTCAAACTCTTCTAAAATTTTACCATCAGACTTAATTATGTCCTTCATGCCTGTGTGAAACAAATCCACAATGGACAGAAGAGTTGGTGGGCAGCCAATCTTCTTTAGTGCCTCGAACAGACCCTCACGACTTACCGAATGAAATGCCTTTGTGAAGTCGATGAAGGCAATAAACAGTGGTTGATTCTGTTCACGGCATTTTTCTTGCATTTGTCGCAATGAGAATATCATATCAATTGTAGACGGGTTCTGTCGGAAGCCGCACTGTGATTCGGGGTAGACTTGATCTCTCAGGACTTGAAGTCTGTGCAGAACAATTTTATATATATATTGTATGTGTATGAATATGTCTGTCTGCCTGCAAATGGGTGTGTCTCTGGGTGTATGTGTGAGTATATATGTGTGTATGTATATGTGTGCGTCTGTGTATGTGTTTGCATCTTTGAGTGTGTGTGTGCGTGCGTGCGTGCGTGCGTGTGTGCGCGTGTGTGTGTGTGTGTATCTGTACGTGTATCTGCGAGTATGTTCACAAGGAAAAACACACGGTGATACGTAGTTGAATAAAAACACGTCAGCTCACCAACTCATGCATGGTTGTGGAGAACGGCAAGGCACTTGATTGTACTGAAGCCGATACTGCTTATGATGATAATAATAGATTAAACAGTCCTGACAAGTCGAATGAGTCGACTTCATTGCACCAGATTTTATCCCATATGGCTCAGTGTCTTTCCGCAGCGAACTGCCAAAAGCGTCGCAGAAATAACGAACTCTGTAGCTCCAGCGACGACCCCTAGGAATCTCCGAAAAAATCCCCCCGTGAACCGAAGGACGCGGCCCGGATTCGAACGCACAACCTTCGGATCCCGAGTCAGATGGCTTGACGACTTTGCCACGGAGACTCCCAGTAATTGTTCGGGGTAGACTTGATCTCCCAGGACTTGAAGTCTTCGCAGAACAATTATGTACACTGTATGTGTGCGTGCGATAATAATAGATAACCATACATACATCATTGTCTGCGAGAATGTCCTCAAATTGTTGTAGCAATGAACCAATTGTCTCATTGTAGTCTCGAGGACAATTGATGTCATTGTCCACTGAAAATGAAAACTGCTGTCGTGCATTTTTTCTATTCTGTGTATGAGGGTGCTTCAAATGAAAACATTAAAAGTGTGATAGAAATTACCATAATCCCCCAACCCACATTGACTTGTAACCTGTCAATATTGTTGTTAAGGTAGTAAAGAGGGTTAAGCATGTGACATCACAGTGCAGACGAACACGGTGACGTCATAAGGAGAGTTTAAACACCGCCGCACTTTTAACATGCACTAAAGAGGAGCAGCGAACTTTATCCGTTTTATTATCAGTGAAGTGGTGAAACCTATAGAAAGTCATTGAAGAATGAAGGTTCAGTATGCTGATGCATGCCTGTCAGTCCAGCAAGTGTATGAGTGGAGTAGGAAGTTTAATAACGGCGTGAATTCTGTGACAGACTGTTCATGACCGGATCAACCACACCGAGTAGGGACCCCAGAGTCGACTATACTACAGGAATCCAAACACTTCATTGGGGCTGGAGTAGGGACCCCAGAGTCGACTATACTACAGGAATCCAAGCACTTGATTGGGGCTGGAGTAGGGACCCCAGAGTCGACTATACTACAGGAATCCAAGCACTTGATTGGGGCTGGAGTAGGGACCCCAGAGTCGACTATACTACATGAATCCAAACACTTCATTGGGGCTGGAGGACTTGCATTGAACGCAATGCTGATTATATCAATCAATGACACATTTCTTCTGTACTTTTTTTTCCAGAATATATTCATCCCCCCACACCCCCCACCCCCATTCAAAAAAAAAAAGTGTTCATTTGAAGCCCCTTCGTATATTTGTTTTGTTTGCAAGGGCAAACTCATCATCATAAAGTGCTCTGCCAGCTGGCGTAGGCGTTCATGACTCTCCACAGATCTCGGTCTTTGGTGTTATGGATCAACTCTGCTGATGATATTCCTCCATGCCACCGTCTCAATCCGTCCAGCATAATTTCTCTTGCCTCTGCCTCTCTTCCCCTCGATCTTTCCAGTTGTCACGATGTTCTCCGATGCCTCTCTTCTCATCACATGACCGAAGAAAGCTGTTTGTCTCTTTCTCATTGTTGTATATAATGTTATAGTTTCGTTAGCCTGTCTCAGGCAATCGTTGTTAGTTACTCTGGAACTCCAAGGAATTCGCAACATTCGTCTCAGCAACCACATTTCTGTTGCTTCTAATTTCTCCCTAATTTGTTCATTTACATTCCAAGGTTCACTGCCATACAGCAAAACTGGTTCTACATAGCATTTCAGCACTCTCTTTCTTACATTCAGTGATAGTGACTTATTGCATAAGATACTCTTCATTTTCTGAAATGTGACTTTGGCTTGCCCTATTTTGCTGTACATCTTCCATCAAATGTTATAATGCCCCTAGGTATTTAAAATTATCCACTTGGTTAAGAATTTTCCTTTCTATTTCAATTTTACATTTTGGTGTCACCATCTATTTGATATCACAATTGTTACTGTTTTCTTGATATTCAAGGAGAGTCCTTTCCTTGCACTCTATGTTACTACAATGTCCAGCAATTGTTGTAGGTCTGTTGAATTATCTGCCACCAATACTGTGTCATCTGCATAGCGTATATTATTTATATTATAACCTCCAACGAGTATTCCAAACTAGTGACCTAAAATTGCCTAGTTAATCATAAACAGATAATAAACGCTGGCGTTGATTGCAACGTCACGTAAAGGACATGGAACTAGTTTATCTTGTATCTACAGAATGCTAAATCTGGCTCTGTGGTGTGGGGTGTAGTGAAGCGCGCAGTTTATAATTTCCGTGGTACCGAGTGGAGGGTCCGGAATCAGCTGTGGTGATGTGGAAGCAGACTAGTTTACGCTAATAGTTGCGGCCGATTTAGAAGTAGACAGCTTAGCGCTGATTTCGATGGTGTGAGGTGTCGGCAGTTTAGAAAGCAATGACAAACAACTAAACTAACATTACCTAATAAATCTCAAACAGCCAATACATGCTGGGCTTGATTGTAGTGTCGTGTGAATGACATGCAGTTAACCTTTCTTTTGTCTACAGCAGGGTAAATACGTGGGTTTACTGAAAAATCGGCTCTTCAAATTTCCCGACCCGACTAATGCCAACCCACGACATGAGCTGGTTTCTCCAGTTTCTGGTTAAAAAACGAAATGCAAAAATGTAGACTTCATTAGAAGGCAGAAGCACCAATAAGAAAATTTCTATCTGATATTCCCTGATCTAGAATATCAAGAAAATCTGTATTCTTAGCTGGGAAATGTTTAGAATGTAGGACAAAATATAATTACGGTCGGGTAGCTTTACAACTGGTAAGGCAATACGTATATGAATTGAAAACTGGAATAATTATTTTCAAGGATGGTTTTTGACCTGGACATAAAATACCAGCTTATCGTCCAATTGGTTTGTCACTCTTTGACGACAGAGTAAATGGATATCGGGCATGGTTGCAAGGGAATGTAATGTGATAGACAACATGACAATGAAAATTGGAATTGTGTCCCCCTGGGATGGCAAGTTTTTGGAGCCATGTTGTACCCAAAAAGGGAATTTATGATTTGCATGGGTTATTTATTTGACAGCCGAGAGATATGAATGCTGGATGTACGGACAATTTGGAAGCAATATATAGATGCTACAGACAATATGTAGACAATGTATCAATCAATCAATCAAGTGCCGTCTCCGCAATGAAGGTTGGCTGCAATGGATCTCCAACACTGTCTGTCTCTTGCCTTGACTGCACATTCTGTCAGACTGATGTTCGTCCGTCTCTTGATGTTATCCTCCCACTTGTATCGTTGTCTACCTCTTGCTCGCATGCCCTCAACATCGCCTTCCAGTATGGTTTTTATAAGAGTATCATGTCTTTTAACGTGGCCAAAATATTTCACTTGTCTCCTCTTTATTTATTTAATCAACTCTCTCTTCATTCCCAGTTTTTCTAGGACCTCTGATCTGACATTTGATTGTTTTTGTTTCCATGAAATACGACCTATTCGTCTGTATATCCACAATTCCAGGGCTTCTTTGCGACTTTCTAGTTGCTTGTTCAATGTCCAGGCTTCCTCGCCATATAGTAGCGTTGAATGTAGCATTTGACAATTCTCATTTTTAATGCGTTATTAATCTCTCTAGATGTTAATAGTGATTTCATGCCGCTGAAAGCATTTTTGGCTATTCCTATTCTCTTTTTGATTTCCATTTCACTTCTGCCACCATCTGTTATTATATGCCCACGACAGGAGAAACGTGTTACTTGTATTGACGCTACAGACAATATGTAGACATTATATTAACAATACAGACAGTATGTAGACAATACAGACAATACATAGACAATATAGAGAGTATGTAGACATTACAAAGACAATATGCAGACAATATGAGCATTATGCAGCGGGTGATATGTGTCAGCAACTACCCTAAGGTATGCCTTCGCCTGCATCACCTTGCGCCTACCAGCAACAGTCGGCAAACCAAGGATTTAACACATACACACTACTGGGCTGTCTCTGGTGCATCCCAGAATGACCCGCATAGCTTCGTTCTGTATGCGCTCTAATTTCACCAACTGACACTTTGAGACAGTGAGCAGTATGTAGACAATATGTAGACATTAAATAGACAATACAAACAATATGTAGACAATACAGAAACAATGTAGGCACTAGACAATGCAGACAGTATGTAGATATTACTTAGACAATACAGACAATATGTGGAAATGACATAGACAACACAAACACTTTGCTGACAGTACAGACAATATGTAGACAATATATTGACAATACAGACAATATATATATATATATATATATATATATATATATATATATATATATATATATATATATATATATATATATATATATATATATATATATATATATATATATGTCACACGTCGTTCTTGATGATAATATCAATGTTCTTGATGATCTTTGCTTGATATTGTCGTGTGATGGTCGTTGTCTAGGTAACGATGTTCATGGTGTGTCAATTGAGCTATCTAACTGTCTCTTAATCCAACTCACCCCAGAAGTGCACCTTCACCAGTCATGAAACAAGATTGAGTTGGCGCACATAATCATTTATTCCAGAAATAAGACGGACAGACGGAACATGTTTATACATCCAGAAATAATGTAATCCATAGAATATAAATATCCACCTCACAATTTAACCAGCACACATCAATGCCTTCTCAAGCCTGCTTCATATCAAATCCACAAGACATTTAGTCCAACTACTATCCACGGCTGGATCTCCTACAATACAACCCACACATTGGGTCGGAGCCACTGCTCAACTATGCAACCCACTCTGGGTTTAGGCCCTCACTCCCTATAGAACCCACTCTGGTTCAGGCCTGTCTTCACAACTCGGAGAACAACACAACACCGTTGTCCGTGGACTACCGACTCCTTCGGTATCTCAAACTCAACTCTCTTAAAACGACCTGAGCCGCAGTCGGTCTCTTCTCTCACTGACTTTCCAATCTCCTGACTTCACACAACACACAACTGTCTTTCGCCCCATCCGCCCTAGGGGTTTTTCCTCTACCCTCAGTATTTTATTTCTCAGGACTGGCTGTTTTTTCATAGCCAAGTCAGTCACTTTACTGTCTCCCACTCTCATCTCCATTCTTCCTCATGCCCGGTCACTCAACTCAATCTCAATGACTCAGGCTTATGTCATCACCCCCCTCTTAAAAGAAAACTTCGTTTTCAAATATTGGGAGACTAAAACTTACTAAACATGTGACCCAGACATATAGCCTGGGTAGCCCTAAGTATTGCTGCACCTTACTCCAGCTACCACCTTAAATAATACATCAAATGCTCATAGTACACTCCCATATTCCCCACACATAAATACAACCATCTTTCTATCTTGTGTACCAATGCATGAACTAATACATCCCATAATAATAATACATCATAGGAAAGCATTATACTTATGTACCCACAGGTCTCTTCCTACTTCACGACCACACAATAATATTTGTGTACCGACCCTATATCAGGTGGTTCTGTTCTTGCATTAACCCTCCTCTGATTCCTGTCGATGCTGTGTCTACCTTTCGTGTACCCATGACTCATGGTACCTCTACAATTACAACATCTGTTTGCTATCCTTAGCCCTGGGTCAGTACTGTCGCGAACACTCTTTAGACCTAACTCAACTTTCCTATCTGCATATTGCACCGTTACACTTGAGTCTCTGTTTAGTCTGAACTCTTTATTCAATCTTGGCCCATATACCTGGCACCTTGCTTTCTGCTGCATACGCCTTATGCCTATGTGCCCTGCACATGCACTATCCTGAGCTGTTCTAGTATATCGGTCTCTATGTGCTACAGGTACTGCTCCTTGCCCACGTGCAGTTCCACTATCTGACAAGCGGCGAGTGAGAACATTGTTCTTCCTCTCGAAGCACCATCTACCTTTCTTTGACTGCCTATGTTCTACTCTCCTACACCCTTGGGAACATTTGTTCAGTGTAGTATCTTGTCTCTGGGAGCCACAAGCACTATATTTGGGATCCATTCTCATCTGCTCAGCTGTACTATCCTTGTCCTGAGTTCCTGTGTCTACTTCAAGCGCCTCTTCTACCTCAGCTATACTCTCTAATTTAGGTTCTCCTGTGGTAACTACCTCATTCCTGCTTACACTATATTTTTGGTCCCAATACACTACTTCCTCTTCTGTACAATCTTTAACTCCTATAACATTTCCTATGATCAAATCAGCCACTGGTGAGTCCAAAACACACACTGTCACTCTTCCAGTGATATATGGTGTTTTTACTGTTATTATGGCTACTGGGTAGAACTCTACTGTCCCATTAAATGTTATGGATCTAATCTTTTCCCCTGTATAATCCGAGGGATGCACTAAACTCTTTCTCACCCCGATGGACGTACATCCGGAATCCCTAATTGTTAACGCTGGCCTATCATTAACAAACCCATGATGCATCTTCAGACTTCCTCCTTCATGTACTGCTGATCCTGCTTTCACTGTATGACCACATATTAGGACTGGCTGACTGTCTTTTTCAAAAAGAGGTTTGCACCCACTACAATCTTCATTGTTCAGCGTCTCAATTACTTGCGCTGCATTTGAGTGCTCTGTTTCTCTCATCCTACATTGATGGCTGAAATGCCCCTTCCTTCCACATTTGAAACAAGTGATCTCCTTCCTTGCGTTACTTGTTGGCTCACTGGCTGGCTGCACGTCACACTCCGCTGCCTTGTGTCTCCAGCTCCCACAATTCCAACATCCGGCATAATTTGGACGTCTCTAGAAATTCCCTCTTCTATATGGGTACCGTCCTACTCTACCAACATTGTTTCCTCGGAAACCATTATCTTGAAGTTCTTGCTGCTCACCTTTCTGTGCTGAATCCACACTTTTCGCCCTTGGTCTGATGACTGGATTCTGGTCCTGTTTAGTGTACGCTGCACAGACTATTTCCTCACTCATTAGTTTCCCAATAGAACTGTTAGGATGTGCAGTCATATAGTTTTGCCCTAACTGAGACATTGTGTCTATATCCTTTGGCTTCCGTTCCTCAAAGAACGCCACTAAATTAGAATTGCATGCAGATACTACCTTGTCTCTTAACATTAAATCTACTAATTTATTAAAATCTTTCCCTACTTCTGCGAGCTCCATCCATTTGTTAAATGCATTCTTTACAGTGTTAACAAAGTCTGTGAAATCTTGCTTTGTCTCTGGTACTAACTGTCTAAACTTTGTTCTATATCCATGTTCAGTTAGTTGGAACTTTGTCAGCAAACGTTGACGTAAGATAGTGTAGTTGTTTCGTTCTTCTACAGGTAAATTGAACATGACATCTAGTGCCTTACCCGTAAGAAACTCGCCAAGTCGCATCGCATACTCTGCTTCCGGGATGCCTAGAGTTTTCACAGATGATTCGAATCTCGAAAGATAGGCCTCAAGACAATCCCGGTCCGTAAAGTATGGCAGTTTTAATCGTTGTGATGACTGTGAAGGTCTTGTGCTTTCCCCACTTTGACCTTTTGATGATATTTCTAATTTTCTGAGAGCAATTTCAGCTTCCATCTTAATCTTCTCTTTCTCAATTTCCATTTTCATTTGTGTCTCTTCCTGTAGACGCTTGTTTTCTATTTCAGCTAACTTTACTTGTGTCTCTTTCTCTTCCTGTAGACGCTTGTTTTCCATTTC
Source organism: Cepaea hortensis (assembly GCA_963921405.1). Lineage (NCBI taxonomy): Eukaryota > Metazoa > Mollusca > Gastropoda > Stylommatophora > Helicidae > Cepaea > Cepaea hortensis. The sequence goes on along the minus strand of OY992879.1, from coordinate 14,658,417 downwards.
AGCTAGTTTTACTTGTGTCTCTCTCTCTTCCTGTAGACGCTTTGCCTCGCGTTCATTGTGCCTCTCCTCTCTTTCCGTCTGTTTTTGTTCTTTTGCTTCTGCATACTCCTGTAACTCTTTACCTTTCAGGCCTATTCGTTCACCTGCTTCAATATATTCCATTAAAGTAGGCATCTTATACTTGTGGACACGTTGCTGTGAATCAGCCAACTATAAATGTACAGACTCTGCTGTTAGTCTTTGTGTCACTTCCCTAAGTACACCACAACTCCCTGTGTACGTAAATTCGTAGTGCTAAAATATCACTCTGTACTCACCCAGTCACTCTATAAGCACTAGGTAGTGAGGGAAAATATCCTCCCTCGCATATATCTATAACAAATAGTTGTATAACATTTCTGGAAATATTGTTAAACATACATATAAATACATATACAAACAAATGGATGATAACAGTAAGTGTTTTCTATAAAAACGTTAGACTCACAAGCCAAGTATACGGAGACGGTGATCACACAGAAATAAACCACAGTAACAACCACAAGCTTGTGTAGGGACACCCACAGTGTGCGTAAAATATAAACTGACTCAGACCACTAGACAGTAGATACGACGAAAGATCACAATAATAATATATATCCGAACACAGCAAATATCATATGCACATATTATGAAAGAAAGAGAAAAAAAAATAATTTATAGCATCAAAATATACACAAATCTGACGTCAGACAACACGTCTCTAGATATTAGTTAGGACTTCAGTGCCACTGCACGACACGCTAACTCATTAACGTTTTCCTCAGAAAAATATCGTAAGCACCAGAAAGAAAATACATTTTTGTGCTGTCTCCCGGCTCTCGAGAAACAACCCAAAAAATCCCCTACACCTGGCAACCACTGGACCACATACACGTAATTGTGTAACAACCGACAACAATAAATATCACGATGGGAGCAAACAAAATGTCCAAATGGCTGGCCGACAATAATGTTCTTCTTAACCAGTTCAAAAGTTTTTCGTTCCGTTGTTAATTGTTTTTAATAGTTTCCCACAATCGGCTGGAAATGTCTACGACACTAGATTTCAAACTGACTGATTGATTTGTTGAGTGGTTCCCGAATTCACGTGGTGATCACAAGTTCCAACTGTCAACAAAAGTTGAAGATGACAGTGATATCCAAACTGTTCTGTCTCGACACAGTCCGTAAAGTTATTGTACTTTCTCTGTACGTGGTGACACCACAGAAATAATTCAAAGTGTTCTTTCGATATGTTGTTACTTTCGTTGCGGAGATGGCGCTTCGCTGTATCATTTATGTGATAGACTCACGTTTAAAGGCAAAGTTCATCAACAACCAAAAAAAAAAAAAAATAATGCCACCAAATATCCAGCGCTTTAAATTTTTATATATAAATCCTTATTGGCAAAGAAATACAACCATGGTTGTGATGACGCCACGTTAAAATGTTTGCTCATAACCGAATAATGATGACAATAGTAGAACAGTTCAACAAAGGTGAAACATAAAATCTGGCTTTCTTTCAAAACAACATTGTTTTGTTCAGATCTCCTGTGGAAAATCCCAGTAACTTTCCACTGTCCCCAACCTTGACCTTGCCGGACACCTCAAGTCAGTACCTCAGTCTTCTTTGTCACAATAATCCACACTGACTGTCTGTAAAATGACCGGACACTTTTCCGTCATACAAAAAAAACACTTTCCACCCAACCTCTCAGCCCCGACACGGCTGCTCTTTTAACTCCGTGGAAATTTTCTCAGTAACTGCTTACTGTTAAACAGCCTTGCCTCCTAAGGTCAACCTTCTTTCTCTTTATCACTTTCAGTGGAAAATACACTTTACACCACTAACCCGCCCCAACTCTGGCGGTAGGGGCACTGTTTCCACCCACTTTTGTCACCCCTCCCGGTGAATCCGCAAATGTCAATTCTGTGTATCCTACACATCCACGATAACTCTCCTTCCCGAGAGTTCACTGTCTCAGTACTTTACCTGTACTGTGCACTGTCCTCGTAAACAGCGCTGACCCTCTCTCAACCCGGCCTATTAACTGCGTCGACAAATCTTGACCAGTCAACTTGCAACAACACAGTGCGCTTGCCTTCGCACACACACACCAAATTCTCACCACGCACAGGATGTTGCGACAAAATTGCTCACTGTCTTAAATCTTTGGTTCAATCCTGTCCTATCTTTATCACCGACAGCAGATATCTAGCCCGTCTCGCCGCGCAGACTTTTCCCTGTGCTCGGTGTTTGTGCCTAGTGACCACCCCCGTCACTGTAATCGACTCTCCCAGTTGATTTGTGCTGCGTTAATTCTCCTGGCGCCCAGCCTCGTCTGTTTACGTGTGCTGACCACCGTTAATTTACCTGTCGTGAACTTCACTTGAACTGTCTGCTAGCTTGAGTTTTTAATCCCGTCTGTCTGTGTGAATTATCTGGCGCACACACAAAGAGTTCACATTACCCTCTTTAAGCCACACAATCCAAATTGTCAAGGGTTTGCTAGCTTGATGGAACGAAGTCACCAGATAACAACTCCTCTCTCAGCGAAGAGTTCACAAATAACCATAATGACAACAATGTCTATATTGTTCTTGATCGGACGAGCTCTCAGATGATCAATATATCCCCGTCGTCCTTGACCGGAGGAGAACCCAGAATGTCACACGTCGTTCTTGATGATAATATCAATGTTCTTGATGATCTTTGCTTGATATTGTCGTGTGATGGTCGTTGTCTAGGTAACGATGTTCATGGTGTGTCAATTGAGCTATCTAACTGTCTCTTAATCCAACTCACCCCAGAAGTGCACCTTCACCAGTCATGAAACAAGATTGAGTTGGCGCACATAATCATTTATTCCAGAAATAAGACGGACAGACGGAACATGTTTATACATCCAGAAATAATGTAATCCATAGAATATAAATATCCACCTCACAATTTAACCAGCACACATCAATGCCTTCTCAAGCCTGCTTCATATCAAATCCACAAGACATTTAGTCCAACTACTATCCACGGCTGGATCTCCTACAATACAACCCACACATTGGGTCGGAGCCACTGCTCAACTATGCAACCCACTCTGGGTTTAGGCCCTCACTCCCTATAGAACCCACTCTGGTTCAGGCCTGTCTTCACAACTCGGAGAACAACACAACACCGTTGTCCGTGGACTACCGACTCCTTCGGTATCTCAAACTCAACTCTCTTAAAACGACCTGACCCGCAGTCGGTCTCTTCTCTCACTGACTTTCCAGTCTCCTGACTTCACACAACACACAACTGTCTTTCGCCCCATCCGCCCTAGGGGTTTTTCCTCTACCCTCAGTATTTTATTTCTCAGGACTGGCTGTTTTCTCATAGCCAAGTCAGTCACTTTACTGTCTCCCACTCTCATCTCCATTCTTCCTCATGCCCGGTCACTCAACTCAATGTCAATGACTCAGGCTTATGTCAATATATATATATATATATATATATATATATATATATATATATATATATATATATATATATATATATATATATAATACAGACGATATGTAGACAATATATTGAGAATAAAGACAATATGTAAAAAATGCAGACAATATGTAGACAATACAGACAATATGCAGACAGTACAGACAATATGTAGGCAATGCATACCTGCTCCTTCCTCATCTTCAACAATTAGCGACAAGTCCCACTAATAATGGTACAAGTAATATTCTGATTATAAATTACAAATCCGTCTGGCCTTTCCTCGGAGTCTTGAGTGTTTTATGAACTTTGTGAATGCCTCTAAGCTAGTTGACCAAGATTGTCTCTACGCAGAATTCAACAACACGAAGACCCCTAGAAACTTCATGAAATAACATAAATTCACAATTAGTTATTTCTGGTTATTATCCACTTTCGTGATCTTCTACTCTGCAGTTATATATCCGTGTCACTTATATCACTTCATGCAGTCTGAATATGTGGCCACCTGACCTTTCCTCAGCGTTTACAGGATGTAAAGGCCAGAGGGTAGTGGACTTCATTGCAGCGGCTTTTAACCAACAAGGCTGGGTCTCTTTTCACATGGTGAGCTGACCAAAGCGTGGAGCACAGAACGAACTGCGTAGCTCCAGCGACAACCCTCAGGAGTTTCCGAGAAAGCTGCACTCGTGCACCTACCAACCAACCAACCAACCAAACAACCAACCAAACAACCAACCAAACAAAGTAACCAATCAACCAACCAATCAACCAAGCAACCACACAACCAACCAGCCAACCAACCAACTAGCCAACCAACCAACCAACCACCCAACCAACCAGCCAACCAACCAACCAACCAACCAACCAACCAACCAACCAAGCAATCAACAAAGTAGTCAATCAACCAACCAATCAATCAGCCACCCACCCACCCAACCAACCAACCAACCAACCACCCAACCAATCAATCAACCTACCAACTAACCATCCGACCAGCCAACCAACCAACCAATCACCCAACCAACCACCTAAACAACCAACCAACCAACCAAATAACCAACCTACCAACCACCCACCCATCCACCCACAATAACCATATCCCTTGTGTATGTACAACTAGTTCACACAACATACCATTATACTGCACTATACAACCAATCAACCAACCAACCAACCAACCACCCACCCACCCACCCAACCAACCAACCAACCAACCAACCAACCCACCACTAACCCACCCACCCAACCAACCACCCAACCAACCAACCAACCAACCAACCAACCAACCAACCAACCACCCACCCACCCAACCAACCAACCAACCAACCCACCACTAACCCACCCTCCCAACCAACCAACCAACCAACCAACTAACCAACCAACCAACCAACCACCCAACCAATCAATCAACCAACCAACTAACCATCCGACCAGCCAACCAACCAACCAATCACCCAACCAACCACCTAAACAACCAACCAACCAACAAATAACCAACCAACCAGCCACCCAAGCAATCAACCAACCAGCCAACCATCCAACCAACCAACCAACTAACCAACCAACCAGCCAACCAACCAACCAACCAGCGAACTAGCCAACCAACCAACCAACCAACCAATCACCCAACCAACCACCTAAATAACCAACCAACCAACCAAATAACCAACCTACCAACCACCCACCCATCCACCCACAATAACCATATCCCTTGTGTATGTACAACTAGTTCACACAACATACCATTATACTGCACTATACAACAAACCAACCAACCAGCCAACCAACCAGCCAACCAACCACCCAACCAACAAACCAACCAACCAACCAACCAACCAACCAGCCCACCAACCAACCACCCAACCAACCAACCAACCACCCAACCACCCAACCAACCAATCAACAAAGTAGTCAATCATCCAACCAATCAATCAGTCACCCACCAACCCAACCAACCAACCAACAAACCACCCACCCACCCAACCAACCAACCAACCACCCAACCAACCACCTAAACAACCAACCAACCAACCAAATAACCAACCTACCAACCACCCACCCATCAACCCACAATAACCATATCCCTTGTGTATGTACAACTAGTTCACACAACATACCATTATACTGTACAATACAACCAACCAACCAACCAATCAGCAAACCAACCAAATAACCAACCAATCAGCCAACCAACCAACCAACCACCCAACCAACCAACCAACCAGCCAACCAACCAACCAACCAGCCAACCAACCAGCCAACCAACCAACCAATCAGCCAACCAACCAACCAATCAGCCAACCAACCAACCAACCACCCAACCAACCAACCAATCAGCCAACCAACCAACCAACCACCCAACCAACCAACCAATCAGCCAACCAACCAACCAACCAGCCAACCAACCAACCAACCAACCAATCAGCCAACCAACCAACCAACCAATCAACCAACCAACCAACCAACCAACCAACCAATCAGCCAACCAACCAACCAACCACCCAACCAACCAACCACCCAACCAACCAACCAATCAACAAAGTAGTCAATCAACCAACCAATCAATCAGCCACCCACCCAACCAACCAACCAACCACCCACCCAACCAACCAACCAACCAACCAACCAACCACCCAACCAACCAACCAACCACCCAACCAATCAATCAACCAACCAACTAACCATCCGACCAGCCAACCAACCAACCAATCACCCAACCAACCACCTAAACAACCAACCAACCAACCAAATAACCAACCTACCAACCACCCACCCATCCACCCACAATAACCATATCCCTTGTGTATGTACAGCTAGTTCACACAACATACCATTATACTGCACTATACAACCAAGCTGTGGCGACAGATATTCATAATTAGGAGGACATCGATTTTGATGTCAGTGCAAACGAAATCTAGAAAGGTTGTCAAAAAATTACGTGAAACTCAAATCTGAACCGTTTCTCTTGCGTCAATAGCTTCGGGCTCTATGAGTACACACATCCTAATTTGTAAGAACGCCGACAAAGCATTTGTCTGATGTTTGTCTGATGTTTGTCTGATGTTTGCAGGATTGAGACAATTCATCGTTGTAGAACCAACTGTCCGATGTTTGCAGGATTGAGACAATTCATCATTATACAGCCAGCCGTCTGATGTTTGCAGGACTGAGACAATTCATCATTATACAACCAACCAACTGTCTGATGTTACAAGGATTTGGACAATTCGTCATTAAACATCTCACTCTACGACTTTCAATGCGGTGATGGCGCTATTTTGATAATTATGCTGATGATGACGAGGATAGTCATGTTTGTGACTGGGGGGAAGATACACAGAAGACTGTAATCCGTGTATCAATTCTCTGCCCTGTGCATTTACCGACTTTTTTTTTTATTCGCATATCCTTTACAGGACATCGCTGTCAACAGCAGCATCTTTCAGCTGTCTGTCGATTTCTTGGCAAGATTACGCTCAGTAGTTTGCCATTGCTTTCTGAGCGGGCGGCTCAGTTATCCCGCAAGTCACAAGCGGGGGACGAACCGCTCCCAGTTCTCGCCCGCTACGAGACTCTGCGTGATAAACGGGATTACGGAGAAAGTGTTGTAACCCCTCGGCCAGAGAGACCGGCATTTACCGACTATAAGCATTCATTATCTCACTGACTGAAACAAAGCTTGAAAATCTAGGTTCAGAAATTAATACGCCTGTGTGTTTAGCTTGTTACTGTAATTGCTTAGTCTACATCCGCGAGCCTGTGACAAGAAAAATTCAAGTAAATTATATACAAACATTCACCTGTTGGAGGTCGGCAGGCATAAACATTGCAGGTGATGTCGATAAGAATAATGGGAAGTTTACTCAGAGACGCTAGAAATAGTGGGGGTCGATAAATGAAGAGGTAGATACATCAATCAATAAAGTGCCACCTCCACAATAAAGGATGGTTGAAAGGTATCTTCAAGACTTTTGGTCTCTTTTTGAGGTGATACTAAAAATCATTCATCATTACACAGCCAACTGTCTGATGTTACAAGGATTTGACATTTCATCATCACACTACTGTCTGATGTTACAAGGATTTGACATTTCATCATCATACAACTGTCTGATGTTGCAAGGATTGAGAAAATTCATCATTACACAACCAACTGTCTGATGTTATAAGAATTTGGATAATTCATCATTACACAACCAACTGTCTGATGTTATAAGGATTTGAACAATTCATCATTACTCAACCAACTGTCAGATGTTGCAAGTATTTGGACAATTTATCATTACACAACCAACTGTCAGATGTTGCAAGGATTTGAACAATTCATCATTACACAACCAACTGTCAGATGTTGGAAGTATTTGGACAATTCATCATTACACAACCAACTGTCAGATGTTGCAAGGATTTGAACAATTCATCATTACACAACCAACTGTCAGATGTTGCAAGTACTTGGACAATTCATCATTACACAACCAACTGTCTGATGTTATAAGGATTTGGACAATTCATCATTACACAACCAACTGTCTGATGTTATAAGGATTTGGACAATTGATCATCACACAGCTGTCTGATGATACTAAGATTTGGATAATTCATCATCACACAGCTGTCTGATGTTACAAGGATGTGAACAATTCATCATGGCACAATCAATTGTCTGATCTTTGCTGGATAGCATTGCCATGATCCAGTTTATAGAAAAACGGATCATGGGATGGGTTGGATAAAGTGCGGAGACCGTGCAAAGTGACAGCCACGAGCGATGGTCACAAGAGCGTGAAAAGCATTTTCACGCTAAAGACGCTCCGTGAATGGACGTTGCATCACTTTCAATCAGTTGGGCTTGAGCCACGTTCAAATTCGGACGTGGTTCTTGTTTCAAGTAGCACGGCCACACATTGAGCCGCTACTAGAATGTTGTTAGAAGTTGTGTTTGTTAACTCATAGCGTTGGGTAATTGCGCTTGTACAAATGCAATGTATTTTGTGATTAACCCATAGATTGTGGAAAAACAATTCGAGTTGCGTTATCAATCATTGCGATCGACTTGTGCGCAGTGTGAGTGGTTCAGGGGTAAAGAAAGAACAGTTGTATATAATTAAGTGTAACACTGAGAAGGGAACATCAGCGAATAGCGGCACTCAAATATGATGGTTTGATATTCACTATAACGTTAACGGAGCTGTGCTCAAGATACAGAAGTCACATATGTCATCAAAATGAATCATATCAGCTCCGAAAGACACTATTAGTCTGTGTCAACGATGGCAGCTATGTGTGACTCCATCATGCTCTGTAGTACAGTAACAATGACTGCATTAACAAGCACCAATATAAAACCACTGTGGACAACTGTGGTTTTCGTAGAGGACTTTTGTATTGGCATTCTGGCGGCGGCATTATGTATAGTGTATCTGTGCGGGCTTAGGGATTGCCGAGACTCCTGTCTGTTCCACTTTTTTACATTGGACAGTGGGGAGCATTTTATGTGATATTCACCGGAACAGGCACGGAGCATAATGGGGACGACCCGTTGCCATGAAGTTGGAACCTCGACTAACTAACAAACAAACAAACAAACTAACTAACTAACTAACTAACTAACTAACTAACTAACTAACTGACTGACTGACTGACTGACTGACTGACTGACTGACTGACTGACTGACTGACTGACTGACTGACTGACTGACTGACTGACTGACTGACTGACTGACTGACTGACTGACTGACTGACTGACTGACTGACTAATATAAAACCACGGAGTTCAGCTGCAGTTTCAACAACAAGAGGTGCATCATTTAGCGACCAAGCTGTTCCGTGACACGTATGTCCTTTTATTCTGTCATCTATCCCCGAGGAGCGGCTGGCCGTGTGGCTAGAACGCCGGACTCTGCTTCGGGAGACCCGGGTTCGATCCCTCGGTAAGGTGTGGGATGTTTTTCTGTCGGGGGCAAAAATAAAATCCTAACCTACACAGTTCGCGGCGACTGCACTAGCCAGGCGGCCTTAATTCCTCAGGCTCAATGACCCCTCTGCCATACACCACAAGGTACTATATTGGCAGTAAATGACAGTTTAAATGACATCTATCCCCCATTTGGGCAAATGTCCTGAAGCAACTCACTCCAAGGCCCCCCTCCCTTTCTTCTTCTATCGTATTCAGTTCTCTCCGTACCCTTTCCATATTGTTCATCTCTGCTTCTATTTCTCTTCTCCGTGAGATTTAGACTTTCCTCTATTTCAGTTGTCCTGAGTGTTCCAGACTACAGCTTCTCTAGTTATACTATTCTCGGATTTTCTAAATGTCCTATCCAGAATTGGCGTCCTTTCTTCACCTCCTTGTTCACTGGGATTTGTCTAGTTCCCTCCATGATCTCCACATGGGTGAATTTGCCAAACCATTTTAGTCCATCTATTTTGTACAAACACCAATTAGAGAATGGTTGTAGTTTGTTTAAAATCGTTGTCTTTGTTCTCCGAGTTACTGTCCCAAACAACAGTACCGATTTCACGCTAGAATTGACTATTCTAAGTTTTGTGTTTTATTTAATTTCTTTTGATGTCCCTAAATTATCCATTGTAATGAAAGCTCCGCTAGCTTTCTGTATTCTTAGTCTTATATGTTTATCTTTTTCACTCCCTTTGTCTGTATTACTACCTAATTAGGTGTATAATTCCTTCTCTTGAAGTGGGGTTTCCACAAGGAGGACCAGGTTATCATTAACTTAATTTATACTCACTATCCGTGTCCTTTCTTTATAAGTTTTGAAATCTGTTTATTGTTATCTCCTATCTAGTGTTGTTAGTCTATCTTGCATTGGATTTAGTGTGTGAGACGGACAAGGGGGGAAAACAGCAGATGCGAGAATCGGCTGCCGTTCGCGCCGCTCAGGTAACCTACGGGGGTATGTGATCTTGCCTAGTAAATCAACAGTAAGGGATATGCAACATAAAAAAAAAATCTCCTCACAAAGTGTTAATAGTCTTATATTTAGCTCTCCCATCAGTTCTGATATATTTCCGAAGCTTCCCTGCATTGTTTTTGCTTACTTCCATGAAATGCGTCTTTGTCTTCTGTATACCGATATTTGTGCCACATTGATTCGATTGTCTAATTGCTGGATTACTGTCCTGGTCTGAACAACTATCCATCATGCTGGAGTAAAGTCAGCGTTTGGTGTGACAAATTTAACGCTCGTTGTTCACTGTCTGGGTATATCATGTCTTTTCTAGTAAGTGTGTCTGTACCACGAGTAGTAGTGGTGGTAGTAGAAGTAGTAGATTTGGTAACTGTAGTAGTAATAGGTATAGTGATAGTAGTAGTAGTAGTAGTAGTAGTAGTAGTAGTAGTAGTAGTAGTAGTATTAGTAGTAGTTGTAGTAGTATTAGTAGTAGTAGTAGTCGTAGTAGTAGTAGTAGTAGTAGTAGTAGTAGTAGTAGTAGTAGTAGTAGTAGTAGTAGTAGTAGTAGTAGTAGTAGTAGTAGTAGTAGTAGTAGTAGTAGTAGTAGTAGTAGTAGTAGTAGTAGTAGTAGTAGCAGTAGTAGTAGTAAGAATATGTCCATTGGCACCTTGCCGTCTTGACAGACGATAGTTTGTGCTTTAAAAAGGCATAATAACTTTTAACTATGGCGGTAGCGAGTGTGACTGATAAGGCCAATTTGCGCTGTAAATGTCCGTCCACAGTGGGTGCATCTGAACACGTGGTTATTGCCTCTCCATAGTACAAAGCCTGGGCTAAAATATAGAGATCATGTGTTGCCCATGCAGCATGATCCCTCTCTCGGCCTGCCTAGTTCACTCCAGAGGAAAGGTAACACCCCTACATCTGGAACAAGACAAGCTGCAGAAGCTGCTGGATCAGCAAAGCAATGCTCTAACTGTCCGCCTGTCGGAGCTTCGATCCTAGACCAGTCGCCAACCAAGGCTTAGGGCCTGGTCTGCCCTGCCATGACAATTTTGTCTTTAGCTTGCATTTCCTCGCACCAGGGTAAGACTTGTACCCTCCCAATTGCGCTCTTCCGCCCGAAGCCGTTGGCACAATGTGGGGTGTCGGGTAATAGTAAGAATAATGATGATAATAATAATAATAATAGTAAATAGTTGTAGTAGTAGTAGTAGTAGTAGTAGTAGTAGTAGTAGTAGTAGTAGTAGTATTAGTAGTTGTAGTAGTAGTAGTAGTAGTAGTAGTAGTAGTAGTAGTAGTAGTAGTATTAGTAGCAGTAGTAGTAGTAGTAGTAGTAGTAGTAGTAGTAGTAGTAGTAGTAGTAGTAGTAGTAGTAGTAGTAGTAGTAGTAGCGGCTGGCCGAGTGGTTAGAACGCCGGACTCTCGTTCGGGAGACCCGGGTTCGATCCCTCGGTAAGGTGTGGGATTTTTTTCTGTCGGGGGCAAAAAGAAAATCCTAACCTGCACAGTTCGCGGCGACTGCACTAGCCAGGCGGCCTTTATTCCTCAGGCTCAAAGACCCCTCTGCCATACACCGCAAGGTACTATATTGGCAGTAAATGACAGTTTGACAGTAGTAGTAGTAGTAGTAGTAGTAGTAGTAGTAGTAGTAGTAGTAGTAGTAGTAGTGGTAGTAGTAGTAGTAGTAGTAGTAGTAGTAGTAGTAGTAGTAGTAGTAGTAGTAGTAGAAGTAACAACAGCAATAATAATAATAATAATAATAATAATAATAATAATAATAACGACAATAATAACAATAGTAGTAGTCATCAACATCGAAAAATTTGTATAGTTAGTCACATCATGAAGATTTTTCTAAGAATTATCACGTAAAGAGTTAGGAAGAAAATACAACCTGAAATAGGAGAAGAACCATGTGGGTTTGTAGAATGCAGGGGGTGCAGTAAGTGCTGTATGTGTTGTGAATAACATATTAATAATTGAACGTTCTGTAACAGTGAACAAAGACCTACACCTTTGCTTTATTGACTACACAAAGGCTTTCGAACGCAATACGAAAATATAATATAACGGTAAATGGGAATATTCTTAAACAAGTGAATCGGTACAATTATCTTGGAACAGTCATACCATCTGATGGGAAATATCTTGAAAAGATTGGAACAAGAATCACCATGGCGAAGGTAACATTTTGCAAGATGAAAAACATAGTGAGCAATAAAACGACGTCAATTGCTACGAGAAAAAGAGTTTAGGTGCTATATAGAGCCTGAACTTTTGTATGGATGTGAAGCGTGGACAATGAGCAGTCAAGCTGTAAAACATCTGATGGCTGCGAAAATGTAGTTTCTGAGGAGAATGCAAAGAATACCATGGACAGACAGAAAAACCAATGACCAAGTATTACAAGAAACAAATGCAACTCGTACATTGATTAGATAAATTTGACGTAGTCAGATTATGGGGAAATAAATGAGAGAACTTGGTGACAACTGGCAAAATCGAGGGGAAGAGAACAAGGTGAAGACAGAGAAATAAATATCTGGATGGCTTGACCACGTGGTATGGTCGAGACAAGAGTACTGAGCTGATCCATGACTCTGGTGATCGAGTGAAACGGCGAATCATGACCGTCCACGCTTACCGGCATGACACATTATGGATGGATGGAGTAGTAGTAATACTTCCCAGCACATGTCCTGCTACCCATGGTTTGAGCTGTAGACCTGGTAGTTCAGGTTTATTGAAATAAAAAAAAAAAGTCATCCGCCAAGATATGGATTCGATCATCCGACAACGGAACCGACATAAGCGAACTAGTCAACTATAGTATGTCGCGAAAAGAATGCCTTCATTCACGATCAATTATTTTGAAAACTGTCTGTTGCATCGTTATGAAATTTTTCCAGCCGTCTTATATTTACCCCCACCCAAGGAATATGTCTTTGATAGGTGCAAAAACAACTTAAATCATCGAAAGCGGCGACATTTCTTTGATGTTTTGCTGAAAAACTAGTGATTTCTCGCTAATAAGTTTATGTGTACAGTAATGAGAGCCCCGCCAATTCAGATGACACACAAGGCGTATCCGGATTCGTATGGGAGTGGGTGCAATGAAAGAAGTAGCTTAAAATCGACAGGGTCGGCTGCATTGCACCGGGTTTTTATCCCATATGGCTCAGTTTCTTTCCGCAGTGCGAAAAGCGTCGCAGAAAGCGCGAACTCCGTACCTCCAGCGACGACCCTCGGGAGTCTCCGAAAAAATGCACTCGTGAAATGAAGGACGCGGCCCCGAAATCGAGCATACAACCTTCGGAGCCCGAATCAGAAGGCTTGACCACTTCACCACGGAGAATCCCGAGAGTGGTGCAATGTGTATTATTAGTAAAGACAGAGAATTTACAGAGGCATGGGGTAAATAATTTGTAAATTGACAGGAAAGTAGAAGGAATATATTTCTTACCTTATTTTTCATTTCCTTCTTATTTCTTCAGCTGCTGGTTAATAAGGTGTACACAAGTATTCATGTTAGCTTTTTATATTGAGTTCGTGAAAGCTTCCAAATAGCTGTGCGTTAATGTGCGTATGGAGTGACCAGAAATGATACCGCAATTTAGACATCATATGTCCATTTGTAAGGATCTGTTCAGCTGTCAGTCTAGTTTGTTCACACGTACACATGGGTGACAGACCCGCTTTGAGTCTTCGTGAAAGATTGTCTACTCTGCTGTTTACCGTTCAGAGACGGACCATGATTATCTGTTTTGCACTATGAAAATAGTTGTCAGTGTCTCTGTAGTGGGCTTTCTTCTTAACGACCAAGATGTTGGTCCTCTTTTCATTGAAGTTTATAGATTGATTCGTATGCACGTGTGTTGTCCCCTAATTTGACAACGTGTTTGCTCTCACGTTTCTTGTTATGCCACAATATGTCAGTTTCCACCGCAATATTACTCTTCTGTTGGTATTCAATGCGTTTAGTGTGTGTGTGTGTGTGTGTGTGTGTGTGTGTGTGTGTGTGTGTGTGTGTGTGTTTATTTTTTTCTTCAATACAGTTGTTTGTCACCGCTGAGGGCTTGCGGAATTGAAAATTCATCACTGTGGAATACAAACTGTTGCCATTGACATTATGCTGATGCTGTAATGTTTAGGGCCTGCAATTCGTCTGAATAGTTGGAGCAAAATATCCCAGTAAGTGTGTACGTAGATTAAGGTCTGCGATCTGCTCAGACCTTAATCTGTGTCGGACGATTCCAGTAGGTTGATGATTGCTCTCGGTTGCATAAAATTCAATCCATCCTTTCTCCAATAATCCTCTTCCTCTTTCAACACATGGTTCTCACATTTTCCCCAGTAACTTTTATCAATATTTAATAGCGCGGACTGGGTTAGTATCTTGACGTCAGACAATTTGAATGTAGTATTGGCAGCTGCCCACACAAGTTCTATAGGGTTTAAATGAGAATGATACGGCGGAAGTCTCAAGCACCTATAGCCATGCTCTTCTATCAACTTGTCGATTTGAAATTTCTTGCTTTTTTGCGCCTGTTTTACAATGGACAACAACTGTAGCTTGAAATATGTTTCTGGAAATGGTATATTTTCCCTTCGGAGCCATATCTTTATTGCTTCCTTTGTGCTCGATGTCGTAGGTATTTTGTCTTCTTGGGCAACAACATTGTGATATGATGCATTGTCCATGATTAAACAAGACGAGCTATCAAGGGATGGAAGTACTGTATTCTCGAGCCAATCTCTAAATACATTACCATTCATCTCATTATGATAATCCCTATAGTCTGTATGCTTTGATACGAACACGAGCCCAGCATTCTGTAGTAAGCCATTATGAGTACTACCAGCATAGGCTATGACAAAACGCTGTCCTTTACTACTGGGCACATAATGCTTTATCTTTCCAACCATTGATTACCATTCCTTTTCACTTGTGTGGTGCGCATTGATCCACGTCTCATCCAAATACACTATGTCATAATTTTCCTTGCGCATTTCCCTTATGTCACGTAGGTATCTGCTTCTCAAGGCTCCTAAATGCGGTTGCTCGCAAAGAATATTTCTACCGCCCTTGTACTTTCAAAAAGTGAAGATAATGTCCTTATAATTTTCCACAAAGTTGTTTTGGATAACTCTATGTTATTGTTCTTTCTCAACCAAACCCTAAGTTTCCTTACAGTCACTGTTTCTTTGGCATCCAGCATGTTTATAATGCTGGCTAATTCTGGATATAAAAATCCAAAATTTTTATAATTTTAGGATTCTCCGTGGCGAAAGGTCAAGCCTTTTGACTCGGGCTCCAAAGGTCGTGGGTTCGATTTCGGGCCGCATCCTTCGGTTCACGAGTTAAATTTTTCAGAGTCTTCTGTGGGTCGTGGCTAGAGCTGCGGAGTTCGTGCTTGTACGATGCTTTCCGCGCTGCGGAAAGAGACCGAGCCATATGGGATAGAACCCGATGCAATGAAGTCGAGCCTGTCGAATTTTAAGCGACTTTTTAAAGCTATTTTTATAATAGCTCGCCTTATGACATCTTTGTCAAAGCTGACTACAATAATCTTTCTACCTACCGTTTGGTTAGTGCGTGGTGGTTTAATTCTAGATTCTTGCACCCATCGACGAAATTACCGTTTACTCAAACCCAATGCATGCACTGTTCTTTTTTCGGAATTTGTAATAGTATACACAATTTCTCATTCAATCCCATTGAAAAATATTCACACATTTCAATGTTAGCGATAAGTGGTAAGATGTTAAAAAAAAAACCACAACATATTAATCAGGTTTCATGAAATAACCCACATTTTGAGACACCTCTGAACAGTCCTAGTTTAAAACAACGCGGGAGTTGGCATAAGGCCAATCCCGTGAAAATATTCAACATTGAGCGCTGATTGTCTGGCTACGCTGTAATACATTTAAAATTATGAATTTCATCTCAGACTCGTAAATTATATACCGCATATAAACATACTTTGAAATCTGCTGTAAAATCTCCAGAACAAACATTTTTTTGTTGGGTGGACATAATGATAAGGTTATATACTAAATCTCATAAGTGTCCCTCAGTTGGTTACTGAGATATGGATGTTTATGTTGAGGCAAACAAATGTGGACATACTTTCTAGCCTGCTCCCTGGAAACAGCCAGGTTTTTCTACATAGGTCTTCACACATTTCTCCACGTCCACCTACAATTCCATGGTGTTCAGGCCTGGAAGAAGGTAAAATAGTATTTTTAACCCCTCTACAGATAACGTTAAAATAGCCAAGTGAGTAACATTTGTCAGAAATCCCAATAATCGTAACCATAAATACAGTGTCCGCTTTTTACATCCAGACCAAGATTTAAATTCCCCCTCGGATCACGTGCTTAGTGTTTACCAATCAGACACGCCAAGAGCGCGTACTTAGAATAGGAAGACCGAACAAAGTTCAGAGGTTAAGAAAACAGCGCCCTATTTGAAGTGCTGTGAAACGTTGGATGGAGGAACGTTGACAAAACGCGGACAATCCATATCCCGGTGGCCTGCGTGTATTTATAGAGCTCTGGGACATCCAATAGTAAATGCCGTGAAACAAGTATAATATGTCCGTATTATTCGCCAGAATTGTCCGACCATTTCCAACAGTTCCATAGTCGCGAACCTCTCTACAGCAGCTGAGAAGATTCGTCAAGATATAGCCAGCTTGTTAGTTATAGTCTGTTTACTTTTGTCTGCCCCAATATAAATTTCCATATCTCAGTAACCAACCGAAGGAAAATGATGAGATTTAGCATCCATTATGTCCACCCCCCCCCCCCCCCCCCAAAAAAAAAAAAAATAATTAAATTTTAAAAATTGTGCTGGAGATGGTACAGCAGATTTCAAAGTTTGTTTATATGCAGTATATAATTTACGGGTCAGAGATGAAGTGCACATTATTAAATGTATTACATCTGGAACAATGCGATTAGGCGCTTTAACCGATTCTGTGCCAAACAAAAGTAGGTGTGTACCAAACAAAAGGGAAAGACGGAAAATGGAAAGTAGGACATGTCACAGTTATGGCTGAAAAGTTTTATTTATATGGTAGCAGATATGTTTCGTTATAATGAAATGACACTTTGACGATACATACGCCCGTGGAAGATACAGAAAGTCGCTTAAGTCTATTAATCATCCAATGACACTCAATCAGTTAAGAGGAGCACTTTACCTCTCTGGTGTCACCTGGTCAATAGATCTACAAGCGCTCCGGATGATCCGAGGCATCTAGGCAATGAAATCTCGTAACCATCATCATTATGTAGAGAGGCCAGCATGGCCGAAAGGGCAAGAACATTCGTTATCAAAACATCCGGTGTGCTTATGCCGAGGTGGTAGCTTCAAACCCTACATCGGTCAGTTGGACTAAAATATTGATTTCTCGTCCTTGACATGGGGACGTAAATTACAAGTACCTCTAAAGTCACAGTGGGTTAGCCTGATGGCGAGGGACACTTGTAATAGGGAAAGCTAATCCACAAGCAAAATTCAGTGAAAAGCACTAGAAGTAGTAGCAAGTGTATGAACTACGTTTGAGTTCAAAGCAAGTGAACACACACACACACACACACACACACACACACACACACACACACACATACACACACACACACACACTAATAATCATAAAAAAGGACCTTTGGGGAACGTTACTCTCATAACAAGTCAAAAAGTTGTGGGATCTGTTACCATTCCTCCTGCCCCATCTACACTCAAGTCCAAAGAATCTGCAATGCCCTGTGCCCTTCGTCAAGCTGGTCGACACCTACTTCCTGTCCGAAACCACGCATTTATTTGCCCCTCATTGATGATCTTGCCTTCATGTTACCGTATGTTGCCTTTACCAAGTCAACCATTTTCTGTGGTATTCCATGTCTAATCAATTTTGATAGTATGTGCCCGCTTGTATCTTTTTCTACCTTTTGCTCATCCGCCTTTGACAATTCTGCCATATATCCTTTAGTGTGGCTGTAGGTTATGCCAGTATGGAAAATTTTCATAAATATTTCATCATCATCATCATCATCAAGTGCCGTGCCGGCTGACGTAGGCGTTCATGGCTCTCGACAGATCTCGGTCTTTGGTTTTCTGGATCAACTCTGCTGCTGATATTCCTCCATGATACCGTCTCAATCCATCCAGCAAATTTTCATTTTCAAAAATCTTTCCCAGCTGTAATACAATGACTTTCAGTTAAATAAATGGACAACTCGCTTAGTTCCGCCCAGCTGCAAGACCACAAGTAAATGGGAATATTCTTCAACAAGTGAATCGGTACAATTATCTCGGAACAGTAATAACATCTGATTGGAGATGCCTTGAAGAGATTAGAACAAGAATCGCCATGTCTAATGTAGCCTTTAGCAAGATGAAAAACATACTGACCAATAAAAAGATGTCAACTGAAACGAGAAAAAGAGTGTTGACGGGCTACATAGAGCCTGTTCTTTTGTATGGATGTGAAACTTGGACAATGAGCAGTCAAGCTGAAAAAGATCTGATGGCTACATAAATATGGTTTCTGAGGAAAATGCAAAGAATACCATGGACAGACAGAACAACCAATGACCAAGTACTACAGGAGGCAAATGAAAATCGTAAATTGATTAGAGAAATTAGACGTAGACAGTCAAAGTTTTTTGGACATGTTATGTGAAGAAATGGATTGGAGAACTTGGTGACAACTGGCAAGATCGAAGGGAACAGACCAAGGGGAAGACCGAGAAGAAAATACCTTTATGGCTTGGCCAGATAGCATGGTCGAGACAGGAGCACTGAGCTGATCCACGATTCTGGTGATCGAGTGAAATGGAGAGTCATGACCACCCACGCTTTCCGGCATGGCACATGATTGATTGCAAGACCACAGCCTTCGGTTAAATTAAAAGGAACATTCTCATAGATCTGTCTTCTCCCGCGCGACTATGTACGTGACCAGATACTTTCCTATTGAATGTAATATAATATCGGAGCGTCGGGTTGAGATTGGGTTTAATTAGTGTAGTATTACACTTCTCAGATGGTGCATGTCAACATAGTCAACCGGAGCTGGCTGACAACGTGTGCATTACAGTGGGCGGTTAGTGTAGGGACGCTGAATGTATCTGGGTTTACAGTTATTGTGTCGTTGGTTATTTGACTTCGTTTGTTGCTGCCGATGTAACGGTTGTTGTTGTTGTGATGGTGGTTGTTTATGTTGTTGTTGTTTTTGCTGCTGTTGTTAATGTTGTTGTTGTTATGATGGTTGTTCTTGCTGTTGTTATTGATGCTGCTGTTGTTGTTAATGTTATTGTTGTTGTTGTTAATGTTGTTGTTGTTGTTGTTGTTAATGTTGTTGTTATTGTTATGATGGTTGTTCTTGCTGTTGTTGTTAATGTTAAAGTTGTTGTTGGGATGTTTGTTGTTGTTGTGATGGTTGTTGTTGTTGTGATGTTGTTGTTGTTGTTAATGTTAATGTTGTTGTTATGATGGTTATTGTTGTTGTTAATGTTAATGTTGTTGTAATGAAGGTTGTTGTTAATAATGATGTTACTATTGTTGTTAATGCTGTTGTTGTGATGGTTATTGTTGTTGTTGTTAACGTTGTTGTCATGATGGTTGTTGTTAATGTTGTTGTTGTTG
>OY992879.1:14590833-14635833 GCA_963921405.1 Cepaea hortensis | reverse complement strand
GTAGCGATGGTGTTACGGACGCAGTTCTTTATGCCGCATATCCGCGTCCGAACCACATCTGCGGACGATTTGGCAGGAAACCGTCTTGCGTCAGTTTCTTAAGGAAAGGTATCGGTGCCGGTCGTTCAGTAGTTTGCCATTGCCTTCTGAACGACCGGCACCCATACCTTTCCTTAAGAAACTGACGCAAGACGGTTTCCTGCCAAATCGTCAGAAGGCAATGGCAAACTACTGAACGTAAACTTGCCAAGCGATCACAACAACAAAAAATGCTGGTGTTTACTGAGACGTCCTGTAAAGGACATGCAACTAACTCTAACTCTATGTTATGTTACTTTATGTTACGTTATGCTATGTTATGCTATGCTACATCAAGTCATGTTATGTAGAACGAAGTCACTGCACATTTGACATGCCCATGTGTGTTTCGTCCTCCGATACAAGCGTCATCCCAAAAATTTCAGCTCATTGCTAGAATAAGGAATTGGTTATGATGCCTCCTCTCTTGACCTCGAAGACCGCACTGACGTGCTTGATCAGACCTCACTCCCAATTTGTGTAGCCGAGCTAACATCAGAGTCTCGTGTATCTACCAGCTGAATTCGCACTGCACTGATCATATCGACCTGTCCATGCTTCTTCCAGTTTTTATATGTGCATTATTCACCGGCCTGAGCAGTCATTTCTTTTAAATACGGTTTGTCTTTGTGTGTACATCCAGGTGAGTACTTCAGAATGCTATCTATCTATCCATTTGGAGCGGTGACTGAGTAGTGTCCTGATGAACTGACTGGGGTATATCCCCACAGTTCCATCCATCCCGTCTCTCCTCCTAACGGCCGTTGCAACTAGCATGTCACCTGTGTCGCTTCCACGCACACCTATAACACCTGGACGTTAGATCCCAGCAAGTTCACTAACTCATGAGACCCCGCTACGTGGTAGCCACTCACCCCATAGTCGCTGGTTCTGAAATCTCCGAGATATAGATTCTCGATATAATTATTGTTAATGTAAGTGCGCAATTGTGCATCCGTCTGAGTGTCGCGGTGGCTGCATCTATCTCCATTCTCCTACTGTTTTTGTTGTTGTTGTTTTGTTTGTTTTTTGTATTGGACAATAAGATCAGTAATTTAGAGTAAATTAAAGTAAAATAAAGAAACGTAAAGTGAAGTAAAGTAAAGTAAAGTAAAGTAAAGTAAAATAATGTAAAGTAAAGTAAAGTAAAGTAAAGTAAAGTAAAGTAAAGTAAAGTAAAGTAAAGTAAAGTAAAGTAAAGTAAACTAAAGTAAAGTAAAGTAAAAAAAAAAAGTAAAGTAAAGTAAAGTAAAGTGAAGAAGAATGAAGTAAACTGATGTAAAGAACACTGTCCGGGTATTGGCGCGTATTCGTCTTCTTTGGCGTTGGAGACTCCTAGTAAAGTATAGGCCAATGGCCGCGCATGCCAACGCCTGGTGGGTCATTTCACGGTTAGTGCGACGTTGGTTGGGATTTTGGCAGGGAGTTTCCATGGTTACAATGCCTGCCTCGCTCTCTGGAAGTCGTGGGTTCGATTCCGGACTACGTCATTCTGTACACTTGTGTACTTTTCTCGTAGACTCGGAAGGGGGGGGGGGGGGGGGGCTGGAGTTTCGGAGTTGGTGCTTTGTGTGCGGCTTTCGGCAGTCAATGATTCCTAACCGAACATATTGTCTATGATTCTTAACAGATAATACTATCTATCATTCCTAACAGACGAAATAATTATGCTTTCTAATTGAAAACATTTATATTTTCTAACTGAAAACAACATCTAAGATTCCTAACAGAAAACATCATCTAGGATTCGTAACAGAAAATAATATCTATGATTCCTAACTGAGAACATAATTTATGATTCCTAACTGAGAACGTAATCTTTGATTGTTAAGTGAAAACATTATCTATAATATTTCTCTGAAAACATTCAATATTTCCCCAGTAATGGCCACCGTGGATCAATGGAAAGCTTGGAGTCAGTTTATCAAGAGAATTACTTGCCCTTAGCGTCTATCGTTGCTAGGATTTGTGCGTGATTTTACTGTGATACCATGGGCTTAGATGCGATCAAGGGACGTAACTTGAAACAGGGGCCCGTAATCTGAAAACACTAAGACTGTTTTGAGTCTGGGATTGGCGTCAAACTGTCTTCTCGAGTCACGCTGGTGACTTTAAGACGGCGGGTCTTAACTTAGTCCGTGTACGGCACCACGTTCAGCAAAATAAGACAGTTTGTGCCATATAAACATATCATTATTGTTTAGTAGGTCCATTGTTCAAGGTCGTGGTCATCAAGACCCTTTGAAATGGTTATCACAAGATGTTCCAGTTTTTATTTTGTCTTCTTATAACGCGGTGAAAAAAAAAAAAAAAAACCTAAAAAAAAAACCAAAAAAAAACCGATGACTGCCCCTTTCTGATGTTTATGATAAATTGTCTTTGCGACTCAGCTTCCCTTATAACATCCTGATTGCCCATTGTGGCTGTCCAATTAATTTTCAGCATTTTTCTATAAAACCACATCTCCAAGGTAAATAAAAGAAAACAATTGTTCTGCCTGGATGCGAATGTACAGCCCAGACCACGGGTTGGCATGCAAGTACTCTAGCCACTGCACCAACGCGGCCCGCACAGAAGTAGTAGTAACACTTTATGACAACAACTCGCTGTGAATAAGTTGTTGCGAACGCAATTTGTAATCCCACATACCACGTTCGAATCACAGCTGCGAGCGGTTTTGCAGCAGACAGCCTTGCTCTGGTTTTCATACAATGATATGAGCACCGGTCGTTCAGAAACCCATAGCAAAGTACTGAACGTGAGTTTGCCAAGAATTCATAAACAGCCAACAAATGCTGGGGTTGACTTCGACGTCGAGTAAAGGATAGGCAAGTAACTTTTTAACTTGTTCATGGAAATTACATTTGTAGCGTGATTTGTTTAATGTCTGTCTGGCTATTTAATTACATTTTGGTCAGAATTTATGACAAACTCACAGGCAAAACACTTCACATAACAAAAGTCCTTTCAAATGCTTTACAACCAGAGATAAAGTTCCAGCTGGCCCAACAACGCCAGACTATAAAACAGGGGACATCCCAGCGGAGACGCTCCATCAAACCAAGTTACTCTCTGAGTTATGCCATACACAAAACGGTAATTTAACACCCGCGCTGGGGAATGCCTTGTACCGGGCAACGTTTGCTGAGGCCAATTTCATTTTCGTGGGTGGTTGGTTATTGTGGGTTGTTGTTCATGTTTATATCGTAGTAGTGGTGTGTGTGACAATGGGAAATGGGAAAATAACGTCAAGGGATGGACAAGAGCAGGCTGGCCGAGTGTATACCCAGGGAGGAGGACGGGGAGCTATGGAGATCTACTGTTGTCAATTTTATTGGGGGGACTCAATTTGATTGATTGGGTAGTGTGTTCGTGGGCGGAATGATTTATGAGTGCCGCGACCGTGTATGCTAGAAGTAGTACTGGTTGTGTGTCAGTCAGTGAATTGGGAGAAAAGGAAAGTTGAAAACATTTCAGCTTTACCAGAAGAGACTCCAGTGCAAGAGAATGGACTTAACAGCTAGAAAGACTTCATCAATTAAAAAAAAGCACATTATGACAAATGAAAAAAATTGACAGGGAAAGAGCAAGAGGAAAGAATGCAAAGAGATAAATATATACACGACTTGGTCACATGGAATAATGGGAACACGAACACTGGTGATCGTGCGAGATAGCCAGCCTTGCATGCTCATGCTTATAGAAATGGCACCTGATGATGATTATATTATAAATATACTTTGCAACTAAAACTGCAAGCAAATGGTGTTTAGCTGAATCTTGGATCTCTAGAGAAAACACATGTGCAAACTTTCTCTACAGAACACAATAATGCGTGTGCCGTGAGATTTGAGGGGCAGTGAATAGAAGAGACTAAGTATAGGAAAGTGAAAACAAAAGGATATAAGAAGCCGGGGATAAGACCACATTTTAGTATATGCAGAACACATTTTAAAAGCGTAATAGTGCATCGTGCATTGCCCAGCAAGCAGAGATAATAGTTGATCAGATATAGTTCCTGTCTTTGGACACAAAGAGTTAAACGGAAGATCGGAGTACCAATATGTAGTTTCCAATGGGACCTTTCAACACAACCAACCAAGATGATCCAACAGAAACGCTCACAACAGTGCTCATCGGGTGTTCCCTGTAATAGAGGTTCTTGCAACAGATACATTTATGTTTACCTAATTCAAGGTAGTTGGTTATTTAGTTAGCTACTTAGATAGCTAGATAGCTATTTAGTTAGTCAACAGATCACCCTCAATACATATGTCACTATTAGTCCATAAGTAGCTATAAAGTTAAGGCTATACAGAAATAAAGTAGGGGTTATAGCAGCACTAGAGCTTATTAGAAGGCAGCAAGTCAAATGGTTTGGCCATGCAACTAAGTTACCAACTAACAGCATACCACAACAAGCAATGATGTACAGACCAGAGGTAAGCAAAGGAAGAGGCGGACCAAGTAGACGATGGACGGAGGGAATAGAAGAGTCCTGGGAATTTCGATATATGAAGCCCATAATCGGGCACTCTCCCGCTGTTTATACTTCACCTCGACACCGCAAGGTACAAGAAGAGGTGATGAGTCCATAAGTGCTCGGATCCTCCCCTCAGTATCTCACTCAGCGTGTAGCGACCGACATCGCCAGTTCTGTGTCAGCTGACAATTCTTTATTGGCTGCCCACCTGGCGCTCTAGTTTAGTTTGATCCCGTTTGACTGGATGTTCTTGCAGTCTGGTCACAGTTGAAGGATCACATCCATCCCTTGAGGCATTTATTCGTCCTGTCTCACTGAGGGGTTCATGATTCTGACCATAAAGAAATCTCTACTCTGAACTTTTATGAGCGCCTTTAAAGAACTGTAGATCTATTTCTCTGCTACATGTATTCTGTGGAGGTATGCGTGGCCGCGGTCAAGTTTTGCCATCTCGCTAGATCACCAGAGTCGTGGATCAGCTCCGTGTTTCTGTCTCGACCATGCCACGTGGCCAAGCCATCCAGGTATTTGCTTCTAGGTCTTCCCCTTGGTCTGTTCTCTTCGATCTTACCAGTTGTCATCAAATTCTTCAATTCATTTCTTCTCATAACATGCCCAAAATATTATGACTGTCGGCATCTAATGTCTCTAATCAGTTCACGATCTTCATTTGTTTCTTGAAGGACTTGTTCATTGGTCTTTCTGTCTGTCCATGGTATTCTTTGCATTTTCCTCAGAAACCACATTTCTACAGCCATTAAATGTTTTTCATCTTGATTGCTCATTGTCCAAGCTTCACATCCATACAACAGTATAGGTTCTATGCAGCACCTCAACACTCTTTTTCTCGTTTCAATTGCCATCTTTTTATTGGTCAGTATTTTTTTTCCATCTTAATAAAAGCTACTTTTGCCATGGCGATTCTTGTTCTAATCTCTTCAAGGTATCTCCCATAAGATGTTATTATTATTCCGAGATAATTGTACCTATTCACTTGAAGAATATTCCAATTTACTTGTATATTACATTGTGGTATTTCGCTTTTTCTTGTGACGACCATAATCTGTGTCTTTTTACAATTTAATTCTAACCCTAGTTGTTCACTGTGTGTAACAACCGCATCTACTAAATGTTGCAGGTCCTGTTCATTGTCTGCAATCAAGACTGTATCATCTGCATATCTAATGTTATTGATGCATCGTCCCCCAATGTTGATTCCTTCCATATCTTCAATATTTCTGAAAATACTTTCACTATACAGGGAAAACAAATCTGGAGACATTACACATCCCTGTCTCACACCTCTCTTAATAGGCTGATATTGGCCTATTTCATTATCAACTCTTATGGCAGTGTTACGTAAACGTATGTTACTAGGATGTAATTGGATCAAAGTAGATACTAAATAGACTTCTACGAATAGAGAATCTAACCACTGCTGAAGAAGCGATCAAATGGCTCGCAATTCTAGAAGAATGATTATCAAAGTCCCAGAATGGATCACTACTTCTAAACAGTGCCAGGCGGAAAGTTATGACGACTAACTGTACTAACACACGAAGACAGTATGTCAAGTTATTCCTGCTAACGTGCCTGGATGAATAATGAGCCCCCACTGCCTAATGTATTCTCACACAACAGGAGATAAGACAGAATGATAAGTATAGATGTAGTCCTTTCACTCGTCACACAATCTGATGATGCTAATTCTAATTCTAATATGACAGACGCAGTTGTTAAAATTACAAATATAACATAACGTTTAATCCTAAAGAACACTATGTGAGCCCCACTGGGAACTCACTGACACATAAGAGATACGCAGTTCCCTGAAATTTCTACAAGATAAGGTTCAGCTAGAGGATATAATCATAGACTCTTAGCCGATAGCAGACAAATTAGGATTGCTGTGCAGTGGCAAACGGGTGGGTAGCCACTCATCTGATAATCCTTAGCCTCTGGATAGTAAGCTGGCAGTGCTGACTGGATCGTGGTATGGACTCCACTCTCTGCTGCATCAAGTGAGTGGTTCGTAGCTCAATCACCGGTCGTGACTACGGCTACAGATGATCAGGGTGCAGGCTCTGTGAATGATAGTGAGAAGGAGTGAATAATCCTTCAAGACAGAATTGTAAATTCTTTTGGCCATGTCCTGCATGGCATGCTTGTCTCATAAATTTCAATAGCATGTATTATCTCAATTTACACATGTTGATTCCTTATCTGAAATCTACAACAGCACACTGATCTAATGGAAACAGCACACAAATGATATCCTATTCTCTCTGCTGACATTTAGATCAAACATGTACAATCACAATGCTCTACTTCAAAGACCACATTCCAAATATATATTCTAAGTCATGATTAATCATGGAAACATGAACCACAATTCACATAATGACTTAACAGTACATATAGGATGACTTCAATGGAATGAAACTCAGACGCCACAACTCCGACGTCACATATACATTAACAAACCATTAAATCGATGAAACACCACACATCATTTTCCAAGTATGGAAACACACAAACTACACTCCACACGATGAATTAACATCACATGATGAATTCCCTAGAATGAAATGAAATCACACCCAACAACTATAACTTCACGATGTACACGAGTGAACCATTAAAATCAATGAAACCCCCCCCCCCCCCCCAAGTTCACTTAAGGAGTTATGAGTGGTACTACTAGCAAGTCTTCCTTATATTAATTACGACATAATTAATTATCTAGAAGATTTCTTAGCTAGGTTTAAGATTACTTTCACTATACACAAGAACAATATTAGGGTTGGAGAATTCCCCCAAGGTTTGAACTTTGTTAAGTGGGCCATCTTGGACCACATGGTAGTAATCTGACTGGGCAAGATAGAGATTAATAAAGAATAATTAAATGTAACTTATTCACTCTCTGAACTAATTCCTTCAACTAATAAGTATTTTATCTAGAGCAATACGCTAGTTCCGAAGTTTACGCACATAATTAAATTATCTTAACTCTAATCGTCTACTGACTAACTCAGGTGTCCTTCCGCAGGCGGATACCTAATTTCGAGAATCACGTAATGTAATTTATCCATGTTTTTAATGCCACATGTGACGAGCTTTGCGTTTTACCCTTGTCGGCAAGCCACATGGCACAAACATGGTCCTAATTCTACTATTAGTTAACTAACACTAGTTTTAATTAGTAGTATCTATTATCGATCGGCATGGCCTTTAGAGTTGCCGGCAGATTGACACACAGAAAAATATTTAACAAAATTATTATTAACTCACCCTGCAACTAGATTTTGACTGGCCTATCGGGAGTGGAGACTATCATTGGCTTTTCTATGTTTTAGAGTGTTGTTCGGCTTAACAAGAGCCAGCAATAAAATATGTTTAAACACAGACAGGTGTTCAATTTTAGCCAATTGACGTGATAGCTCCCTCCAGCCGGCTGTCAGAAAATGGCAGACGTTAGGGTGCTACCGGAAGTTAACTTCTCATCCAGGAGAGTTCCCTTCCTGTGGCCAAATTATTTTTCACAGCCAAACCTGAATATAAAATTCAGCCTGACTTGATTTCTTGGCTTGTAAACGAACTCTACCCTACATCTACTTCTAACTATAAGAAGAAATAGTATTTAACTCTCTCTATAGTTTTATGTATATAAATACACTAACCAAAGACGATTTTATCTAATCTTTGAAAATATAGATAAAAAAATAAAAAAGAATACAGGATACATAGAGGGGTTTACTGAGGGCTATCTCCATCTAGTAACAAAACAATCTGAGAGGTGGGCCAACCTGTCACAGGCAGCTTGTTGTTTCCAATATATGTTTTTTACACGTCTAAGGTCTTTTCCATCAATTTGTAGATCTTCAAGCATCCTTATCATGTCGACATATCTCACTTTATCGAAAGCCTTTGTGTAGTCTATAAAGCAAACGTGTAGATCTTTGTTTACTTCTATAGATTGATTGATTGATTGATTGATTTAGGAACCGACAATCAGCATTCGGGACATTCCCATAAGCGCTCCGTCCCCATCCTCAGCAACCAGTGAAGAGTTCCAACACTAATAGTTCCAGTAGCAATCTGATTATATGTCCGTCTCGCCTTTCCTCTGAGCGTCGAGCGTCGGCCAAATCCCCTCGTCACTCCTCGCTGCCTCATTCTAACCAGACTATGGTGATCCATTTGCTCCTCCGAGGTGTACACGTGCTCCCACAAGGCCGCAACTACATCTGCCTTGTCATGCATCAATACTCCACCAAGTTCTGCAGAGCCAGCCAATCTGTCCACCTGTTCATTCCCCAGCACACCGGCATGCCCCGGAGAAATGATCCAGGTGATGCTTGCTACCCGTGACCTCCGAAGCGAAGCAAGCCACTCTGCACGAAGCTTGCCTGTTCTCACCCTTCTCAGCATGCTTTCTGAGTCAGTTACAATCACAATGTGTGTATGTATCGTGTTTTCTATCCAGCGGAAAGATGCACTGACCTCCTCCACCTCCATTCTTAAGCTAGATGTAGTGTCATCATACGCCAGGCTCTCCTGCACCAAACGCCGACCATTAGTTTTTGCCAAGAACCCCCAGGCACTTCTCTTACCTCTCAACACCGACCCATCCGTGTAGATAATCACATCACCCGGGCGAGAATTTTCCTGAATTAGTTGCTGAATTTCCACGTCCGTGGCCCCAGCTGGCCACTCCCTGCACTCCCTGCTCAATGTGATTATAACTCTGCACAAGTCTGACTGCACGGCTGGCACTCTAACCCACTCCTCTCCTCGCCTGATGTTCTCCAAGGGGCACACTTGTCTGATCGTATCCTCCGCCTGAGCCATCCATGATTTCCCTCTTATCAGTCTCTGACCCTTAACTACGTCCAGCGCCTCATGCAACGGGTGATCTGTGTCTGCAGCTACTCTGAGGTATGCCTTCGCTTGCATCACCTTGTGCCTACCAGCAACAGTAGGCAGACCAAGGATTAACGCATGCACACTACTGGGGTGTCTCTGGTGCATCACAGAATGACACGCATAGCTTCATTCTGTATGCGCTCTAATTTCACCAGCTGACTCTTTCAGACAGTGAGCAGTCCTAGTCCATAATCAATCACTGAGAGGATCAAGTGCTGTATAGTGTGAAGAGCATTCTCTGCTCTGTGTCCATTGCAGCCATAGTTTTAAGTGCATTGAGTCCCCTTTGAGATCTTGTCACAACCGTCTCCACATGGTCCTTGAAGGACAGACTCCTGTCAAATGTGATTCCCAGATACTTCAGTTTGTTCTCTCTGTTGACGCTTCTACCATCTATCGTGAGGCTTGGGGCATCATCTCTCACAATCCTGTTGTCCAGAGAGCACCACAACACAGCCGCCTTTTCCGGGTTGATGACAGCACTCATTTCAGTGCACCAGTCAATCACTTTGTCTACTGTCACCTGTAGCTCCTGGGCTGTTTGATCCCGATTTCTCCCCTGCCTGTATGCAAGAATATCATCTGCAAATGTTAGAATCCTTCCAACCCCTGGTGCTTCTAGGTATGCAATCTTGCTCGTATACACATTAAAGAGCACCGGTGAGATTGCAGATCCCTGTGACAGTCCCGGGGTTAAAATATGTGGCTCTGATGTCCATGCGCCCAGACGGAGAGCAACCTGACGAGAATGCAGGACGGCTGCTATCCAGTTCACCAACCAGGGATTGACCCTCTTCTCAATAAGTGCGGTCATCAATATATCATAGCGAACTCTATTGTACGCATCCTCGAGATCAAGCGCTACCGCCATCGTTTCCTGTCTACTCTGGAACCCCTCATAAACGTCAAAGGCAAAGGTTGCTGCATTTGACCTTGAAAGTTCAATTACGGTTCTCAGTATGTACACAGCATTTACTGTACCATTGCCTTCTACAAACCCACATTGTTCTTCTCCTATTTCAGGTTGTATTTTCCTCCTAACTCTTTGCATGATAATTCTTAGCAAAGTATTCGTGATGTGACTCATTATACTAATTGTTCTATGTTGATCACATTCAAAGGCCCTTGATTTCTTTGGGATTGCAATAAATACAGAATTACATAATTCATGAGGTATATTTCCAGTATCATACATTGTATTAAGCAGACTGGTAACTTTATCTATTCCATATTCTTCTAAAGCATTAATCATTTCTGTTGTGACGTTGTCTGAAACGGGGGTCTTGCCAGATTTCATATGGTTAAGAGCATTCTGAACCTCCATCTTCAAAATTGATAGTCCTACATTATTATTTTGAACATCAAACTGTTCGTCTCTGTTATCGTCGTAAAGGTTTTTCACGTAATCTGACCATACATGTCAGATCTAATCTTTTTCTATTATGACTCTTCCATCTTTTGTCCTTCGCCGCTTGCTGATGTACGTGTTCTTTGATTAGTAAGCTCCTGAATTCTTTTGTGCATTTGTTTTGTATTTTTACTGTTGTGTTGTTTTTCAATTTCTCTGCAATTTTTCTTCTTTTGCCTCCTTACATAAGGTTCTGACTTTTCTGTGAATTTCTTCATATTTGGCAGGATTATTTTTGTTCTGTCTTCTTGTTTCCATTAGTTGTAAAATTTCTTCAGTCATCCATATCTTACGGCCCACTTTCTTTAATTTTGGAATAGTTTTTTCTGCTGCAAAGGACATACACAATTTTTATGTATTCTAATAATTGAAGCATGACAGACACGAGAGCGCTAGACCAGCTAATGGCGAAACTTGCTTAACTAAAACTCTTGCAGGGCTGACTACTCTGTGTGTAAACCAATCACGCGATTGGAGTTATCTGCCCGAGATGTTTATGTTCCGGAAAAGTTGTGCCGGGAGATGTTTTCATGTACACCGTCTTCCGACATCTTGTCTGTTGTAAAATGGCGGGCGTAGTTTTTGGGAGGGAAAACAATATGGATAAACGTGACTGAACTGCGGTAAACCTGTGCAGTATTTCGGCCATAGTCGGAGTATGTTTGCCTGATGGCGAAAATCACTTGTAATGGGGAAACGTACCCATGCGCAAACATTACTCCAGTGCACTAAAAATATTAGCACATGTATAGTTCAAAGCGATCGAACGCTAAAAAACAAAATAAATAAAAAGAAAGTCTTATTAAAATCTATACTGGAGGGTAAGATTGAAGGCATGAGAGCAAGAAGTAGACAGCGATACAAGTGGGAAAATAACACCAAGAGATGAACTAAAAGCAGTCTAACAGAATGCACATTAGAAGGGAGAGATAGTGTTGAAGATCCATTGCAGCCAACCTTTATAATGGAGACGGCGCCTGATTTGATTAAAAGCTAAGGATATGTAAAACATGAAATATAGAGCTACTTTACAAAACACAATTACTGAAAATAAAGGACGTTGCGGCGGCAAGACTTCATCAGCAAACAAAGTCCACAAAACAAAATGTAAACCATAGAGACGACACTGCAGGGACTGTATTAGGCATAATTACCGAGTGAGAAGAATGGACAATTGTCAGCGTCTTACACACACGCATTCCAACTTCTCCATACGCACTCAAGGAAAAACGTCAGTCAGTCGTATGGTTCTATTCACACTGGATATTTATTCAGGCGAGCCTGATCACAGTTACAATTCGCACACCGGCGATAACTTCAATATATCTCTATACACACAAATGCCATCTTACATACGTTCATAGCAAACAATTCATCACATAAATCCGACACTCGCTATCTTCAACCCAGCACTCTCGCAAAAGCTATTTCACTATCTCAATCGCTCAGAAAAACATAACGCCCTCCCCTGAAACCGTCTGAGTCCCGTCTGACGTGGTCAAGCTGGTCGGCTAGACTCGTGGTCCTTGGACCCCCGTGCCGTTAGTGATTCCCGTGCTGTCCTAGCAGTCACGTCGTACTATAGTCCGTCCGTGCCAGGCTAGGTCATTCAGTATACTGACGTCTAGTCTGTTCAGGGCAGTGTCCTGTGAACTTATGTCCCTTCCTATCATTCTGTCCTGTGGCGTCAGTGTCCTGTCCATGATACGTCTGTGTCCCCACCTGAGTCGGGTCTCCACTCTATCTACTGTCCTGTAGATGTCCTGTCTTATGACCACTCTGTGTCCTGACTTATGTCATATCTCTATTCTGTCGCCTCTGCTATAGATGTCCTTCCCTATGTCCTGTATGTCGTTATCTAGGTAATCCTGCCTCTATTCTGTCTCTTGTCCTCTCTATGTCCTATATCCACCTTCCCAACACGCTGACAACAATTAACAATCCAAAAAAAAAAAAAATATGTCATTCTTGTCTCAGAATCCCAGGGACACTTTACAGTTGACCTGAAGGAGCCGTGGCTCAGCGGGTACCGTATCTGTCTTTGGCTCAAGGAGGACGGCGATCGATAATAGCATAGAGCTGTGAGTTTTCCCAGGAACCCCTGGTTTAAAGTGGGGTTACAGGCAAGGGTATCGACTTCGTTACATCGGGTTTACCCAAAATGGCTCGGTTTCTCTCTCCCCAGGGCGGCCTGTTAAAAGCGTCGCACAAAGCACGAGCTCCGTCGCTCCAGCGACGACCCCCCTGGGGGACCCGAGGAAAGTCCGCTCGTGAACCGAACGAGATAGCCCGGAATCGAACAAACAATGTTCGGAGCGCCAGGCACGGGGCGTAGCCACTTGGTCACGGAGACATCCAGAATACCGAGAGGGATACAGTAATCAACGGATAAGACAGCGGGTCGACACAATATAGTGAGGGGTGTACAAATAAATGGATAAGACAGGCGGGCCGACAGAATACAGCAATGGCGAAAACAATCAACGGATAAGAAGACAGGCGGGCCGACAGAATACAGAGAGGGATAAAACATGAATAAGTGGATTACAGGCGGGTAGACCGAAATAATAGAATCATGAAACGCAAGAATAAGGCAAAGATAGTCATCCAGATGATTTGAAAACAACCAACTAGTAGAGCGGCTAAAGACGGCGTAATAATGCAAATAAAAGAACAGGAATACACCAAAGACTTAAAAGAAAAGAAACGAAATTAAAACAGAAAGACTGAAATGAAGAGACGGACATAGACCTCACTCCTCTCACTCCCTCTCTGTCTCGTCTCTCTCTCTCTCTCTCTCTCTCTCTCTCTCTCTCTCTCTCTCTCTCTCTCACTCTCTCTCTCTCACTCCCTCTCTGTCTCGTCTCTCTCTTCCCCATCTCTTTGTTTCTTGTACCGCCTCTGCCAATGCTATTCAACATTAGAAGTAAATCACAAATAATTACACCGCTTCTCAAACTGGCCGACCAGGCGCAAGACATTATAACCGTGTACTTAGAACCTGTGTCCAACATTTATCCCGACTGTTGACCCACAATGAACGTCAATTCTTTTTTGTCTTGAGGCCGCACAGAATTTCGCATGGAAACAAAAGACATACGACAACAAAGGAGGACACCGTAAAGTATTTTATTCATATACACGCTTTCTGTGTTACGCTTGCGAAGTGATTCTAGAATGTTCTGTTCTACTCGAACACCTGATAGAATTTTGTGTCATCAAAACTGGGTTTTGTAATAGAGTGTTTATGCGGCAGTATATCGCGGAACCCAAAGATCTTTCAAAGATCTAGAGTTCGTGATCTATGTTACATTTCAAAGATCTAGATTTCGTGATCTATGTCACGACATTTCAAAGATCTAGAGTTCGTGATATATGTCACGACATTTCAAAGATCTAGAGTTCGTGATCTATGTCACGACATTTCAAAGATCTAGAGTTCGTGATCTATGTCACGACATTTCAAAGATCTAGATTTCGTGATCTATGTCACGACATTTCAAAGATCTAGAGTTCGTGATCTATGTCACGACATTTCAAAGATCTAGAGTTCGTGATCTATGTCACGACATTTCAAAGATCTAGAGTTCGTGATCTATGTCACGACATTTCAAAGATCTAGAGTTCGTGATCTATGTTACATTTCAAAGATTTAGGGTTCGTGATCTATGTTACGACATTTCTGCCTGTCTCTCTCCTGTCTGTCTGTCCGTCCGTCTGTCTGTTTCTCTGTCTACCTAAATAACCGCCTGTCAGTCTCCCCTCTCTCTTCTCCTCACACAGTCCATCCTACAATCTGTCCCACCCACCCATCCAGCCCGTCTCTCCTCCTAAATGTATGCACATAAAACTTTCCTCGCAGGAAGAATGTGACAGCACCATTTACAAAACTACTTTCTCCGCAGTCCAATTTATCATTTGATTATACACTCTTTATCTAGAAGCACAATGAAGCCATATTGCCATTTATAAATAACAGAAGGAACAAAGATGACACTCTCTCGCAGACAGTAATGAACCATAATCTCTCCCATCTATGAGAGATTCATCACTTGGGAATTCTCCGCTCAATTGTATTGTACACTTAACTGAGCTGTTTTGTCGCTTGTATCACATTGTACCGTTACCTGACTAGTCGTCTAGTTTGTATCAGACGACCAAATTGATGATGTATACTCGACAATTGTTCGTGTTTATAGCGTGAGCGCATTCAGAATACTACGTTTGTGTAGACTGTTTATGGCATTGATATGGTCAATAAGTAGTCTGGGTATTTCTAACTGAAGACTACAGGGCGACGTGAACGCCCGTAAATTGTTTAGTTAAGGTTATTTTTATGGCAATCAGTCGTAAATTGAGAGAATAACCAGAAAGAGACGTTGAAAAGTTGCGTGTAAATAAATCCAGGCTTACGACAATAGGGAAGAAAAATCAGTTGGTTATGTGTCACTCGTGCGAAAAAGTGAGAGAATAAACACAGCCACATTGTACATACCTGAAAACGGGCTCCACGATGTAAGCGTAAAACACAGGTTGTACATATCAATGGTAATACAAATTAAAAAAAAAATAAAAATAAAAATAAAAAAGATAAATATCCATGACACGACGAATCAACGTTTATATTATACTGATCTTTCTCAGGAACAACACACACACACACACCTAAAGTTGGTTAGTTACATTTCCTTTATAGATCAGAGCAGTCAACACCAGTTTGTGCGTGTGTGCGTGCGTGCGTGCGTGCGTGTGTGTGTGTGTGTGTGTGTGTGTGTGTGTGTGTGTGTGTGTGTGGCTGTTTGTCATTTCTTGGCAAGTTTACGTTCAGTAGTTTGTCATTGCTTCCTGAACAACCGGTACTCATATCTATGTATGGGAATCAAGGCAAGGCGGTCTGCTTCCAAATCGAGCGAATCTGTGTTTCGAACGCGATATGCGGGATTAAAAGTTGTCAACAACAGAGCCAATAGACTAACATTGTATAACACTCAAGATGGACCAAGAATATTACAGGCTGAAGTAGAACAGGCCTAATAACAAGATGAAAGAAGGAAAGGCTGCAGGTCCTGACAAGATAACAACAGTGATGATAAAATCCTTATACAGCTTTGGCATTGATACTATCACAGAATTATGTAATGATATATATATATATATATATATATAAACAAAACATCAACTTTCACCACGCTACCGAAAAAGCCAAGAGCTGTTGATTGTGAGGATTGCAGAAATATTAACTTAAGGAGCCACATAACTAAGATACTACTCAAGGTCATACAAGAAAGAATTCAACATAAAATAAATGAAGAAGTAGCTGAAGAACAATTTTGGTTCCACAAAAACAGCGGCACCAGACAAGCAATTATCTGTTTAAGGATGTTAATTGAAAAATATTTAGAAGTTAAATAAAGAATATACGTTTGTTTTATATACTACAAGAAAACTTTTGATAGAGTACAACATGAACGACTAATTACGTGCCTTCAAGAAATAGGAGTAGACGGAAAGGACATCAGATTTATTAGTAACTTGTACTGGGAACAAGTGGCGTCTATTAGATGCGGAAATAACTATTCGTCACTTATAGAGATAAAAAGAGGTGTACGGCTGGGATGTGTATTGTCCCCAAGCCTCTTCAACCTATACACAGAAATTTTTTTTTCAACAAGTTGAAATGCCTGGACTTAACATCAATGGAAGAGTCATAAATAATCTTAGGTATAGGTATGCTGACGATACCGTGTTACTAGCAGAAAGTGAGCAAGAGTTACAAGACCAAGTGGAACAAGTAAACAGGCACAGTGCAGAATGTGGCTTAGATATTAACATCCAAAAAACAAAAACTATGATAATTAGCAGTGAAAATGAAATGTCATCAATGAACATCACAGTAAACGGGGAGATACTAGAACAAGTAACACGTTTCTCCTATCTTGAACATATAATAACAGATAATGGCAGAAGTGAAATAGAAATCAAAAAGAGAATAAAAATGGCCAAAAATGCTTTCAACAGCTTTAAATCAGTATTAACATCTAGAGAGATTAATAACATATTAAACATGAGAATTGTCAAATGCTACGTATATTCAACGCTACTATATGGCTCGGAAGCCTGGACATTGAACAAGCAACTAGAAAGTCGCATAGAAGCCCTGGAGATGTGGATATACAGACGGATATGTCGTATTTCATGAAAACAAAAACAATCGGATGCAGATGTTCTAGAAAAACTGGGAATGAAGAGAGAGTTGATGAAAGAAATAAAGAGCAGGCAAATGAGATATTTCGGCCACGTTAAAAGACATGATACCCTTATAAAAACCATACTGGAAGGCAAGGTTGAGGGTAATCTAGCAAGAGGTAGACAACGATACAAGTGGGAAGATAACATCATGAAATGGACGAACAGCAATCTGACAGAATGTACAGTCAAGGCGAGAGACAGACAGTGTTGGAGATCTATTGCAGCCAACCTACATAGTGAAGACGGCACCTGAGTGATTGATGCTGGGTTACCAATTGCAATCGTAACTCCCTCGCCACAGAGCCGGTATATATAAAGGACACCATAAAATTAGAAAATGTAATAACATTTAGCTGGTCTCTCTGGCGTAGGGGTTAAGGACGTTATTCGTAATCCCGTATTCTCTCCCACGAAACGCAGCTGAGCGAGATTCGGCAGCGAATCGCGTCGCGTTGGTTACTTACGGGGGTATATGAGCCGGTCATTCAGAAAGCAACGGCAAACTCATTATCAAGTGCCGTGCCAACTTGCGTAGGCGTTCATGACTCTCCACAAATCTCGGTCTTTGGTTTTCTGGATCAACTCTGTCGTTAATATTCCTCCATGCCACCATAGCAATCCATCCAGTATCATTTCTCTTGGTCTGCCTCTGCCTCTCTTCCCGTCGATCTTTCCACTTGTCACGATGTTCTCCAGCGCCTCTCTTCTCATCACATGACCAAAAAAGCTGTTTGTCTCTTATTATACATACGGATTATAGATACAAGTAAATTTTTCCAACTGCCAAGGGATTTTTTTTACGTACGCAACAATACACACTAGCGTCCGATCTCACTACCCAGAGACCAGGGGAAAGTTTGTTACTAGAAGTCCCCGTGAAAAAATCCCGGCCCACACCGGGGTTTGAACCCGGGACCTCCAGCACTCGATGCGGACACCATACCTCGAGACCACTCACCCCCCACTTAGCTTAACAGCGCTGCCCGGACAAAATTTCGTGTTAAAAATCTATCCAAAGTATTTCAGGATCCTCGCCGGTGCTACGGAGTTCGTGCACTGAGCTGAGATTCTCCGATCTCAGGCTTGAGTTAGGAGCAGAACGGAACACTTATGGGTGCCGTGATGTTGATCAGTCGACTAAACTAAACTAAACTAATCTAAACTAAACTAAACTAAACACAAGTACAGATTTTAATTGTATTCCAGAATTACTAAATTGTCATCATCATCATCATCATCATAATCATCATCATCATCATCATCATCATCATCATCATCATCATCATCATCATCATAATCATCATCATCATCATCATCATCATCATCATCATCATCATCATCATCATCATCATCATCATCATCTTCCACTACTGCTGTGTGGGGAGGAATAATTTACATAGTCAAAGAAATAATTCTGCTAACCAGGTCGGTTTTTTTCACATCTTGCTGCCATGTGTAGTAAATTTCACCCTCACTTGGAACACTTTGCTGGCACATGTGTTTCCAGTACTCGAAGGTTGACTTGCCGGTGTGGGCAGCGGTATTTAGGTTTTAGTGTAATCTCTCTCGGATTGTATCCCGAGGGAATCTTGCTGGTCGGGGAAAGTGGTTTAGGATTCATGGAGAGAAAGAGGGCACCATTTTTATGTTGACTATTAGACGGTTATTTCATGGTTAGAGATATCTTCACTTTTCCATTGTTTATCTGTAACTATAAATGTTCTCTCTGTTTACTTGCCTTCTTTGTGTCTTTACTCTTTTACCCCTGTCTCTCCAGTTCTGCAATGATGTAGTAGCTAAATACTTGCCTGCCACCATGTAGGTCATTGGTTTGAAACCACATGAAACAGGATGTAAAAAAAATGTATGTGTGCTCGAACAAGCCTAATATGGCTACAAGGGATGTCGTTAAAGTGAAGGCGGCCGGGGACATATGGACATCAATCTTAGACTGCCTGTTTGAAAGTTAGCGTCATGTCCCGTACTTGATGGTACCTCATCTCATCTCATCTCATCTCATCTCATCCCATCCCATCTCATCTCATCTCATGTTCATTCGTTCGTTCGTTCGTTCATATTATCTTGTTCCTCTTATACCTTGCTGTGTCGAGGTGAAGCATAAACAGTGGGAGAGTGCCCACTTATGGGCTTCATGTATCGAGATTCCAATAGACTTTGCTATTCCCTGTGTCCGTCGTTTACGTGGTCAGCCTCTTCCTCTGCGTCAGTTTGGTCTGTACATCATTGTTTGTTGTAATACACTGTTAGTCGCTAACCTAGTTACATGACCAAACCAGTTGACTTGCTGCCTCATACTATCGAATTCAACACACGGCAATCCAAAAGCGCTAGCGATGTCGAACCTTCCACTCAGTGTGTCGGGGCATTGCGACACTGCGCTTGTACAAGTCTGACTCTAGCACCATATACACAATACGGTTTAATGTGCGTAAAAGGATTTCTTTGCTTATATCATTTTCGTGCCAGGGCATGCGAGTATACAAGGAAATGAGGGGGCTGACAAGCTTGCAGGTAGAGCTACTGTGGAAGGCGGACGAGCCATGGACTATGCCCGCATTCTGAATGCTTTAAGAGAAGTACGTCGTTCGCAAGAACAAAGTGATGACTGTGAATCTACAACCATGGTCAGAATGCGAGAACAACAAATTAAAAGAGGTGTGGTCAAACAAAAACACTACGCGAGAAGCCAAAGAAGATTAATAAATCATCACAGAACAGGTGTCGTTAGCCGCTACACGCTGCGGGATGTACTGAGGAAGTGATCCGAGCACTTATGGACTAAATGGTTCGATGTGCAATGAGGATGATCTGTCGGCTAACTAACTAACTAATATCGTTTTACCATAAGACCAAATTTGTGTTTATCCATCAAAAATGATGATGACCATTTCATCCAGTGGGGTTGAGAGTTGTTAACCGTAAGTTCTAAGATGGCTGGTAAGGCCTATTTTGTCTCGAAATGTTCTTTGACAATGAGGATTTGCGCGATGAATTGGATTAAAGTGAGGAAGAGTTGCGCAATTCGTAGACCACACTCTCTCCCCTGAGTCCATCTAGATCCAGTGGCAAGACAAGTCAAGACGACTGGAGACGAATACAGGTTAAGTGCATGACCAGGGCGCTCTACGTGCCTTGCAGTGTTCATCACGTTCCATAACGCTTTGCAGGTAAACGCCGTCTTGCCCGTTGAATCAAGAATGATTTCTTCTGCGCAGCCTGCGGAATCATGTCTTCCCATGCTGGGTAGGCATATCCTAGTTCACCTAATGGTTGATAAGCTTAATGCCTTATGGCGTGGAAAATGGCTGCTTTACTTTCTTACTTACCTTGTCACTCCAATCTCTTTCAGCTTTTCTGTGACTCTTTTAATCGTTCACTGCATGTTTCTGCATACAGATCACAATCTTTCTGTCTCTAAGACGGTGGTGTGATATTAACCCACATCAGCGACAACATCGCTGTCTCCGGCCAGTACACCTCTGTGGTCCAGCCAGCCTCATAAAATTGACCGAGTAATGTCCAGTTGCTTGGGTTAGTTAGTTAGTCGCGGTTGCAACTTACGGCAACGGGTCGTCCCCATTATGCTCCGTTCCTGTGGTGGTGAATATCACACAAAATGCTCCTCACTGCCAAATGTGAAAAGTGGAACAGACAGGAGTCTCGGCAAGTCAACAGCCCGCAAAAGTACACTGTGCATAATGCAGCCGCCATAATGCCAACACAAAAGTCCTCCACGAAAAATACAGTTCATAGTCGATAGAATCGGCAGTCACCAGAAATAATTCATTGACCCGGGTTTTAAATCCCAATGCTTGGTCTCTCTCCACAGGGCGACCCGCCGAAAATGCCGCACAAAGTACGAACTCCGTAGCTCCAGCGACGACTCCCAGGAATCTCCTGAAAAATGCACTCGTGAATCGAAAAGGAAAACCAGTCTATTCAGCGACAGTCGGCCATTGTTCCAAACATGTAGTTCACTGTGCAAACAACAGCGGACATATCTAAAAGAATTCCACACGAATCTCACAGCTCACAGTATCGCGCCAGGCACTCACTCAGTAGCAGGGCGACGGAACCATTTTAGGTATTGACAAGGAGGGAAAGACGGCGAGTACAGGACCGGTCATCTCCATGTCAGTAAAATGACCAGCCATCTACAGTGATCAGCTATCCATAATGTCCAGCAGTGTTGAGTGGCCAGCTATCTTTAGTGACCAGCTGTTTACAGTGACCAGCTAAACGTAGTGACCGGTTATATGGAGTGATCAGCTATATGGAGTGACCAGTTATATGGAGTGACCAGCTAAACGCAGCGACCAGTTATATGGAGTGACCAGTTGCATGGAGTGACCAGTTGTATGGAGTGACCAGTTATATGGAGTGACCAGTTATACGGAGTGACCAGTTATATGAAGTGACCAGTTATCTTCGATGACAAACTACATGGGGTGACCAGCAATATGGAGTGACAAGGAACATGAGGTGACCAATTGGCTGGAGTGACAGACTATATGAAGTGACACACTGTCTGGAGTGACTAACTATCTGTGCTCCTCCATGAACTATGCACACTGGGAAGTTAAATTATTATAAAATAATCGTTAAACAATTGAGTCCACGGAACTAACGAGACAATCTGGACTCCGTGCCCTTGGTGGTTGCATTGTTTTTTTTTTTTTTTCTGTAAAGCAATCGTTAGAAAATTGTTCCCAACTCATTAATGCTTTCTTCCGTAGGATCCATTGTACACACCCAGAGGCGTGTCCGGTATGTGGTGTTAGCTCCACATTGTACACACCCAGAGGCGTGTCCGGTATGTGGTGTTAGCTCCACATTGTTGCAGACAAATCAACACTCGAGCAGGGGGGGGGGTGGTCAGTAGCTGACCGGCCGTCTTTACTTCCCAAAAGCATTTCAAGTGATGCATGTTAGACTGGGTATACTTGGGTTGAGAGGTTTAAAAATCTGTTTCCATGAGAGTTCGAACCCATGGCGACCAGTCGGGCAGGCAAGAGTGCGAGCTACATGGCCACTCATTCATGCCGATCTCGGTCTGGACCTTGGATGTTGAATGGTCGATCTATCAGTAACAGTCCATCAATCAATCAATCAATCAATCAATCAATCAATCAATCAATCAATCAATCAATCAATCGATCGA
Organism: Cepaea hortensis; assembly: GCA_963921405.1. Lineage (NCBI taxonomy): Eukaryota > Metazoa > Mollusca > Gastropoda > Stylommatophora > Helicidae > Cepaea > Cepaea hortensis. The sequence continues at coordinate 14,613,507 of OY992879.1, read as the reverse complement.
TCGATTGAATGATCGATCGGTCGATCAATCGATCGATCGATCAATCAATCCACCCATCAATCAGTCTATCCATCCATCAATCAATCACTCAGTAACAGTCAATGAATGAATGAATGAATGAATGAATGAATGAATGAATGAATGAATGAATGAATGAATGAATGAATGGGGTTCTGTCGCTACAATGAAGACTGAATGGATCCCCAACACTGTCTGTCTCTCGTCCTGATTGTACATTCTGTCAGATTGATACTCGTCTATCTCTTGATATTATTTTCCCACTTGTACCGTTGTCTACCTCTTGTTGCCATGGATCTCCAACACTGTCTGTCTCTCGCCTTGACTGTACATTCTGTCAGACTGCATGAATGAATGAATGAATGGGGTTCTGTCGCTACAATGAAGACTGAATGGATCCCCAACACTGTCTGTCTCTCGTCCTGATTGTACATTCTGTCAGATTGATACTCGTCTATCTCTTGATATTATTTTCCCACTTGTACCGTTGTCTACCTCTTGTTGCCATGGATCTCCAACACTGTCTGTCTCTCGCCTTGACTGTACATTCTGTCAGACTGCTGTTCGTCCATAGCTTGTTGTTATCTTCCCTCTAGTCTCTTTGTCTACCCTTTCCTCACTTACCTTCAACCTTACACCCCCCCCCCTCACCCCCAGTATGGTTGTTATTAGAGTATGTCTTTTAACGTGGCCGAAATATTTAACTTGCCTCTGATTTATTTCTTTTATCATCTTTCTTCTCATTCTCAGTTTGTCTAGAACCTCTGTATTTAATTGTTTTTGTTTCCATGAAATACGACATATTCTTCAGTATATCCAAATGTCTAGGGAATTAATTGGACTTTCTAGTTCAGTGTTTCCCAACGTGGGGCCCACGCCCCACAGGGGGTAATTCGATGGTTAAGGGGGGCAATTCGAAAATGGAAGAAATCAGCTGGATATAACAAAACGGGGAGACTTGAGACTGAAGTTAACTAAATTGAAACCTGACATAAAATCTCTTTGCAGTAAGCATGAAGCGCAAGGATCTCACTAAATTTAAATAATTACTAATAATTCAAATAATATAGAAAAATCTTTCATTAAAATTATTTTGTACTTGAATTTCAGTTCTCCATTATATGTTTTGAAAATGTACTTACTGTGTTTGCTCAATAATTTCCTAGTGATTTCTTCCTAAAACCTATCGGTCCTTTGGCTAGGATTGGATGCAATTGCTGCTCTCCCCCAGTAGTGCGCCTGGTCTGGTCGGGGACCGAGATGATCAAATAAAAACCCATCACATATCTTCACCTTAGATGTGGGCCTGGTGGACCACTGTGCGCAATAGCTCACAGTGAGACTAAGGGTCCACACAAAAAAAGGGGGAGGCGGGGGAACCAGCTTGTCTGGGGTAACCGCCAAATCAACAACAACAAAAAAAATTCACCAACACAACCGACACACAGGGACGCGGAACATTGGGGGGGGGGGGGGGGGGGGGAGGAGGGCTCTGGCCCCTCTGGGAACCGTGAGACCTTCAAAAAAAAAAAAAAAAAAATTCAAGTTTCTTTAGTGAACATTTCAATTTTTGAATATTAAAAATGATGCATTTGTTGGGAGGGGGGGGGGGGAGTGGGGCATAAGAATTTTAGAAAGGCTTAGGTGGGGCATAGCACAAAAAAGGTTGGGAAACACTGTTCTAGTTGCTTGTTCATTGGTCGAGTTTCCGCGCCATATAGTAGTGCTGAATATAGGAATAAAAGTCAGTTAAAGAAAACAAACACATAAAAGTCACAGTAGCAGTTTCCTGCTAGAGGACTGCGATCTGATAGCACCATGACATGTTGTAGGCCTAGAGCAAGGACGACAAGGTGACCAGTCTCTCCCTCATTGTGGCAAGCGACCAGACCAAGAGCCATACCTGCGTTCGTCCTTGCTTATGACATAACCGGCGGAGTACGCCAGCAACTTCGCTAGCATGACAAGTAAACAGTTATTTAGTTAACTATACTTTACAGGACGTCGCAGTCAACAACATCATTTTTTGGCTTTTTTGTGATCTCATTGCAAGTTTACGTTCAGTAGTTTGCCATTGCTTTCTGAACTTCCGGCATCCATACCATTTCATAAACAACTAACGCAAGACGGTCTGCTGCCAAATCGCCCGCAGCTGTGTTTGGAACGCGGTATGCGGGATTACGAACTGCTATCGTAACCTGTTCGTCACGGAGCAGGCAAGTAAACAGTAGCGAACAAGAAACACAAACCAGGGCACTTGTTAATTGAATCAAATCTCTTCCCACAATAACAAAATAGAAACTTGAAGGCACAAATTGATGATTACAATTTGTATTTCGTCACTGGAACTTCATAATCAGACACACGGTGTGTTCTTGTTTTGTCCAGTGTCTTATGTTTTTTTTGTGTTTTTTTGTTTCTTGAAGTCGGTAATCGAGTTAAGCTTTCCTTTGTGGAGAAACATGATTGGCTTATACCGCCTTCGGAAATCTGCGCCATTTTTGGAATAATTGGATCAGATTAAATGTTTGTTTCGTCAAACACACCGAATCGGCATTTTCAGAATAAATCTAAAGGTATTGCTTGGAGTTGATGGTAGGGAAAGAAGGTAAATAAGGAAGTGTATATGAGAAGGATTGTTGTTTTCTTCGTCTGACTAGCACTTAGGAAACCAGTGTCAAGTATAATAAAGCATGTTGTGGCATAAGCATGTGTAGTTATATATTATCTTCTCCCCTTCATCTTTGCCTCTTCTTCTTCGTCGTCGTCGCTGTCATCGTTATCATCATCATCCTTCTCCTCCTCATTGTCATCCCTCTTATTTTTCTTTGTCATTGTCGTTGCCATCATTATCATCATCATTATCCTTCTCCTCCTCATAATCATCCTCCTCCCCTCCTTATTATCATCATCATCAACCTCCTCCTCCTCCTCCTCACCCAATCCTTCTCTTCATCATCACCCTCTTTCTCTTTCTCCTCCTCCTCCTCCTCCTCCTCATCATCATCATCATCTCCCATGGAGCATTGATCAGCAACTTAATCTCAGAAACCTCTATCGAGACTTGTCTCTGGCTGATTGGATTGTGTGACATATATTGACGGGGAATCCTAGTGTCCAGGCGTATGGATAACATCAGATGAAAGACGGTTGGGGAAAAGATACAAGAGAAGAAAGCCCTGAATGAGGACGAACGAACGAACGAACGAACAAACAAACTTTATTTTCAAAGGGTTAAGAATTGGGCACGCAGGCCCGTCTAACATTCTGCCCTTCTATCACTCTATTTCATACATTATTTCATTCACACATCATTCAAGGCTAACAAAGAACAGCAATAATATAAAAGATATGCATTATAAAGGCATGGGCAAAATGCGAACATCAAAACTACACGACACAGTAATATTAGATAATGGTCTGACACTTGTTATTAGCCATGTGGAATATACTGGCCTACCAAAAGGGGACTGGCTGTTATACTAGGGTTTTGTTATTATTATTATTATCTCTATTATTAAGGGGGAAGGTAATCCGTATTGAGATAGTGTTCGAATAATTTGCGATTATATGAATAGGGATTGGTGATGTCTTTGATTTCTTGTGGAAGGGGGGACGGGGAGAAGGAGATGTTGTAGGAGGAGGGGAGACAGAGGAAGAAGAAGAGAAGAAGAACGAGGTGTAGGAGGAGATGAATGAGGAAGAAGAGGAAAAGAATTAGATAAGGGGAAGAGGAGGAAGAGGAGAAGAAGAAGAATGAAGAGGAGAAGGGGGCGAAGAAGGAGGAGGAAAAACGATCAGATTAAAAGGGCGAGGAGGTAAAGGATACGAAAGAAGGAAACCATGAATGAGGTGGAGAAGAAGGAGAGGAAACAAAATAAAAGAAGGAGGTTGAGAAGAAGGAAGTGTAAGATAAGAAAAAGAAGGAGTGGGAGGAGAAGAAGAAGATGGAAAATAAGAGAGTAGGAGACGAGGAATCATAAGATGAAAAGGGCTTTAAATACAGAGGATCTAATTCATTACACTATGTTTTATCCCTTATGGTTCTGCCAATTTCTGTAGAACTGCCTGTCGAAAGCGTAGCCCAGAGCACGAACCCTGTAGCTTCAGCGACGACCCCTATGAGTCTCCGAGACACCTACACTCGTAGACCAATGTCGACAATGTCACGATCTTCAGATCTCAAGAGAAGCGGTTTGACCGCAACGCCACGCAGGGCCACTACGATCACTATAAAGGAGAGATGCAACAAGATGAAATACTAACAGCGAGGAAAAACAATATGGAATAAAGAAATAAACTCGTAGATCATAAATAAAAACTAATAAAGGAACTCGTATAATGGGACAATATAATTAACGGCCTCAAATGTAGTAGCATCGATTACAACATTTTCACCGATTTCAAATAAAATATAATCGATCCAACAGTTCCATAAAACTGGAGTCCCGGTTTGGAAGAAACAAAAAACGCAGGTCTTTGCTGTGTTGTTTACTACAAAAACGCTTGATTCGTTTCGGTAACACAATATGATTCGCAAGATTGTTTTGTTTACAAAAGACGAAAGCTTGAAATAAAGAGTAAATATTAATCATGCTATTTCATGTTCATTTCCCGTTATATTTTTGTAATTAAACCAGTGGCCATGATGACAAAGCAGTTTCACGAACACAAGCCGCTAATGTGGTATAAATTATATATGATACAGCTCAACTTAGAAGTACGAAAGAGGGATATATTTTGATATTACATAAGGAAATTATATGGTTGCTGATAATTTTTACAAACTCGTTTCATTTACAAGGTCATTACAATATTTGTTCTTTTGTGGTTCAGTATTATCATTGTGCCTCTCTGCTTGTTGGCAGATGCTGCATAGGAAGCGGAATCATGACACTTCGGACACGCCCATGAGATCTCAGTCTTAACTGACATATTACAATGGGTGGGTGCTAATTACCCCCACCCCCACTAATGTGTTGTACTCTGACTGAATACATATTTAACACGCCAACGTAATCACCATGCAGTGCAAGTTCCACTTTACATTTGAATAATGAGTTGAGTTGAGTTGAATTGGGCTAAAAATCGACATCACTGCACTCAAGATATTCCCACACGCGCTCCGTCCACTCGTTCAACAGCCAGCGAAGAGTCATGCTGCTAATGGTTCCAGCTGCCATCTGATTGAAAGTTCTCATGATCTTCCCTGTCTGTTTTGAGATTCGTCCAGAACTCCTGACGACATCCCGTCCCCCATCCCCCGCCATATCATTCTCTCCACATACGTGGGATCATTCTGTTCCAGCTCTTTTTCCACCTGATCCCACAGGCGCCCGATCATCTTTCCCTTGTCCATAGGTAATATACCCCCGAGAGGTGTATTCCCTGCCAGCCTATCAGCCTGTTCATTTTCCCGCACTCCCCCATGACAAGGACGGACGATTTCTTTTATCTACGTTTTGTCGTTTTGTTGCATGTTGCATCTTTAGACAGTAGCCTTTCAGTAATCGTTTTGTCCTTGCGAAAATTGATCAATAAAGGCGATGGAGAAAAATTGCATCGGACGCCGCATACAAAGAGATGACGGTCGTCTCCTTGAAGAAGGAAATACCACATTGTAACATCCTACTACATGAGAACATTCTTAAAGTCAATCGGTACAACAGTATCGGAGTAGGAGAAGCATCCAGCAGGAATCAGTACTGTTGTAGATGCCACTGTATAACTCTGCTGAATTTCCTCTGTATATTTATATCTGACTGTTTGCTTACCTTTGGCCACGCATTTCTTATTTGGCACATTTACAGTTGAATTGGACTCAACCTTTTTAGAAAAAGAGCATCTTTCAAAACCAAACTTTTGTGCCTTCTCGACAACAAAGGAGTTGTGTTTTAATATTACTTTATAATTTTATGGTTTTTTTCTTTTTAAAGAACAAATCTGATATATTGTCTGATCTAGAGATCCTATTTCAAGATGTGGATGATCAATGGGAAATATTGAAGAATTCAATCAGTTTAGCTGCAGAAAAAAACATTCCACAATTTAAGAAAGTGGGTCGTCAGACATAGATGACTGAAGAAATTTTACAGCTAATGGAAACAAAAAGACAGAACAAAAATAATCCTGCCAAATATAAAGAAATTCACAGAAAAGTCAGAACATTATGTAAGGAGAGAAAAGAAGCATGGCTCAAGAAAAATTGCATAGAAATTAAAAAACAACACAACAGTAAAAATACCAAACTAATGCACAAATGAATTCAGAAGCTTACTAATCAAAGAACATATACATCAGCAAGCTGCCTAAAAACAAACGATGGAAAAATCATAAAAGAAAAAGATCAGATTTTACATGTATGGTCAGATTATGTGAAAAACCTTTATGATGATAACGAAATAATAATGAAGGACCATCAATTTTGAAGATGGAGGTTCAGAATGCTCTTAACCATATGAAAACTGGCAAGACCCCCCGAATCAGACAGCATCACAACATAAATGATTAATGCTTTAGAAGACTACTGAATAGATAAAGTTACCAGACACCTGAATATAATATATGATACTGGAGACATACCTCATGAATTACGTAATTCTGTATTTATTGCAACCCCAAAGAAATCAGGAGATTTGGACTGTGATCAACATCGAACAGTTAGTATAATGAGTCACATCACGAAGATTTGCTACGAATTATCATGCAAAGAGTTAGGAATAAAATACAACCTGAAATAGGAGAGGAACAATGTGGGTTTTTAGAAGGCAAGGCTACAGTAAATGCTATGTATATACTGAGAACAGTAATTGAACTTTCTATAGAAGTAAACAAAGATCTACAACTTTGCTTTATTGACTACACAAAAGTTTTCGATAAAGTGAGACATGTCGACATGATAAGGATGCTTGAAGGTCTACAAATTGATGGAAAAGACCTTAGACTTGTAAAAAAAAGCATATATTGGTAACAACACGCTGCCATTGGAATTGATAATGAGGTAGGTCAATATCAGGTACAGTGAAAATATTTTCAGAAATATAGATGATATGGAAGGAATCAACATCGGGGGACGATGCTTCAATAACATTAGATATGCAGATGATACAGTCTTGAATGCAGACAATGAACAGGACCTGCAACATTTAGTAGATGCGGTTGTTGCACACAGTGAACAACTAGGGTTAGAATTGAATTGTAAGAAGACATTGATTATGGTCGTCACTAGGAAGGAAGAAATACCACAATGTAATATACAAGTAAATGGGAATATTCTTCAAAAAGTGAATCGGTACAGCTATGTCGGAACAGTCAAAACATCTGATGGGAGACGCCTTGAAGAGATTACAACAAGAATTGCCATGGCGAAGGTAGCCTTTTGCAAGATGAAAAACATAATGACCAATGAAAAGATATAAATTGAAACGAGAAAAAGAGCATTGAAGTGCTACATAGAACTTGTACGTTTATGTGGATGTGAAGCGTGGACAATGAGCAGACAAGCTGAAAAACATCTGATGGCTGCGGAAATGTAGTTTCTGAGGAAAATGCAAAGAATACCATGGACAGACATAAAAACCAATGAACAAGTCCTACAAGAAACAAATGAAGATTGTAAACTGATTAGAGACATTAGACGTAGACACTCAACATTTGTTTGGGCATGTTATTAGAAGAAATTAATTGGAGAACTCATTGGGATCCACGACTCTGGTGATCGAGTTAGATGGCAAAACATGACCGCCCACGCTTATCGACATGGCACAGATGGCTGGTTTTTCTTTAGATCTGTATGTGTTGTCTCCTCCCCGATGAAGATGCATATAACTAAAAGGTCGTTTGTTTTGTCCTAGAAGACTTATTTGTATTTTAATATTTTATTATTGTATATTTTAAATTGTCTATATTTGAGGTGGGGGGGGGGGGGGTTGGGAGGGGGGAGGGGGGGGGGGTTTCACTCTGTAATGTATGTTCACCATTATGGAGTCCGTTGCGTTCGAGTTTAGTATTTCTCATCTTTTCGCAGTAGCTACACACACCTAACTTTTATTTTCTGTTGTATCGGAATAGACATAATATCTGACGGAGGTGGAGTTGAGTTGCGTACGTTGTCCGTTAGCAATTTCCTGCTACGAATCTGTACTGTGATGACGTCATAACATATTGTAGATTTTTGAGCAAGGAGAAATACCCGGCCAGTCTTTCCCTCAATTTGGCTAAGCGACGAGCCGAGACGACCAGCTCGCGCCCGACCGTGCCCTTGACATTACCAGATCAGCTGGCCATGCTCTGCCGACTAGTCCTCTTGACAGCTACTTCAGAAATATATACAGGCCCTCTGTATCAACATTACAATGGAAGCTGAATGGAACTGAAGATGAGTTCAGTAAAATACATGACCTTTGTACACGACTTAGTGGCATGGGACTGATGATGCGAGACCCACATAGTGGCACGAGACTGATGATACGAGACCCACATAGTGGCACGAGACTGATGATACGAGACCCACATAGTGGCACGAGACTGATGATACGAGACCCACATAGTGGCATGGGACTGATGATGCGAGACCCACATAGTGGCACGAGACTGATGATACGAGACCCACATAGTGGCACGAGACTGATGATACGAGACCCACATAGTGGCATGAGACCGATGATGCGAGATTCACATAGTGGCATGAGACTGATGATGCGAGACCCACATAGTGGCACGAGACTGATGATGCGAGATTCACATAGTGGCACGAGACTGATAATGTGAGACTCACATTGTGGCATGAGACCGATGATGCGAGACCCACATAGTGGCACGAGACTGATGATGCGAGACCCACATAGTGTCACGAGACTGATGATGCGAAATTCACATAGTGGCACGAGACTGATAATGTGAGACTCACATTGTGGCATGAGACCGATGATGCGAGACCCATATTTTCATTATGACCAACCGGCACTCGGTGGCTGATGTGGGCATTTTCTCATTGGCTGCCTTTTCTTCCCAACAAATGTCCTGGCTCCTATTACAGGCGGGGTCGGCCTGGGGGATCCCAGGTCAATGTTAAAAATGCGAACCCGCCACTGTGAGAATTGACCACATCGCCACGGCGCTGACAAAGGAGCGGTGGCCACTATACTGCCGCGGCTCCAATACACATACATACACACCCACACACACACACACTCACACACACACATACACACACACACTCTCTCTCACACACACACTCTCTCATACAAGCTCTCTGAAACACACTCTCATATATACACTCTTACACACAAAACTCACATACACACACTCACACATACTCTTACACACAGATACACTCTGACACACACTCACACACTCACCCACACTTACAAACACACTCACACTCTCAAACACACTCACATACACAGTCTTTCTCACACTCTCACACATATCCTTACACTTACACACACTCTCACACGTATCCTTACCCTTACACACACTCTCACACGCACACTCACGTACACACAGTCTTTCACACACACACACTCTCTCTCTCTATCACAAACACTCTCACACAAACACTCTCACACACACACTCTCACACATACATACTCTCGCATAACACTCTCACACACACACTCTCACACACACACTCTCAGACACACACTCTCGCATACACACTCTCACATACACACTCACACACACACACTCTGACACATACACTCTCAGACACACACTCTCGCATACACACTCTCACACACACGCTCTCACACACACGCTCTCAGACACACACTCTCGCATACACACTCTCACACACACGCTCTCACACACACGCTCTCAGACACACACTCTCGCATACACACTCTCACACACATACTCTCACACACACGCTCTCAGACACACACTCTCACATACACACTCTCACATACACACTTTCACACTCTCTCTCTCTCACACACACACACACACACACACACACACACACTCACATACACACTCTCACACACACGCTCTCACACACACGCTCTCAGACACACACTCTCGCATACACACTCTCACACACACGCTCTCACACACACGCTCTCAGACACACACTCTCGCATACACACTCTCACACACACACTCTCACACACACGCTCTCAGACACACACTCTCGCATGCACACTCTCACACACACGCTCTCACACACACGCTCTCAGACACAGACTCTCACATACACACTCTCACATACACACTTTCACACACTCTCACACACACACACTCACACACACACACACACACACACACACACTCTCTCACACACACACACACACACACTCACTCACGCATACTAACTCACACAAAAACTCACATACACACTCTCACACATACACAGGCACATGGGACATATTTTTCAGTCCCATCCCATCCCATCCCATGGTAATTTATGCTTGTCCCATCCCATCCCTATCCATGGGATTTCAATTATAATTTTAATTTGGAATACAGTTTAAATAAAATTATTAAATTTATGAAAGTTCAGATTTAGTGTCTACTAAATAGGACTAATTATAGGACATCGCTGTCAACACCAGCATTTTACCGCTGTTGTTGATGTCTTGGAAAGATTACGCCCAGTAGTTTGCCATTGATTTCTCAGCGACCGGCTCACGTACCCCCGTAAGTAACCAACTAGTATGGCCAAAACAATTTGGTGGGCAGCCGGTTGATGAACTAGCGGGTTTTTGCCTTATGCAGTACTGTGTGTGCAACTGCTGGTTTTCTAGAGACTGCCGCTTCCATCCACCTGCTTTTAGCAGTGGAAACCTATGTTCATTGTCCTTTTAATTTAATGGTTGTGAAGTTTCTTGCCATAATTTTTGAAACATGGTGACTTCTTGTTAAGGCATTTATTTCTGGGGTCATCAAACTTAAGTGCTGTTTTTGGTGGAGGATGAAAAAAAAGTCAAAATTACTTTTTGGCTTTTATTCTACAATTCCTGCTACTTTACATACATCAGATGATTCAGAAGAAAGATTTAAATCCTTGCTGAATGAAAGAACAGTTGGAACAACAGACTTAGAAAAAGCGATCCAATCATTGGCCCATATATTGGTGTCCACATTCCTGTTCTTCTTAGTAACAACTGACTTAACCACGTCTTCTATTTTTGCTAGTGACGCATCAAAATGTAATCTTATATAATAAAAAGCTACATGTATTTATTTATTTATCCTGTGTCCCATCACAAGATAAAGAATATATACAAATAAATAAACAAAAACCAAAGAAGGATAAAAGGCTTTAAAAAGGTAAAAATAAACAAAATTAAGGGTAACTCTGACGTAGATCAAGTTGCCATGACATGGCTACTGTCCCTTGTCCCATGGGAAATACAAATGTGTGATGTCACATCCCATCCCACGTTTAGGAATCCAATACCATTCCCATGGCCAATCCTGCACATACACATACACTCACACACATCCACGCACGCACACACACACCCACGCACACATCCACACCCACTAAAAGCATGTTAGATTGAACAGTCTGGTCACCGTATGCCTGAACTATCTGGATATAGCGACGACGTATCTGCGGCATACAGCTAGTGGTCGCCTCTGTTTGCTGTTGCTGGAGGAGAGCGCCCCAGCGTCAACCGTGACTCCACCAGCGCCCTATGTGTTTGAATATACGCGCATTGATGCAGCACCCTCAGCTCAACGTCCACGAGTCTGGTTATCAGTGATTCCTAACTTGTCATATTCTCAGGGCTGAACAGTATGTCCTCTTATCTTTTTCTACTATCTCTTTCGATCTGTCTCCATATCTTTTTTTTTTCTTTCTCTCTTCTTGTCGCTGTCTTTCTCTCATCTTCTCTCTCTCTCTGTTTCCTCATCTCCTCCTCTCTCTTGTTTGTTTCCCTCACTGTCTTTCTACCCATCTCTCTTTCTCCCTCCTCCTATCTATCTATTTTCTCTCACTCTCTTTCTACCTCTCTCTTTCTCCTTCCCCCCTCTCTCTCCCTCCATCTCCTTCCTTCCCTCCCTCCTTCTCCCTCCCTCACCTTCCTTCCACCTTTTTACCTCCCTCCCTTTTCCCCTCCCCTCCCTCTTCTTCTCCCACTCCCTCCCTCTGTCTCTCTGCCCCTCTCTCCCTCTCTCTCTTTCTCTCGATGCCTCTCTCTGGTTTCGCATCTCAAACTCTTCTCCTGTTTCTTTCTCGCATTTTCTTTCTACCCCTCACTCTTTCTCCCCCTCTCTTGTCTCTCATGCTCGTTCTACCTGGCTCTTTCTCCCTCCTTCCATCCCTTTCCCTCCTTCTCCTTCTCCCTTCCTCCCTCTCAATCCTTCCCTTCCTTCCTCGCTCCCTTTCTATCCTTTCCTCCCTTCCTCGATCCCTTTCTATCCTTTGCTCCCTCTAACTTTTCCTCTCCATCCGTCCGACTTCTGGGGCACTTGTAATTTACGTCCCCAAATCAAGGACAGGAAGTCACCATTTTAGTCCAACTTACCAGTGTAGGGGTTGAACCCGCTACCTCAGCATCAGAACATCGGATGTTTAAGAACTAGCGCTCGTAAAATTTCGGTCATGCTGGCCTGACTCCCAAAGGACCCATTAATTTACTTTTTTCTAAAAACCATAGCGACACACAGCTTGAGAATCACTGGTCTGTATTGTCAGGGAAGAGACCAAAAAGTCCGCCGAAAGGTCCATACAAATTCCCGGACACACGTGACGTGGGGATCAATCATTGATTGGCTGTTGGGTGCTCGTTGTCACAATTTATCAATGGACGGAGAGTATATCGCTCACGGGTATTCAGAACAGCAAGAAGGGCTAATAAATTCAATAATGTTAATTGACTCTAACAGGTCTGGCAAAAAAAGTGATAAGAATGATTAATTGAAGTGATGATTGATTGATTTATTGAATGATTGATTGATTGGAGTAAATACTTTATGTGGAACAATACAATGGCTGGTGAACGGCGCTACATGTAATTGGGCTGAGCGGCGCAGGCCGAGGGGGTGTTGTGTCGATAGTAACAGCAACAACAACAACAACAATTGTGGAAAGAAGAAGAAGAAGAAGAAGAAGAAGAAGAAGAAGCAGGAGAAGGAGAAGGAGGAGGAGGAGGAGCAGGAGGAGGAGGAGGGGTGAAGAAGGATGAGGATAAGAAGAAGAAGAAGAAGAAGAAGAAGAAGAAGAAGAAGAAGAAGAAGAAGAAGAAGAAGAAGAAGAAGAAGAAGAAGAAGAAGAAAAAGAAGAAGAACAGAAACAGCAACAGCAACAACAACAACAAAACAATAACCACAAAAACATCAACAACAATTAATTTCAGTCTCTTCTAACACATTGACATTATATAAGAATATATACGTACTAGGAATCGTGGTCACACTAAGGCAACCTAAGCCCGGAGTACAAAATCTATACTGCAGGTAAGAACCCCAATATATATAGTGGTATTTTGGGTTACGAACGAAGGCGAGCGAGAGAGAGAGAGCAAGGTGTAACGCTGGAGACAAACGATCGCATACAGTACAAACAGTACTACATATTAGCTTGTGGATCTTCCGAATGAACAGCTAAAGACATTAAAGGAGGAGAAGTCGTCCGACGATGAGGATTCATTGACCGTTTCAACTGCCAGGACTAAAGAAATTTGCAACACGTGGGCAGACGTCGAAGACTTCATTATGAACTATCATCCAAACAAACTTGTTGCTAATAAGCCCTATTCCCCTAAATGTGATGAATGATAACACGAAGACCCACTTCAGAAATATTCTCCAGCAAAGGAAACGACACATTTCCCTTGATAGTTTCTTGGTGCAGGAACTTGGAATACCAAGAAAGTTAATCAACATGACCAGACTATGCATGGAAGATACTTATAATATAGTAACACGTAAAGGCAGGAAATCAGACCCTTTCCAAATAACATCTGGCTTGAAACATGTGATACACTATCGTTGCTCCTTTTCAATCTGGCTCTAGAGAAAGTTGTAAGGAAGGTAAAGGAGGAATGTGCTATTGGAGGAACATCCAGACTGCTTGGTTAAGCAGATGATATATGTATTATATGGGAAAATGAACAAAAGACAGTGGAAATATTGACTCACTTAAAGGAGAAAGCTAAAAAAATGCGGCTGGTTATCAACCAAGATAAGACAGAATATATGGTAATTTCAAGAGAAGGAACGGCAAAAAAACTCTGGCCACATACAAATAGATAATATGACCATTAAAAGAACGGAAACATACAAATACCTGGGTACAATCTTCAACTGCTCCAACAAAATAAGGGAAGAAATACAAGCTAGAATCAACTCTGGAAATAAGATATACTATGCACTACAACACCTGCTAAAATCAAATGTGCTATCTCGTAACACCAAGATCACAATTTACAAAACACTGATCAGATCTGAAACTTGGAGTACAACTAAAGGAGACGAAGCCTTGTTACAAACCTTTGAGAACAAAGTCTTAAGACGCATCTTTGGGCCCATTAGGGATACACAAAGTGGAGAGTGGAAAAGAAGAAGCAACAAAGACATTTATGATCTGTTTAAGTCCCCGCTAATCACTGGTATCATGAAGGCTAATAGACTGCAATGGCTGGGGCATATAGAAAGAATGGAAGATAATAGGGAAACAAAACTCGCTTTCACTCAAGAAATAAATGACCGTAGACCCCGAGGTAGACAAAGAAGACGGTGGAGAGATAATATACATACAGACCTACAAGCACTTGGAATCAGCGACTGGCAAGAGAAGGTACACCAGAGAGACGAATGGAGACGGCTTGTATCTGCAGCAAAGAACCACAAAGGCTCAGAATGGTGAAGAAGCAGAAGAAGAAGAAGAAGAAGAAGAAGAAGAAGCAGAAGAAGAAGAAGAAGAACAACAACAACAAGAAGAACAAGACGTTTCTTGGTGCAGAAATATTCCCAGGCGGCTGCCAATAAACAGCCACAAGATACTCCTGAAACTAATGATACAGAATAACAAAGTACGTCACAAATTTCCCATGATCATTTTCTTGGTAATAAAGATAGACTAAATCTCTTTTTATTTTACATTTAATTCATTTGGTTGTTTACTTTCTCTTTATTTAATATGTGAAGTATTCTTTGCCTTTTGTCAGGTAATCGACCGGATGTTAATAAAAAAAGAATGATTCTTTAATCTTGAAACGGATTGTCTTTATTTCATTATGTACTCGGCTCGCGATGATGGTGGGATTCTGCAAGAGGGCGTCTGATTGGTCTGGAACTCTGGGAGTCAGAACGACCCCAGTATAAAAGGCCCCCGCACAGGTAGAACTGGCCTTTTCCGTAGTCCACCAGACCGAGTGACGAGGCGCCAATGCCTATTGCAAATGTGTATTTAGTAGTTAGACCCTGAAGTTTTGCAGTGGAAAAGCCAGCATTCTAGTTTTAGATTTTAGATTTTCCTGTTTTTTTTTTAGTGGACTAGAAGTTTTTGGTAAATTAGTTCTAGTGGATTAGTTGTTTGTGGATTAGTGTTTGGTAGATTTGGAGTTTTTACTGGATTATAAGTTTTTGCTACACTTAGGAATTTTATTTGTTGGATTAGTGTTTTTGCTGTTTGATTTTCGCTGTATCCTAACTTCCTTGTTGATGCTACATGTCTGTATATTATTGTGAAGTTCAGAAGTTTAATAAACAAATGATGCTTGTGTTACTCTTACTTTGTCGTTTAGTTGATAGACTCTTGTTATAGTCATTGGTGTTAGAACAGCCCTTGGAGTAATTCTTTGTCTGGAATTGGAGAATATTGTTGCAATTCCCTGTCGGCCCACCCTGGACCTTCTTAAACCTTAATTCTTTTCTATTCTTGTTAACCGAGGACGGTGAGAGGTTCTTTCTTTTTCATTCATTTTCTTCTTTGGCCCTACGCAGTCAGGTTTGCGCTCTTCTCCTCACATCACCGTAGCAGAAGTAAGTGGTCCTTGCTCCTGTTTTTACCTCTGTTTCAAGTGGCGAGCCTGTTCCAGGTTAGTGACAGCCTTAGAATTATTCTGGTAGGATTGTTTTGGTACCAAGTGATTGTTTTAGTTGAGGTCTTTAGTTAGTTTCTTTGTCGGTTCTTTTTTGGTATAGTTGGTAATAGTCTTCTAGAGATAGCAAAACCCAGGTTAGCTAGTTAGGCTCCATTGCAAAACCACCCGTAGCATAGTATCTTGTCCTTAAGATGGAGACCAGAAGTACTCGTGCGGCAGTGAGAGTTGAAGAAGACGAGTCGCCGCCAGTTTCTACGGTGGGAACCGAAGATTCCCGCCCAGTGGACGCTCCACCACGCGAGCTCACTGAGGCTTTGAGGTATGTTGTAGTACCAACCAGAAAGCCTGTTCGGTGTTTTGGGGAGAAAGGTGGGCCATCGGTAGAAGAGTACGTCAGGGAGGTGAGGTCAGCTTGGAGGGCTGGCATGTTAGAGACAGTCGATAAGGTGGATATCATTTTCGACAGCATAACCAGTCCTGTCAGGAGAGAGTTAGAACTCCATGCTTCTGAGGAAGACCCTGAGGCCATGCTGCAGGCCTTACTGAAGATATATGGAGAGAAGAAGAGTCTACGGGAGCTCCTGGCAACGTTATTCACAATACGCCAGCGAGCTGGGGAAACAGTCCATGACTTCTCCCATAGGGTCAATGCTGAGTTCAAGCGGGTAGTGAAGGCCCAGGGAATGCAAGGCGTCCCGGTGTTGGACGGGGAGGCCCTTCGAGACCAGTTTGTGGCTGGCATAAGGGACAGTTTCACCCAAACTGTCCTAAAAGAAAAGATCGCACAAGATTCATCTGTGACATTTCTTCAGATCAGGGAGTGCGCACAAACATGGGAAGGTGTGCGGTCCCCGCCAGGTGCTGAAATCAGAGAGGTAGAGGTGAGAGCCAGAAATGAGAACTCTGGGGAAATTCAGTCAAGCGTACCTTCAGCGGTGAAAGTTGAGTTTCAGCAGGGTCGGTATGGGCCGGTGCAGGCTGAGGTAGTCCCACAAACGGTAGAATGTAGGCCTGCACATACTGAGCCAGCTCGAGTACCATCAAGAACTGAGTTTACTTCCAGGCAGGGTGAAATTGACTTTCTTCAGAGGGAGATGTCTGAGATTGGTGCCAGGCTGAACAGACTCACCACCAGCGATCAACAACATCAAGTGCCACGTTGCTGGCGATGTAATCGGGTAGGTCACTTGAGACGCGAGTGCAGACAGGCATTAAACGAGACCCCTCTAAGGCTGGGAGCCAGGTATTAGAAGGGGAGCGTCATGGCTCAGATATTAAAATTGTGGGTGGTAGGCCCGAAGAGACTGCCTTGATAGGTGGCAAGAGTGTTCAGTGTGTCATCGATACAGGTTCTCAGGTTTCCACCATCATTGAGGCCTGTTTCAAGGACATGTTCCAGGACTATGTCCTAAAGGAAGGACAATTCGTTAGGTTGACGGCCGCAAATGGCGTAGTGATTCCATATGTGGGGTACTTTGTGTGTGACATTGTGTTGGGTTGGACACAAGTGAAGGACTGTGGGGTGTTTGTCACCAAAGACATGGACAATGGGAGGAGAAGAGTGCCTGGCATTATTGGCACGAACATTTTACAGTCAGTACCGAATTTGTGTAGGTTTCTTAATTGGAGCAGCCCAGCGGAGGAGATTCCTGGAGTCGGACTGGACGGTGTTAAAGTGTTTGTTGACAATAGAGTTTGCGTACCTGCCCGATCCATCACTGCAGTTAGTGTAAAATGTGTAAGATTTGTGCGTGAAAATATGCATGTCATTTTCAGCCCAACTCGAGACTTGGAGCACAAGGGTTTGCTTTTCTCCCACACTTTGACTACCTTGAGACGGGGCGTATGCCAAGTCCAAGTGGTCAATCTGGGGGATGAAGACATATTCTTGTCGAAGGGTACTCAAGTTGGGGATATTTCAGATGCTACTGTGGATTTGACCAACCATTTCAAAATGGTAAGTGCTCAGGAAGTTGAGGTTTCAACACGGCCGTATGCCAGAGAGAAAGATGATGTTAGGTGCCCTGTAGATTTGAGCGGTAGTGATAGAGATAGGAAGACGTTAGAGGAGTTATTAGTTAGGTATGATAGTCTTTTTGCCAAGGGAGATACTGACATAGGCTATACAGATAGAGTAACCCATAGCATCCAGTTGACAGATTAGACCCCCATCAAGCAGCCTTATAGGAGAATTCCCCCAGCATTTTATAGAGAAGTACAAGATCATCTCCAAGTTTTATTAGATAGTCAGATAATTAAGGAAAGTTCCAGTCTTTGGGCTTCTCCGGTGGTCCTCGTGAGAAAAAAAGATGGTAGACTTAGGTTATGTGTCGATTATCGGGCTGTTAATGTTAGGACAAAGAAAGATGCATACCCTCTCCCTAGAGTAGATGAATACCTAGATGCCTTGGGTGGCGCTAAATTGTTTTCAACTTTAGATCTTGCCAGTGGGTATTATCAGGTGGCCATGAAGCCAGAGGATCAAGAGAAGACTGCTTTTACCACCCCGTTTGGTTTGTATGAGTATACGCGTATGCCAATGGGACTTGCAAACTCCGCGAGCAGCTTCCAGAGGTTAATGCAATGCTCTCTGAATGACTATTTTTTTCCAGATTTTGTTGGTATACATTTATGACATTTTGGTGTATTCTGGGGATTTTTCAGAGCATCTGAGTAGGCTTGAGAAAGTATTTGAGAGACTGCAGTCCATTGGGCTAAAACTAAATCCTGAAAAGTGTAACCTTTGTCAGAAAAAGGTTGAGTTTTTAGGGCACACCATTTCAGAAGAAGGCATTGGCACCATGGATGATAAAGTTGCAGCCATAAAAGAAGCACCTGTGCCCAGAACTCAGACAGAACTTAGGTCATTTCTAGGGTTAGCCAGTTATTATAGAAGGTTTGTCCCAAAGTTTGCTAATATTGCAAGACCACTACATGAGCTGGTTGGCCAACTCAACCAGCAGCAGACCGGCGATACTAAGAAGAAGAAATGACCAATAGGACGGCTGTGGACTCCAGAGTGTAATGAGGCGTTTAATCGCTTAAAAGAGGCACTGACATCAACACCCAGGGTTTAGGTGCTGTCCTCACATCACCGTAGCAGAAGTAAGTGGTCCTTGCTCCTGTTTTTACCTCTGTTTCAATTAATTTCAATGTTTCGAGTTACGAACGTTTCGGGTTACGAACCGAGTTCTGGAACGAATTAAGTTCGTAACCCGAGGTACCACTCTGTGTGTGTGTGTGTGTGTGTGTGTGTGTGTGTGTGTGTGTGTGTGTGTGTGTTTATGTATATATCGTACACAATGTTCAATCAGAAGTCGGCAGTAACATCAGTCATGTATTGTATCATGTCATGTTCAGTTGTCCCAGATCCGAACGAACGTTCAGCGATGAAATAGACCAGCCTAACCAGGATGAATGTGGTTTTAATGCCACCATAATTAGAGAACACACACATTCATCGTAAATGCGTAATAACTGTCACTATTAGGAAAACACGTGTTTTTTTACTTTACGTATTTTTACTGTAAAACACTTAAAACGTAATTTTTCCCCCCGCTTAAATACATTATAAGTACCAACAGCCCACTTGAGGATCTCATCTATGGGAAAATACTTTTGGAGCCGATTGTATATTAAAAAAATAAATAAATTGTACAATAACAGTTTTCAGCTATTGGTATGTGGTGTGATTGCGAAATCTCATTTTGTAGGTCTTCAGCAAGGAGAAAGAGGTGGCCTGTCTCTCCCTCACCCTGGCAAGCGACGAGTCTAGGCCATGACATTACCAGCTGAGATGGCTATCGGCTTTGCCAAGGAGTGGATCGATTATATAAAGGGGGTAAAACTGATGTTTGTAAAATACTTGTATAGTTTAATGTCAAAACCGCCCGTCTGTTACTGGGACAATCAGGGGAAGCAACGAAATGCAAGACTGTATGTAACCTTCTATGCGTGTCGTAGGATACGACAAAGGAGGTTTCAGAGCTTTGTTATCCGAACTCAGTGTGCGGTCTCGTCCGGGTTAATCGTTGTATGTTTATATTCGTGTATTGTCCTTATTTACTTTCCCCAGACTTCCGGTTCAATATGGCGAACAGACGATTGAGATGTTTAGAAAACTGGAGTGATTATGCTTCTGGCTACCGTTTGCTTATGTATTTACCTCAAGTTGGACTGGTAGTGCATGGTTTAGTCGCCCAGCTACTGTGGATTTCGTGTGTAGTGTTTTAGATCTGTTAGCGGTTGATTGTATTGTGAGAATGTTAAAAGAAATGGTGGACAGCCGGTTGCTGAACCAGCTGGTTTTGCCTTATGCAGCACTGTGCGTGCAACTGCTGGTTTTCTAGTGACTGCCGCTTCCATCGACGATAAACTGTGATTTTAGTGGCGTCTATTGTGTTGGCATTCTAGCAGTGGCCTTATGCATGTATGCCTGTGCGTGCTATTGGTTTGTCTGGACCGCCGACTGCTTCACTTTTCAAATGGCACAGTGAGGAGTATTTTGTGTGATATTCACTGACACAGGAACGGAGCATTATGGGGTGACCCATTACAGTGAAGATGGAACCGCGACTAACGACTGACGACTAACTGACTTTATCCAATTCGTTATTATGCCTTAATGTAGTCACTGTATGACTTCCCGTCTGTATATGTTTTCTAATTTGCTAACAAAGACTAATCGCCGCAACGTCCTGTGTTTTTTTGTAATTGTGATCTTTATTGTTGCATTACTTCGTTTTGTTATGTACCTTAAGAAAAACCGACTCTGTGGTGAAGATGCAATTCGTAATTCCGCGTACATTGTTCGAAACACAGCTGCACAAGTGCCGGTGGTTCAGAAAGCAATGTCAAACTATTGAACGTACACTTGCCCAGGAATCACAAACAGCCAAACATGCTACGGTTGACTGCTACGTCCTGTAAAAGATATGCAACTAACTAGAAAAAGCACGGAATATTAACGCTGTAACTATCCGTGCATGTCGGATGAGTCGACTCGGGAGGTTCGGCCCGTGTGTTAACGGGACTCTAAAGGAAAGCAATAAACATTAACTATGTAAATTACCAAACATGTCGTAGTGAGCCATTAAGGAGGTTCGGTAATAAAAGAATAAGAAGGCTTGTAAATAGGATCCAACTGGGGAACAAAGAATATGAACATTGCGAATCAATATGTTATGAGACAGGCAAGTAAGCACGCACACGGACAAACACACACACACACACACACACACACACACACACACACACACACACACACACTCACACACACAGACAGACACTGACACTCACACACACACACACACACACACACAGGCATTCACACACATACGAACGCAGAGACACACGCACAAAGACACTTACACACACACGTACAGACACTCACACACATATAAACACATACATACATATCTACATATACATATTAATAGACACAGTTCCATTTACAGAAACTCGAAAAATAAACCACTTAATAACTCAGAAATATACACTCCCTCGCATGCACATAAACCCACTCACAATCACAAACACACTAACAAACATTTACTCTTACATAAATTATCTCTTTCGCTTCGTCTCTCTCTCTCTCTCTCTCTCTCTCTCTCTCTCTCTCTCTCTCTCTCTCTCTCTCTCTCTCTCTCTCTCTTATGTATCTTCATTCATACATTAAACAAAGCACACACATACACTCCTTCATACACATAATAGACACTTATATATCACGACCTAATAATGGAAGTGCAGCAGTAGCAGAAGAAGAAGAAGAAGAAGAAGAAGAAAAAGAAGAAGAATAATAATAATAATAATAATAATAATAATAATAATAATAAGAAGAAGAAGAAGAAGAAGAAGAAGAAGAAGAAGAAGAAGAAGAAGAAGAAGAAGAAGAAGAAGAAGCACAAATCTAAGTAAACAACCTCTCATATATCCTCCGACAGATCAACTTAATTACAACATCACGAACAACCTAAAAAGTATCATGTACAAATGTTAGCATTGAGAACCAAGCAGGTACAGATAGCAGTAAACATATATGAAGCTTTCAAGACTGGAAAATAAAAACATGGAAAATGTTGATGATGGAATCTTGTTTGTCCCGATTACAGCCTTGTGTGAGTGACAAATTAATACTTTGATTAAGCTGATAAATCCCGCACATGTCATACCGCTGAGTAATCGTTAGTTTGTTGATTTACCCAGGCATTTTCCATACTTTAACGGTATTTTATTTTTTCGTGAACATGGGTGCATTTTCTTGTCACCAGTTCTTGTCACGTCGTGCCGTTCATTTGTAGCTGAATGTTGGATGCGAATATCAATTGTTGGGCAGAGGAGCATACTGTGTCATTTAGATAGGCGCTGTTGTCAACTGGCTGACGCAGGTTCCAACCTACTTGCGTCACGATCTTTCAATTAAAAATGCATTTTAAAAGACAAGATGGTCAGCTTCATTGCACCGGGTTTTATCTCATGTGGCTCAGTTTCCTTCCACAGGCGCGCTCCGTGGCGAATTTATTACGGACGCAGTTCGTAATTCCACACACCCGCCTTCGAAACACAGCTGCGGACGATTTGGCAGCAGACCGTCTTACGTTGGTTATTTTATGAAATGGTATAGGTGCCGCTCGTTCAGAAAGCAATGGCAAAGTAC
>OY992879.1:14295833-14588333 GCA_963921405.1 Cepaea hortensis | reverse complement strand
CCTTGGTATAATGAATAATGTGATATCCTTATGTATATGGTGCTCACCTCCTGCTTATACACGCCAATCAGTACACAACGATGCTTATGTTCAAAATCCCACCGGTAACCTTTATGTCCTACTGCTTTGTTCTGGCACCCATTGTCACCCTGAGATCTGAGGTTAATTTTAAAATCCGCCTCAATACGAATTGGACCCCTTAATCACAGGGCCGGGAAGCAAGCGTGTCAGACACTGCACCACCTGGGTGACCTCTGCTCATGCATGATATTGATGTTCACATGAAATTGCGAAGTGAAGTGGTTTGTTCTTCTTGGCTGTCCATGGAATTCTTAGCTGCCGCGGAATTCTTAGCCGTCCCTGGAATTCTTAGCTCTCCATGGAATCTTTAGCCGTTATTCAATTCTTGCCGTGCATTGAATTCTTAACCGTTTACAGAATTCTTAGCCGTGCACTGAATTAATTCTAATAAGTCTATAGAATTCTTAGTCATTCTTGGTTGTTTATGGAATTCTTATTCGTACATTGAATTAATTCTTAGACGTGCATTGAATTCTTAGCTGTTTACATAATTCTTATAAACAAACTGGTTGCGGCTAATAGAAGGAGAAGAGGGAAGTAGAGACTAGAGGACGCACAAGACAATATTAAAATTAAGAGCTATAGTTATTGACCGGGATTCGTACCTGTCACCTCCAAATGACGACGGTGCCTCCCTGTAGGAACAAGTGTACTTCGCAGCCTGACCAACTAGACACCCATAACAAAGGTGTCTTCATTATCCAGGTCTGCCAGACATGTGAATCCACAACTATGGAATATGGACATAATTCGTTTCTAACTATTGAAATAGCACCATACGTCTCAGAATTTTATAATTAACCAGCTTAGGGCAAACAACAAACAAATATATAGAAAAAAAAATAAAAACAAATAAAAACAAAACAGAGAAAAGCAAATATAGAAGTAAAAACAGAAAAACAGAAATGAGGAAAAGAGAAAGCAGAAGAATTAAAAAGAATAAAAATAAAGAAGGAGAGAAATGAAAAAATGAGAAAGAAGTGCAATAAACAAAAACAAGACAAACAGGGAATGAAAGGAAGAACTAAACTACAGAAGGAGAGAAAAGGCAAAAACAGAAAAAAAGTAACATAAAAAGGACAGAAAAGGGAATGAAAAGAAGAATGAAAATAAAAAAGCAGAGAAAGGACGGACTCCTTATTACCAAATTGTTGTCCTAAACCTGCGACTGGCCTTGGAAGCCGGCAGGGGATCTTCATATTGCTCATAGAAAAACTAAGAAGTATGAAAACAGAAAATCAGGACTAAAGTGGGGATTATAGCAGCGCTAGATTTTATTAGAAGGCAAAAAGTCAAATGGTTTGACCATGCAAGTAGGTTACCAACTAACAGTATACCACAACAAGCAATGATGTACAGACCAGATGGAAGCAAGGCACAAGAGGAACATGATGAGATGAGATGAGTTGAGAAAGAAGTAGAATAAAAAGAAAGAAAAAAAAATAAAAGGAAGAATGAATAATAATAACAACAAATAAAAACAAAGAAAAAAAAAAACCCAAACAAAACAAGCGAAAAAAAGTTAGGAAAAAAACCCGGCAGAAAACAATAATAACAATTCATACCCATTCAGATTATCATCGTTTCACTTCGAGAAAGTCCATGGGTGCCCCGATCACATCTGCTCTAAATCCTTCAAACCACAGTGACGAGCTATCACGGCTCCCTGGAGACTAACCACCCAA
Source organism: Cepaea hortensis (assembly GCA_963921405.1). NCBI lineage: Eukaryota > Metazoa > Mollusca > Gastropoda > Stylommatophora > Helicidae > Cepaea > Cepaea hortensis. The sequence goes on along the minus strand of OY992879.1, from coordinate 14,586,567 downwards.
CCGGTGTGACAACTATGTAGAATGAAACTAAAAGAAAACAAAGAAAAACAGGCGCAATAAAACAAAGGGATGGAACAAATAAAATATAATTAAAAGAGGCAAACAAGAAACCTGGGAGGAAAAAAAAAAACAGTACACACACATACAAGGAAAAATAAAGACAGACAAGACACACACACAAACTGCAGTATTAAAACAACAGTATACACATATGCAGTGAACAGCGGGCCGCAGTGTCGAAGGAGTTGCGAATACAATTCATAATTCCGCATACCGCATTCGCAACAGACTTGCAGGCGATTTGGAAGCAGACCGCCTTGTGTTGCTTTTCATACAATGATTTGACACACAACTCAACGTAAAGCTGCCTAGAAATAACAAACAGCCAAAAATGCTGGAGTTGACTGCGACATCCTGTAAAGAATAGCAACTAACTTAAACATGAACCCTATCTATCAGTGGCGTAGTCAATTTCTGACGTTAGGGGAGAGGCTATGTAAAAAGGCGGCATCACACATATAAATCGGTCGCTAAGATGACGTTTATTTTCCACTTTCCAAAAACAGACCATATTAGAAAAGATGGACCCCCTTGCAACCACCCTATGATTCTAAGAACGCCACTGCTCCAGATGTGTAAAAAAAACTTTCAAAGGTTGCGATATATTCTCCAGATTGCACATGCAATCATTTTACAACAGGCCACCGACCAGAGTTATGGGCTGACAGGAAGTGACCTGTGACGCCAAGGGAAATCTCTCTGATATCGCTACAACAGATCAGTACCGCCACTGTTTTCACAATTAATCCCACATAAGCCCACTGAAAGCCTCGAGGCTCTTTGTGTCTGATGCAATATTAATCACTGGGTATTTTTGTTCAACCAAACCAGAAGTCTGAATCCAGTAACATCGGCAACCCTGAGTTTGGTCAAGTGTTCCGGCATTTCAACTACTATAAACATCCCTTACTGGAAAAAAAAAAACCAGTTTCCCCCCCCCCCCCCTCGTTTTCTTCCATATTTTGTTTTTTCGCTTTTTGTTTTCCATATCCTTTTCACAGGACATCGCTGTCAACACCAGCATTTTACTGCAGTTGTTGATGTTTTGGCAAGTTTACGTTCAGTAGTTTGTAATTGCTTTCTGAACAACCGGATCCCACACCAACTCGTTAAAACCCAGCGCAACGCGACCTGCTGCCAAATCGGTTGCAGCAGTGTTTCGAACCCGGGTAAGCGGGCTTACGAATCGCATCCGTAGGCTCTTAACCACGGAGCCCAGCATTTTTTCTCGCTACTAAATAAAAATACAGAACTAGGGAATAAAACACATCAGCGAATTTAACTATCCAGGGTCAATTTTCACTTCAGATGAGGGAATGACTTGAGAAATCAACACACATTGTTCAAAGACAAATCAGATATTTAGACAACTAGTGCCACTTCTGTCGCATAGACAAATATCTATAAGTAATATAAGCAAAACCCACAAGAACTATTATTTTGTCTACATTATGCTACCAGTGTCAAACATGGATTATCACTGCAACTAATGAGCTCAAAATCATAGCAACAGAGAAGAGGTGCATTAGAAGAGCTGCGGAAGTAACTGTGAGTGAGAGATAATAAGGAATGGGGAAATTAGAGGAAGACTGAGTCTGAAAGCAGTCATGCACTTCATTAATGAACAAACGATTGAATGGTTTGGAAAAATATCAAAGAATGTCATGAAACAATCTGCCACAAAGAGTCATACTGAAAAAATATAATGGATACAGAGTAAGGGGAAGATCACGTACAAGATGGAGAGTTGGTGTCAACAACAACCTTAGAGAAATGAATACCAGTTTACAAACAGCATTAGTAAGAGCCCACGACATATCTTTACATCTCCCCAATCACTTCAATGAGGTAAGTGGAAGAAGAAGAAGAAGAAGAAGAAGAAGAAGAAGAAGAAGAAGAAGAAGAAGAAGAAGAAGAAGAATAATAAGAAGAAGACGAAGAAGGAGAAGAAGAAGAAGAAGAAGAAGAAGAAGAAGAAGAAGAAGAAGAAGAAGAAGAAGAAGAAGAAGAAGAAGAAGAAGAAGAAGAAGAAGAAGAAGAAGAAGAAGACGAAGAAGGAGGAGAAGAAGAAGAAGAAGAAGAAGAAGAAGAAGAAGACGAAGAAGGAGGAGAAGAAGAAGAAGAAGAAGAAGAAGAAGAAGGAGAAGAAGAAGAAGAAGAAGAAGAAGAAGAAGAAGAAGAAGAAGAAGAAGAAGAAGAAGATGTTAAAAATGAGCCAAGGCGGCATACTTTCATGTGGCCTCCTACTGATTCTGAACTCAGTTTTGTGGGATTGCGAATCTCATTAGTTAGCTCCTTGGCCACAGCGTGACCTCTCGTTAGTTAGCTCCTTGGCCACAGCGTGACCTCTCGTTAGTTAGCTCCTTGGCCACAGCGTGACCTCTCGTTAGTTAGCTCCTTGGCCACAGCGTGACCTCTCGTTAGTTAGCTCCTTGGCCACAGCGAGACCTATAGTTAGTTAGCTCCTTGGCCACAGCGAGACCTCTCGTTAGTTAGCTCCTTGGCCACAGCGAGACCTCTCGTTAGTTAGCTCCTTGGCCACAGCGAGACCTATAGTTAGTTAGCTCCTTGGCCACAGCGAGACCTCTCGTTAGTTAGCTCCTTGGCCACAGCGAGACCTCTCGTTAGTTAGCTCCTTGGCCACAGCGAGACCTCTCGTTAGTTAGCTCCTTGGCCACAGCGAGACCTCTCGTTAGTTAGCTCCTTGGCCACAGCGTGACCTCTCGTTAGTTAGCTCCTTGGCCACAGCGTGACCTCTCGTTAGTTAGCTCCTTGGCCACAGCGTGACCTCTCGTTAGTTAGCTCCTTGGCCACAGCGTGACCTCTCGTTAGTTAGCTCCTTGGCCACAGCGAGACCTATAGTTAGTTAGCTCCTTGGCCACAGCGAGACCTCTCGTTAGTTAGCTCCTTGGCCACAGCGAGACCTCTCGTTAGTTAGCTCCTTGGCCACAGCGAGACCTATAGTTAGTTAGCTCCTTGGCCACAGCGAGACCTCTCGTTAGTTAGCTCCTTGGCCACAGCGAGACCTCTCGTTAGTTAGCTCCTTGGCCACAGCGAGACCTCTCGTTAGTTAGCTCCTTGGCCACAGCGAGACCTCTCGTTAGTTAGCTCCTTGGCCACAGCGAGACCTCTCGTTAGTTAGCTCCTTGGCCACAGCGAGACCTCTCGTTAGTTAGCTCCTTGGCCACAGCGAGACCTCTCGTTAGTTAGCTCCTTGGCCACAGCGAGACCTCTCGTTAGTTAGCTCCTTGGCCACAGCGAGACCTATAGTTAGTTAGCTCCTTGGCCACAGCGAGACCTATAGTTAGTTAGCTCCTTGGCCACAGCGAGACCTATAGTTAGTTAGCTCCTTGGCCACAGCGAGACCTCTCGTCAGTTAGCTCCTTGGCCACAGCGAGACCTCTCGTTAGTTAGCTCCTTGGCCACAGCGAGACCTATAGTTAGTTAGCTCCTTGGCCACAGCGAGACCTCTCGTTAGTTAGCTCCTTGGCCACAGCGAGACCTCTCGTTAGTTAGCTCCTTGGCCACAGCGAGACCTCTCGTTAGTTAGCTCCTTGGCCACAGCGAGACCTCTCGTTAGTTAGCTCCTTGGCCACAGCGAGACCTCTCGTTAGTTAGCTCCTTGGCCACAGCGAGACCTCTCGTTAGTTAGCTCCTTGGCAACAGCGAGACCTCTCGTTAGTTAGCTCCTTGGCCACAGCGAGACCTCTCGTTAGTTAGCTCCTTGGCCACAGCGAGACCTATAGTTAGTTAGCTCCTTGGCCACAGCGAGACCTATAGTTAGTTAGCTCCTTGGCCACAGCGAGACCTATAGTTAGTTAGCTCCTTGGCCACAGCGAGACCTCTCGTTAGTTAGCTCCTTGGCCACAGCGTGACCTCTCGTTAGTTAGCTCCTTGGCCACAGCGAGACCTATAGTTAGTTAGCTCCTTGGCCACAGCGAGACCTATAGTTAGTTAGCTCCTTGGCCACAGCGAGACCTCTCGTTAGTTAGCTCCTTGGCCACAGCGAGACTTATAGTTAGTTAGCTCCTTGGCCACAGCGAGACCTCTCGTTAGTTAGCTCCTTGGCCACAGCGAGACCTCTCGTTAGTTAGCTCCTTGGCCACAGCGAGACCTCTCGTTAGTTAGCTCCTTGGCCACAGCGAGACCTCTCGTTAGTTAGCTCCTTGGCCACAGCGAGACCTCTCGTTAGTTAGCTCCTTGGCCACAGCGAGACCTCTCGTTAGTTAGCTCCTTGGCCACAGCGAGACCTCTCGTTAGTTAGCTCCTTGGCCACAGCGAGACCTCTCGTTAGTTAGCTCCTTGGCAACAGCGAGACCTCTCGTTAGTTAGCTCCTTGGCCACAGCGAGACCTCTCGTTAGTTAGCTCCTTGGCCACAGCGAGACCTATAGTTAGTTAGCTCCTTGGCCACAGCGAGACCTATAGTTAGTTAGCTCCTTGGCCACAGCGAGACCTATAGTTAGTTAGCTCCTTGGCCACAGCGAGACCTCTCGTTAGTTAGCTCCTTGGCCACAGCGTGACCTCTCGTTAGTTAGCTCCTTGGCCACAGCGAGACCTATAGTTAGTTAGCTCCTTGGCCACAGCGAGACCTATAGTTAGTTAGCTCCTTGGCCACAGCGAGACCTCTCGTTAGTTAGCTCCTTGGCCACAGCGAGACCTATAGTTAGTTAGCTCCTTGGCCACAGCGAGACCTCTCGTTAGTTAGCTCCTTGGCCACAGCGTGACCTCTCGTTTAGACAGTAAAAGTAACTGTAAGCAACTTAATGTATAACTGCCTAGACAATCTTCCCGAGGTTGACGCAATGCCCTTCAAAGGACATGCAGCAAAAACCATAAGTAATAAAAATCTAGATGCCCTTGTAAAACATATTGAAGGTAGTTGACTCACGATTTATGTGAACGTGTCTGCTAGAAACAACAGAAGACGGCATGGTCGAATAGATAAGAGAGCTTGCTCGTGAACGTCCGGTGTGCTGATGCCCAAGTAGCGGATGTATTTCTTATACCTGTCAACTGGACTGTAATGTTGACTTCTCGTCCTTGACTCGGGACGTAAATTACAAATACATCAGAAGTCGGTGTGGATTCGCCTGATGGCGAGGCACACTGGTAATAGGGAAAGCTAATCCATACGCAAAAAGTCAACCCAGAGCACTAGAAGTAGTAGCACGTGAAAGGATTAAGTTCAAATGCCAGCGAACGCCAGTCTCCAGAAATAAAATAGTCAGTCGGACAAGATTGATATTGGCAATCTGACCGACGTGTGTCTGGACCTCTTGAAACGACTTACATCATCGCCTACACTTAACCCGGCGTCCGTTGCCATAGACATGAGACATATACATATATGGACAAATCTTGTTTGGTAGCCATGGTGATGTCTATCCTGTTTGCGCCGTGCTATAATCTTTCTCAATATTTCTTATTTACACGTGGATAAGTTTGCGTATGTCTAGACTGTTGGTTACCCCCCTCATTACAAGCTCTTCCTCCACGGCTTTTTTAGTAGTGGAGTGTCAGCCAGTTCCAGGCCGTCTGCCAGATTTTGGCTCGATTTGATTGAGAAAGGGTCACTTTGATGTAATCAATGAAGTGCCGTCTTCAAAGTGTGGGCTGCTAGCATGTACAGACAGTACTGAAGTTAGAACCGATCAATCATTTCTCTTCTTTTAATGTTCGTTAATATACTGGAAGCTGGAAAACATCTGATGGCTGCGGAAATGTGGTTTCTGAAGGAAATGCAAAGAATACCATGGTCAGACAGAAAAATCAATAACAAAGTCCCAGAAGAAACAAATGAAAATGTTACACTGATTGGAGAAATTACACATAGACAGTCAACATATTTTGGTCACGTTATGAAAAGAAATATATTGGAGAACTTGGCGACAACTGGCAAGATTGAGGGGAAGAGAAGAAGAAAAGTAAATATCCGGACGGCATGGCCACATGATATTGTCGAGACAGGAACACTGAGCTGACCCACGACTCTTGTGATCGAGTGAAATGGCAAATCATGACCTCCCACGCTTATCGGCATGGCACATAATGATGATGAATATACTGGACACAGCATTTACGGTCCCATGTGTTTGTTTGTTTGTTATTTGACCTATGCTGGTTTAATATAAAATTCTGAGACCTATGGTGGTATTTCAATGGTTAAGTATGAATTCTGTCAATATATATGGATCATCATCATCATCATCATCATCGTCATCATCACCCAGTGCCCTCCCGGCTGGCATGGGTGATCATGTCTCTCCACAAATTTCGATCCCCGACGTCATGGATCAATTCGTGTGTTGACCCCCTTCTGTGCCATGACACAAGAATGTCAAGAATCTACTCACGTTGTCTTGCCCGAACTACCTTTCCGGAAATCTTTCCGGTTGTCACAACATGTTCCAGTCTGTGTCCTCTCATAACGTGGCAAAAAAAAAAAAAAAAAAAAGAACGATGACTGCCACTTTGTGATGTTGGTGATACGTGTCTTCGCGACCCTTTTAAATGTATAGATAGACCTGGCTAATGCGGACATCTTTTTTGAGGTGTCGAGAAGGAGTTACTGACGCAGTCCGTAATCCCGCATACCGCGTTCGAAACACAACTGCGGGAGATTTGGCAGCAGACCGCCTTGCGTTGTTTTTTTTTATGAAATGGGATAGGTGTCGGTCATTCAGATCGCAATGACAATCTACTGAACGCAAACTTGCCCAGGAATAATGAACAGTAAAAAAAATTCTGGTGTCGACTGTTACGTCCTGTAAAAGATATGCAGAGAATTTTTTTTTTGTAGTTGGTCATGCATCGAAGTCAGCGAGGCGCCGTCGTCATTTGGAGGTGAGAGGTTCGAATCCCAGTCGGTAACTATTGCTTTCAATTTTTATGTGGTCTAGTGCGTCCTCTAGAGACTTCTTCACCCTTCTCCTTCTATGAGGCCAAACAATACATATGTGTTTATTAATGAACTGTCTTAGTAGCCTCAAAGGGAATAAATCCCCAATTGATATGTCTGTGTAACAAAAAACAGCATGTTCGAAAATTCGTAATCTTTGTGATAGATTTTCAAAATGGCCCTATGCTTGCACCTAATGAGTTTTAAATTGGTCCATCAATCAGGTGCCGTCTTCAGAATGAAGATTGGCTGCAATAGATCCCCAACACTGTTTGTCTCTCACCTGGATTGTATTTACCTCTGACATTGCTTTGTTGCCTTTCATTATAACTTTGCAATTTTCTGCGATCTCCTTGAGTTGTTCATTTCCTATACGTATGTGTGCCAATACAAGCCAACCCCTCCTCTCTCCCCCCTCCCCCACACACTCACACCCATTCGATAAAAAAAATTATGGCTGTAGACACGTTGCAACGGAAGTGCTGTTACAGGAAGAAAATGAATTCTCGCCCATTTCCGGTGAACGGCGATTTGTTTGTATAAAAAATTTCACATCTTCAGGGTTTGGGGAGCGTGGCGTGAAACCAAATCACGCTTCATTGAAAGTGCATGGACCATGCGGTGGTTTGAGATGAAACGGGGAACCAGGTGTTTCCTTCCTTCGTCAGAATTATCTCACTCTTATCTAACGTTGCGATGATTTTTGGCAGACACCTGTACTATAGACAAGCAATCAGAAAGTCGAATAGAGACCCTGGAGATGTGGAAATACAGAAGAATATGTCGTATTTCATGGGGGGGGGGGGGGGAATAATCAAATTCAGAGGTCCTATTTAAAAAAAAAAAAAAAAAAAAAAAAAAAACTGGGAATAAAAAGATAGGTGCTGACAAAAATAAAATGGAAGCGACTGAAATATTTCGATCCCTTAAGAGACACGATATTATTATCATCAAGTGTCCTGCCAGCTGGATTAGTCGTTCATGTCTCTCCACATATCTCGGTCTTTGGTATTCTGGATCAACTCTGCTGATTATATCCCTCCATGCCACCGTCTCAATCCATCTTGTTCTGCTTCTGCCTTTCTTCCGCTTGATATTTCCAGTTGTCACGATTTCTCAAATATCACTCTTCTCATCACATTAATAAAGAAAGCTGTTTGCCTCTTTACTATTGTTGTATGTAATGTTCTAGTTTCATTAGCCTCTTTCAGGCAATCGTTGTTAGTTACTCTGGTTGTCCAAGAAATTCGCAACATTTGTCTCAGAAACTACATAAAGATTAAAAAATAAACACTTATAAAATCAATATTGGATGGTGAAGGCACGAGAGTAAGAGGCAGACAACGAAGATAACATCAAGAGATGGACGAATAGCAGTCTAACAGAAAGTACAACCAAGGCAAGATATAGACAGTGGTGGAGATCCATTGAAGGCAACCTTCATTGTGGAGACGGCACATGATTGATTAATTGATTGTATTACAAACATTAAAAGAAGAGATATGATTGATTGGTTCACTTGTTCTATACGTAATACACAGAAATAAAAATTACTGAGCAACTCATGAAACCAATGAAATAACACGAAACAAATCATAGATATTGATTGGAACTCAACGAAGTATATCATCATCATCATGTGCCATGCCGGTAAGCGTGGGCGGTCATGTTTCGCCTAGTTACACGATCACCAGAGTCATGGATCAGCTCTGTGTTCTTGTCCCGACCATGCATGTGGTCAAGCCTTCCAGATATTTATTTCTCTGCCTTCCCTTTGTTCTGTTCCCCTCAATTTTGCAAATTGTCACAAGTTCTCTAATTTATGTCTTCTACTAAAGTGCGCAAAAAAAAAAAAAAAAAAAAAAAAAAAAACCTGACTGTCTACGTCTAACTTCTCTAATCAGTTTGCGGTTTTCATTGGTGTTTTTGATTGAGCATGGTATTCGTCGCATTTTTCTCAGAAACTACATTTTCACTGCCAACATATGTTTTCCAACTTGTCTGCTCATCGTCCACGTTTCACATCCACACAAAAGTACCGAACGATGTATATGACAGAACTATAAACAGAAGGCTCACACTTTAAACATTTAAAGGTATAGTCTGACCACAACATAATCAAAATTTGCCGCCTCCAAATGCATTTCCCATAAATGATGTCAAATATGAGAAAGTGTAAAACATAGTTGGGACTTTATGTGCGTATTATATACAACACCAGGGCTTTTTCTCAATAGGTCCTCGCCATATGTGACGTAAAGTATATAATTAGATTGGGGACTCCTTCTAGCTGGGATATGATTGGTTGAGAGGGGGTACAAACTGTACAATTTGATTTTCTAGCTGCTGGAAAATAACTAGAAATGATTGGTTCGGAGCTTGAGAATCTCTCAAGGGGAAACCCAGTGACGCTAATCAGGAAGTGAGTTTTCCCGGACACCCCACGCCAATACTGTAGATGGTGCAGTCTGTGCTAGGGTTACGCCTATGGACATGGGGGAGGGAAGGGCCTGCGTGCATATGTGAGTTGTCTTTGGTTGTTGATGTCGACGTCATTTATGGAACTTTTTATTAGTTTCCAGATTCTCATATTTCAAGTTTAATCTCTCTACAGCGCTATAGACACGCGCGGGGGATGACACAGACAGACACGACACACACACCACGAGGGAAGGAATGATGGTTGATGTGGTGAATGGCTGTAAGATTAGACAAACATACAGACAGACAGATACCCAGAAAGATAGATACAAAAACAGACAGACATTGAGACAAATAGACCGACAGACAAAGAGATAGATATTCAGACATATACTCAGACAGGCAGATAAATATCCAGAAAGATATACATAAAACAGACAGACAGATATGCAGACAGACAGACAAACAGAGGGATAGATATTAAGACAGGCAGACATACATTCAGACAGACAGACAAAGAGATAGACATTCAAACAGTTTTATATTCAGACAGACAGTCTGCAGTTGCGATCGGAAATATCAGACCCCCACATATACTAGTATACAGCTTGATGGAATAGGGTGACAATCTCCCTCTCTCTTCGACTTTCCTTCCCAGACAAGTTAAGACAATTGTCAAGGCTGGGTGGACCCCACAACCAGCTAACCAAAAAATAGCCTCGCCCCGGCTGAGGTTTGAACCCTCTCCACTGTCTATGTTAACTGGCGTACTATCCAAATCACCCACTCGGTTAATATGAATTTAATCAGTTCTAATCAACACGAGAGGCGGGGCATCTGGTTTACGCTAGAGAAAAATGTCCACAGACTTGTGCAGGTCGAAGTCCTGCCCAGGACAGAAATATCAATTAGGGAACCTTCCCAGGCCACTAAGATATTTCATGAATAAAAGCATTGTTTAGCGCTCATAAAATTAGAAGAAGGAAGTAGAGACTAAAGGGAGAACTAGACAACATGAATAATTGATTATTTGGTTGTTTCGGGATTTGAAATTTAAATATTGAGCACAACCCACTACTGGCAACGCTGATCGTATTCTGGTATGAACCTAAGGCCTATCCACGTCAATATGGAAGCACTATACTAGAGTTTCACTCTCGTTTGAGCTCGCCAGTAGTGCATATCCCTGACCGGATCCGGAAACAAGCCCCGGATCACTGACGTCTGAAGCGGGTGTGTAACCACGCGGCAAACGCTGGACACGCCAAATTATCATAACAGAATATTACAACGTTACTCATCGTAGGCTATGCTCAAGATTGCCCAATCGCCGCGACTGACGTCCGTCAATCGATGTGGACCCGAACGATCAGGACTTCTCACTGGCAAGGAACACCAGGCCTCCTAAAATCCAGTGAGCAATAACCAAATTGATTATTTGGTTGTTTCGGGATTTGAAATTTAATATTGAGCACAACCCACTACTGGCAACGCTGATCGTATTATGGTATGAACCTAAGGCCTATTCACGTCAATATGGAAGCACTATATTCGAGTTTCGCTCTCGTTTGAGCTCGTCAGTAGTGCATATCCCTGACCGGATCCGGAAACAAGCCCCGAATCACTGGTGATAATACAATCAGCGTTGCTAGTAGTGGGTTGTGCTCAATATTTAAACATGAATAATGAAAGCTATAGTTACTGACTGCGATTCGAACTTGTCACCTTCAAATGACGACGGCGCCACGCTGCAGGAACAAGTGCACCTCGACTCATGACCAGACAGTGTCCAGTGCGTCTTTTAGTATCTTCTTCCTTCTTCCATACAATACACGTGTGTTTATTTATGTTGTCTAGTTTGTCTCTTATTCTTGCTTCTACTTCTCTGAGTGCATATTATTATTCTTTTAATGTATATTGTTCCGCTGTTGTCTAAGATTAGCTTCATAAGTAATGTATGAATGAAATAACGTATGAGAGGAACTAGAGAAGAAGGACAGAATGTCAGACCGATTCTTAACCCGTTGAAAATAAAGTTTCTTCGTTCGTTCGTTCCTTCTTCAAATTCTATGATCGCCAAACAATTAAAATTAAGTTGCACGTCCTTCACAGGACGTAGCAGTCAACCCCAGCATTTTCGCTGTTCGTGATTCCTGGGCAAATTTTACTTTCAGTAGTTTGCCATTGCTTTCTGAACGACCGGCTCCTATACCTTTTTGGAAAAAACCAGCACCGCTGTGTTTCGAACCCGGGTATACGGGCTCACAAACTGCGTTCGCAAGCCCTTAGCCACAGAAGTCGGTCCCACAATACATGTGTGTTTATTTATGAACTGTACAGGAGGGTCATATGATCATGATATCAATAACATTGATTGTTAATTTTTCACCCTAGGGTTGATGGTAACGTCCTGAAACGGACACGCCCCAATTGTGTGTGTGTGTCCTCTAATCTCTACTTTCCTCTTCTACTTCTGTGAGCGCCGATCTATACTCTGGAATTAATTTAACTGGTCGCTACTTTGGTGACTGACGTCACGGATTTCCCAACAGCCGTAATATCCGTGTTATTGAACTGTATCAATTGGCACTATCCAAGTACTCCAGCCGTCCGTGCAAGTTTGTATTGCGTAGGAGCCATGTCTTGGAGGAGATTATTTCACGCGAACTGATAGTGAGGTCGTGTTGGTGTAGTTGGGGAAGTGCTAGTGGAGTTGACAGCGAACTGCTCTGGAAGTGTCACGAGCACGGGTTCAATGCCTGGGCTAGTCCTTGCCTAATTGAGGGACTGATTGGCCGCCTGTACCTCATTGCTCGCTCGCAGTCCTATAAAACGTGATTTCCAGTTTTTCGCTTTATCATCCTCCAGCTTTTTTTCTTGTACCATTTCCGCATACTTACCTGGGATCTTCACTGATCCGTTACCATCCCCTACTCTGGTCCCCATGACACTATATACTCCAATGGCTGTTTATATAAGAGTATCAAAATGAAATTCATGTTAGTATCACAGCCTGGGGGTTTCTGAGATAAGTAGCAAAAACATGTTTTTCCCCTTAAAATTTTCGTTTTCGCTTCATTGTTCTCATTGTTTTCATCTTTTCATTCTTCTCATCCCGTCCATATACATCAATGTAGTCACTGGAGGATCTTCGCATTGATTATATGTTGCGCTTTGTGTATGTATTTCTTTGCTGATGAAGGCTAGTCTCCTCAACGTCCTGTATTTTTCGTAATTGTGTTCAGTAAAGCTGCATTACTTTGTGTTATTTTATATTGTTTATTAAATGTGATGTTGCTTTCACATGACATACCCATAGCAGGAAATTATTTCCGGACACACTTTTGAGCGGGCGCGTTAGCGATGTTGACGGCGAACAATACTGATAATGTTATCAGCGCAGTAGGGCACGGGTTAGACTTTTCGACTAGTAGTCTGCGAAAGTGAGAGACCGTCCATGTATTCCAGCGTGCATTCAGGCCTAAAATAATGGTACTCGGTCGTCTGGACGGACGATAGTTGTTACACTGTGCTTCTAAAATAGTTGTACATTTCCATAGCACGAAGCCTGGGCTGAAGTGTACTGATCATGTGTTGCCCATGCAGCATGATCCCTCTCTCGACTTGCCTAATTTACTCCAGAGGAAAACTTACACCAGCATATCTGGAACAAGGCTAGCTGCAGAAGCTGCCAGATCAGCAAAGAAATGCTCTAACCGCCCCTGTCGAAGCTTCAATCCTAAACCAGTTGCCAACCAAGGCTTAGGGCCTGGTCACCCTACCATGACATTTAGTTTTTAAGCTGCATTTCCTAGCCCTAGGGTAAGGCTTGTACCCTCCCAATTTTCCTCCTCCGCCCAAAGTCAAACAGGCCTACAATATGTGATGGAACTGTGACATCACAGACCAACAGCTCGAAACTGCTACAGGACAAAGTGATCATTAGTATAATTGATTGGGGTAGGGGGGAGATAGGCGTATCCACTAGCAAATGAGAAGTAAGGTGCTTCCTTCCCTCCATTAGCCTACGGGACACCTTTTGGCAAGGTAGAGTACCCGGTTATTCATCTTTCTTCCTCCTCCCCCCTCTCCGTTTCCGATCAGGGTCACGTGAAGCCATGTGTGCATGTGGTGGATGGAGTTGAAGAGTAGCCGACAGATAGTTACAGGTTATGGTCTCCAAATTCAGGAAGGTAGGCGGAGGATCTCTTTTTGGAGATAATGGCCACGGACACCGACCAGTATGGTCACGGAGAAGGAGGAAAACGGTGGCAAACTACCTTCTTTACAGAAGTCTAGACAATCATGTTTCGTCAATTCATAGAGATACAACACGGAGCCGATACACGACTCTGACGATAGAGTGAGATGGCGAAATATGACTACCAACGCTTATTAGCATGACACATGATGATGAGGAGCCACGCTGATGACACCATGAGCACGGTTGACGTCTGCGTCCGTCGTCCGCTAACGGAGGAAACAACTGACCATCTGTTCCAAGAAGTCAAGTCTCTGTGTTCAAATTCATTAAGAGAAAATATTGTTGTGAACTTGTAGCGGGTCGGCCTCTACTACGATACAAAGATGTGTGTAAGCGGGACATGATTGATACAGGCATTGATAATGCGCATTGGAAGCAAGTCGCCACTGAACGTGTTGCATGGAGGGCAACTATCAGAAATGGAATAAAGACAAAGGAGAAAATGATTGCAGATAAAGCACACACAGAGCGTGAGAGACGTAAGATGGTGCACAACGGTGGAAATGACCATGTTTTCACATGCATCTACTGTGGGCAAACATTTGCAGCAAGAATTGGCCTTACCAGCCACACTCGCCACCGCCATGGGTCGTAGTTATTAAGACTTTTTGAAGCACAATGTACCAAACTATCGTCTGTCAAGACGGAAAGGTGCCAATGGTGATGGACTTGTAGCTAACTTTATACTTCATATAGTCTCATTACAATTCTCAGTGAAGATTGGCGACACGGCTGGGAGGTTGATTGTACTGAATTCACCGCAATCAATTACTCATTATTGCCACTGCTTTCTGAACGACCGGCGCACATATCCCCGTAAGGTACCAGCGCGGAGCGCACCGCTGCCGGTTCTGGCAGCTGCTGTTTTCCCCACGTGGATATACGATATTACGACCAATGTCGTTAACTCCTTGCCCAGAGAGACCGGCTGAACTACCGGCACTCGTATCATTTTTCATAAATGAAAACAACGCAATGCGGTCTGCTGCCAAATCGACCGCAACTGTGTTTCGATCGCCGTGTGGGATTACAAACCGCGTCTGTAATGCCTTTGCCACAGAACGCGCCGATTTGTTGCTTGTACTAGTGTCATATTTGATTTGTTCAATGTCTCTTTAACTCCACCTAATCAACTCTTTCTGGATCGTCATCTTGCTCTACATCCCGATGTTCTCATATAGAACACTTTAGCCGCTGGTTGATCTTGTTTTATTCTAGCTAAATATCTGAAACATGTGTTCTCTTGTGTTCCATAAAGTTAGTCATCGGTGTTATTCCTACTATTGTTCTTAGTTTCTCGTGCATCTCTCTATCTCTTCTTGTTTTTCCAGCTGCGTTTCATGATGTGATTTTACTTCTGTGTGTTTCTAGAACTGTCTAAGTGTGACACTAGTAACACAGTTTTGGGATTCTCTGTGTTACCTAAAAATAAGCAGATCTGAAGATTTATAGAATACTAAATACCATTTAGATGATCTTTGAGTCGATCAATCCATGGAATTCTTTGGCCGACAAATCCCCCAAACTATGCAAATTAGCATGTTTAACCCCCAGATAAACAACAACAACAACAGAAATCACACACACACACACACACACACACACACACACACACACACACACACACACACACACACACACACCACACACACACACACACACACACAACACGCGAATACTGCATGCACCTGTAAGCCAACTCTTGTGTTTCTGTGTCAAACTGTCGACTTAAACGCAGAATCTCTAGAACTTTTTTTTCTGTAAACAGTCGGCAAATTGGTCAAATTTGTCATGTTGTCAATTTTCTTAGATATGTTTATAGACCGAGTCAAGGCGCGCGCTTGATTGATTAGACGGGATAGTTTACGAGCGTGCGCTGTGCGACGCTTTTGGCCGTGTCGCACTGCGGAGAGAGACAGAGCCGTATGGGATAAAACCCGGTGCAATGAAGTTGGTCTTCTCACTGTTACACACTCTTTTTTACTATACGTCTGAAGACACCAAACATTGTGATCAACTCATTCACTATAAATCAACCAACATTGTGATCACCTCTTTCATTATAAGATAACCAACATTTTCATCAACGCATTAACAATAAACTAACTAACATTGTAATCAACTCATTCACTATAAAACAACCAATTTTGTGATCAACTCATTCACTATAAAACAACCAACATTATGATCAACTCATTCATTATAAGACACCCAACATTGTGATGAACACATCCGCTAAAAAAAAATAAAACAACAACAATCAAAATTGTGATCAACTCATCCACTATATAACAACCAACATTCTGATCACCTCATTCACTATAAGACAACCAACATTCTGATCAACTCCTTCCAATGAAGCAAGCAATGTTGTTGTCGGCCATTCAGAATGAAACAACCGACATTCTTGTAAACTGATTCACAATGAAAAAGAAAACAATCAAGATTCTGATCAACTCATTCCGATGAAACAACGAACTTTCTAGTTGGTCATTTAAAATGAAACAAGCAACATTCTCATCAACTCATTCACAATAAAAAAAAGAAAACAACAAACATTTTAATAATTTAATTCATTATAGAACATCCAACATTTTGATCACCTCATTCATAAAAAAAAACAAAAAACAAAAAAAAAACAAAAAAAAACAAAAAAACACCACATTTTTTATAATTTCATTTATAAAAGAACATCCAACATTGTGAACAACATTGCGAAACCCAACAGTCGGATCAAGTATTTGATAATGAAACATCCAACATTATAATAAATTCATTCACTAGAAAATAAACAACATTTATCTAAGTCGCAAGGAAAATGCTAACCTTTTCTTCAGGTATCACACACAGAAATGCATCTTTATGTGTGGAGGTTCAAACACACACTCTCCAGTTTAGTCCAGTTTTTACAATGGTTACTCATGTCCATTCGTAAGGTCACCATGATAACAGCCCTCAATCTTAAAACATAAGTTGTGATGATGCCGAGGCAGCGGCTTCAACCCCTTCACCGGTCAGTTTGACTTAAATATTGACTTCTCGTCCTTGACTTGGGGACGGAAATTACAAGTATCTCAGACGTCGGAGTGGGTTAGCCTAATAACAGGGACACTGATAATAGGGCAAGTTAATTCACATGCAAAATTCAGCCCAGTGTACTATTTGGTAGTTTCACGTGTATGGACTACGCTTGAGTTCAAACCGAGTGACAGCAGAAAGAAGAAAAACAACGATTTGTAACCCGAACAAAAATCCCAAACCGGCAGTGCCAACTTCTAGTGCATAAACAAAATCTGGAAATTACGCATCAAGTCACTCACCTGGAAGTACGCACCAGGAAATGCTGGAGCAATAGGTCATGAACACGCAGACCAGCTGGCAAATACTGCACGAAAATACACGGGAAGCAGCATGGGCAGGGCTAATATAATCAATGCAGTGCAGGCTGGCGGGTAGTGACGAGACTCCGACGCTATCCTGACAATTCTAACTGGGGGGTGAAGCCTGGTCAGGCACGTCAATGTTGCCTCCGAGGTCAAGAGAGGAGATGTCATATCCAACATCTGATGGGAACAGTGAGCAGAGAATACGTTAGAATGTCAGCTGTAACGGAGAATGCAGCACTCATTGGGAATGCCCGATGTTCAGTGCCGTCGTTCGAAATAACATAACGTAACATAACATAACATAACGTAACGTAACATAACATGACAGACCCTAACATAACATCACGTGATATAGCAAAAAATAACATAACCTAATATAGCGTAGTCTAGCATTACACAGCATAACATAACATAACATAAAGTAACGTAACGTAATGTAATATAACGTAACGTGACATAACATAACACAACCTAACATTACGTAACGTAGCATTACGTATATATCGCAAAACATAACATAATCTAATATAGCGTAGTCTAGCATTACATAGCATAATGTAAAATAACACAGAGAACATATTGCAAAATAAAATAATATAACATAACGTAGCGAAGCGTAACATAACATGACATGAATAACATGACATCATCATCATCAAGTGCCGTGCCGGCTGGCGTACGCGTTCATGGCTCTCCACAGATCTCGGTCTTTGGTGTTCTGGATCATCTCTGCTGATGATATTCCTCCATGCCACCGTCTCAATCCATCCAGCATCATTTCTCTTGGTCTGCCTCTGCCTCTCTTCCCCACGATCTTTCCAGTTGTCACGATGTTCTCTAATGCCTCTCTTCTCATCATATGACCAAAGAAAGCTGACATGACATAACATAACAAAATGTAACCTAACATAGCACTACATAACATAACATAACATAACATAACATAGCACTACATAACATAACATAACATAACATAACATAACATAACATGACATGACATGACATGACATAACATAACATAACATAACATGACATAGACTTCGACTCCCATGGTACTAGAGCCATCACCATATAGAAACGAATCTTGCTGACAAGCTCTTTCGGAAGTGGCTACTACATCACGAAGTGTCTGAGCTCAAGACCACAACGTCACGTTACACAGTCTAGAAAGTATGTCAACTTTATGGATTGTGTATTCCTCATCCATTAAGCTCCACGGCGCACGGACACGCGTGGACACACAAGGACACACGTGGACACACTTGGAAAGCAGCAGCAGCAACAACAACACCATTAAAACAACCACAACAACAAAAACCACAATAAAGAGAAGGATAAAACAACAACCGCAGCAGTAATACCAACAAATTCAGTCAAAATAATAATAACAAAAACGACAACAGTGAAAACAATAACAGCGACAACAAGAACGATAAAACCACAACAGCAGCAGCACCAACAACAAGGGAAGAAAAAAGACCCACCGACAATAACAACAAACACAACAAGAGCAACAACACAAATGACAATATTAAGAACAGTAGCAGCAACAACATGAACGATAAAAAATGTAAACAATGAGAATTTAAAAAAAAGCACGATAAAAAGAACAACAAAACCATCTAAAACAATAATATCGACAACAGCAATAGCTACAACGACAACAACAACAACAATAGCAACAAAGGATACCAAACAGCGACCAATTTAATAAACAGAAACAACAACAAAATAATTTATATCTGAAGATTAATCCAATTATTGTTTTTCTCCTACATTCCACAACAAAATCAACAACACCAACTAAAGCAGCAACAACAATATTACTTCTGAAGATTAATCCAATTATACTTCCCCCATATATTCTACAAATCAACAACAACAACAATCTTCAAAGCTTATTCCAATTATTCGTTTTCCCTCCAGGCCACCGCAACGTTTCGACAACCAATAGCAGCCATTGTCAAAGTTTCAGTCAGCAACATGAGCAGACCATCAGCCAGCGTGATCCTGGGTGTCGTCATACTCTGTGTCTGTCTGTGTGAGGTAGTTGTGTCAGACAGGAGTTCCTTGAGCAGGTAACGTCATGAGGCAATGTCTGTCTGTCTGTCTGTCTGTCTGTCTGTCTGTCTGTCTGTCTGTCTGTCTGTCTGTCTGTCTGTCTGTCTGTCTGTCTGTCTGTCTGTCTGTCTGTCTGTCTGTCTGTCTGTCTGTGTGAGGTGGTTGTGTCAGACAGGAGTTCCTTGAGCAGGTAACGTCATGAGGCAATGTCTGTCTGTCTGTCTGTCTGTCTGTCTGTCTGTCTGTCTGTCTGTCTGTCTGTCTGTGTGAGGTGGTTGTGTCAGGCAGGAGTTCCTTGAGCAGGTAACGTCATGAGACAATGTCTGTCTGTCTGTCTGTCTGTCTGTCTGTCTGTCTGTCTGTCTGTCTGTCTGTCTGTCTGTCTGTCTGTCTGCCTGTGTGAGGTGCTTGTGTCAGACAGGAGTTCCTTGAGCAGGTAACGTTATGAGGCAATGTCTGTCTGTCTGTCTGTCTGTCTGTCTGTCTGTGTGAGGTGGTTGTGTCAGACAGGAGTTCCTTGAGCAGGTAACGTCATGAGGCAATGTCTGTCTGTCTGTCTGTCTGTCTGTCTGTCTGTCTGTCTGTCTGTCTGTCTGTCTGTCTGTCTGTCTGTCTGTCTGTCTGTCTGTCTGTCTGTCTGTGTGAGGTGGTTGTGTCAGACAGGAGTTCCTTGAGCAGGTAACGTCATGACGGAATGTCTGTCTGTCTGTCTGTCTGTTTGTCTGTCCTTCTGTAAATGATTCCCTGGTGCATAAATGTCTCTGCCACCAACGGGTACTACAAATAATAGAACAAAGAGAAATGAGATAAAAGAAAGATATAAATTAGATGCGGATGGGCTCTTTAATTAATTGCTTTAATTAATTAATTAATTAATTCCCCCTCCCTCTATGGGGGTATTTTAGGGGTGCCAGGGGGTATTAAGAATGTTTCAAGATCGCGTTAATAACAGAACCGATTACTTGATATTGTTTTTTCCTCCATACTTTACAGTTCTGTACTTCTCGCCCTTCTAAAATTCGTTTGATAACGTAAGTAGATTTGCAAATCACGTTTTATGTAGACTTCTAGACTTGTTCTGGTATGTGTTATTAAATAGAGCTTCCATTTTTACGTCGCGTGGGGTGGGGGGGTGGCGGGTTAATAAGTAGGAAATGCGAAAGGGAAAAGGGGGGAATGACAGTCTGAACATATGGTGAAGGAGGTGTATGCGCCAAAAAAAAAATGTTGAGAACCACTGCAGTAGCATGTCCTTTGCACTTGGCTCCCGTAACAAGCTTCTGGAAAACTTCTCGATCATAAGCAAGATGTCCCACGTCCGATACACCCATCTGAAGATCATCCGCCACATCCTGCACCCATCCGCTCTTTGGCATTCTTCTTGTTCTCTTTCCAGGCATGTACCCCTCCATGATTGTTCTCTCCAAACTTTCATGACGTTTCTATTGATCAAAATATTTCAATTCTCTTTGTTTTATCGTCTTTAGTAGCCAGCCGTCTTCAATGTTCAGTTCTTATCGCATGGATTAATTTGTTCTATTCTGTATCCAAGATATTCTTAGAAACCGTCTGTAACATTTATATTCAAGGGCAGTTATGCGCTGTTCAGCTTGTTTAGTAAGTGTCCAGGTCTCACAGGCGTATGTTACAATGGGAAAGATGCATGCTCTTAAAAATCTATTTCTTGTTTATTTATACGAGTACCTGTCCCCCTGCACAATTTATTCAGTTTTTTGTTTTAAGTTTCTGAAACGCATTAGATATTCGTCTTTTAACTTTCTTCAGTGTGTGAGAGCATTAGATATTCGTCTTTTAATTTCTTTCATTATGTAAGAGCATTAGATATTCGTCTTTTAATTTGCTTCATTGTGTAAGAGCATTAGATATTCGTCTTTTAATTTTCTTCATTGTGTAAGAGCATTAGATATTCGTCTTTTAATTTCTTTCAGTGTGTAAAAACATTAGTTATTCGTCTTTTAATTTGCTTCATTGTGTAAAAACATTAGTTATTCGTCTGTTAATTTGCATCATTGTGTAAGAACATTAGATATTCGTCTTTTAATTTCCTTCATTGTGTCACCCTTGTTGGTAATTAATGACCCTAGATTATGGAAATTTTCTACCACCTCCAAATTGTCCCCATTAACATATATTTCTTTCTCCATATTAGCTTTATCTGTATGCATTATATTTGTTTTTGCTAGGTTAAGCTACAGGGTGTTTGTTAAGTCTCGCTACACTTTGTATGTAGAATAAATATGAAAAAAAAAAAAAAATGCTTTCTTCCGTTGATAACACCATTCTGTTTGGAGTTCAAAGAATGACTCCAGCAGAAGACAGCCAATTGCTGCATATTGCTTCACGATAGTGTGGAGCACGTTTTGTGATGACATGTACTTATTTTTTTTTTTCAAATTTGTTCGACATGTAAAGTGTGGTGAGACTTTACAAACACCCCATATAAGGAGATGGTCTGTAGCCCAACATATCTACTTCACTGTCCTTTAGCCTGGCTCCTCATCACAAACCTGACCCACTTGGGTGGCCACGACAGGCACAACTCACTGATTCAGTGGGACTCAATCTCCAACCCAAAGCCAACCCGGACTTTCATGTCGAGAACGGACGGCAGGTTGTTAGTTAGTTAGTCACTAACTAACACCCAAACACCCGACAGCGGTCTGTTGGACTAAAATGTTGATTTCTCGTCCTTGACTCGACCTTAACTAACTAGGGCAGTGGTTCTCAACCGGTGGGGAATCCTTCCCCCCCCCCCCGGGAAATATTTAGGATTTCCAGGGTGGGGGGAATTAAGATTATTTCAAGATCGCATTAATACAAGAACCAGTTATTTGATATTGTTTTTCCCTCTAAATTTTACTGTTCTGTACTTCTCGCCCTAATGAAATTCATTTTACAACGTAAGTAGACCCACAAATCACGTTTTATGTAGATGCCTAGACTTGTTCTAGTATGCGTTATTAAATTTAGCTTCCATTTTTATGTATACTGTGTAAGGGTGGGGGGATTTATAGGGAGGACATTCGAAAGGGGAGGGGGAATGACGTTCTGAACATAGGTAAAGAGGGGCATGGCCAAAAAAGGTTGAGAACCTCTGAACTAGGGTGTATAAATATTCACGATTGTATTGTGAGTATATGATGCTTGTCTACCATCCCTATTTCTCCTACTCCGTACAGACAAAAGCGAGGGTTCCGCGGGGACGCCGCCACCAGAGTTGCTCATGGATTTGGAAAGCGAGGCTACTTGCATCCTGGGAGTGAGTCCTCGTTACAGTTTTCTTTGGGCGCTTTGGACAACTCACCCGCTTCACTTGAAGATGTCAGTGATGGGTAGGTTTTAGCTCTTTCACGTGATCATCATCATCATCATCATCATCATCATCATCATCATCATCATCATCATCATCATCATCATCATCATCATCATCATCATCATCATCATCATCATCATCATCATCACCATCATCATAATCATCATCATCATCATCATCATCATCATCATCATCATCATCATCATCATCATCATCATCATCATCATCATCATCATCATCATCATCATCATCATCATCATGTTCCATGCGGAAAATCGTGTCTTGCCATCTATAACTGATTAAAGACTGACATGGATGTTATCTATTTAATTGACATATTTTGTTCACTTAAAACGTTACGAAAGTTTAGAGAGAATAATGGAGGGGTATATGTCATGGAAAAGAGGAAGGCCAAAGAGAAGATGGGTGCAGGATGTGCCAGATGATTCCAGATGGGTGTTTCGAACGCAGGACATCTTGATTATGACCGATAATTTTTCAGGAAGGTTGTTAAGGAAGCGAGGTTCTGCAAAGGACATGCTACTGAATGAATGGGCTCATTTTGCGTATAAGTTAGCTTTCCTTATTACTATTGTCCCTCTCCATCAGGCGAACCTACTCCGATTTCTGAGGTACTTGTAATTTACGTCCCCAAGTCAAGGAAGAGAAGACAACATTTTAATCCAACTGACCGGTGTAGGGGCTGACCCCGCTAACTCGGCTTTAGCACTCCGGAAGTTTAAGAGCGAGGGCTCTTACCATGTCGCCCATGCGGACCTCATTGATGTAAATAAAGCAAAGGATCTTCAGCACGCTCTGTGCTTTATTGGGAAGATGGTGGCAGCCACGTGTTTTATAGACTTACCGGTGGTCGAGGAGATAGGGTTAATAACATGCCCGCAGCCTTGACTTTCCAAGACATGTCCTAGTACCTGACTATTACACTGATGATATGGAAAGCTCAAGTTAGTTTGCATATCCTTTATAGGACGTAGCTGTCAACCCCAGTATAGTTTGGCTGTTCTTGATTCCTGGACAAGTTTATGTTCAGTAGTTTGCCATTGCGTTCTGAACCACCGACACTCATATCATTGTATGGAAACCAACACCAGGCGGTATGCTGCCAAATCGCCCGCAGCGGTGTTTCGAACGCGGCGTGCGGGATTATAAACTGGGTCAGTAACCTTTTTGCTACGGAGCTGGAAAGCTAATCTATACGCAAAAATTAGTCTAGTGCAGTAAAAGTAGTAGCAGCTGTATGAACTAAGCTTGAGTTCAATTATTATTTCATCTGCATTTGGCGTGTCAAACAATCAAAGACCACTAGTCGTAAAGAAATGGCTAAAGACGGAATATTCATTTTACCCGCGCCGACACATTCATTTTAATTTAATGGAAAAACCCTCCATCATCATCAAAAATGCAATTTTCCGTGCCCTTATGGAAGAAAACAATTGTGTCACCAAGTCGCAGTAATAATAACGAACACAAGATCATTACCCTTCACAAAAAACACACGCACAAACACGCCCAATTTTGTAAACGTAATATCACAGATTAGTAATCTCGTATTCTGTATAGTGTGAATTGCCTTAGTAAATGGAACAAATGAGGCATGATTTTCCATGTGCAATAATCTAGATTTGCACCGCATTTGCTGTGAGCTCTGTAATGATGTTCTAATAAGGTGCCAGATCACTCGGTGTCGGTAGAAATCGTTAGCAACGGAAATAATTTCTTGCTGCCTTTAAAATCTGGGATTGCGTGCTAAAATCAAGCATGCATTCGGACATCTAACTTGCGGGTGAGGTGTAATGTGGGTCGATGGAGAAGAAGATGAATGATGTTAGGTAGTGGAGGAAGGATACGATTTTAAAGGATTAAACATAATTTGTGTGGAAATGTAGGTGAAAGATCGCGTCTTCTAGTGCAGATAGGAAGAAGAAGACAGCGTGAGTGGCAGCATTCCAGACACGTGAGACACAGCCACGCCAGCAGCAATTGAACATTAAAAATTTTCTGGCTCGTATTCTGTTTTCTTCCTTAGTTTTGATTTGGTGTTTTCATGTTGTGACAACAAGGATAATTTGTGGAAGGAGAGAAAGAAGAAGACAGAGAGAGAAAATTCGTGCCCGTCTTATGTCGTCGCGCGGAAGGGAGACAACACGTGGACTAATTCAGAACCTCGGAGATCGCAATTTGTGGAGAAGAATGATCGTCCGCGCCTGTCGGAAAAGCACATGATGATGATGTTGTTTTTTGCACAGAACGGGAATATAATTTATACTGTACGATGTCTATTCAATTGAAGACTATCAATTGCTCTTCAAAGACTAAAACAACTGAATAAATTATGGAAAGGGACAGACAGAACTTCAAAAATTAGATTTTTAAGAGCATGCATCTTTCCCATTGCAACATACGCCTGTGAGACCTGGACACTTACTAAACAAGCTGAACAGCGCATAAATGCCTTTGAATATAAATGTGATAGACGAGTTATAAGAATATCTTGGGTAAAGAAAAGAACAAATGCATCCATACTTCAAGAGCTGAATATTGAAGAAGGTTGGCTATTAAAAACGATAAACAAAGAAAATTGAAATATTTTGGTCACTTGAAACGCCACGAAAGTTTGGAGAGAACAATAATGGAGGGGTATATGCCTGGGAAGAGAGGAAGAGGAAGGCCAAAGAGAAGATGGGTGCAGGATGTGGCGGATGATCTCCAGATGGGTGTATCGGACGCGGGACATCTTGCTTATGATCGACAGGTTTTCCGGGAGGTTGTCATGGGAGCGAGGTTCTGCAGAGGACATGTTACTGAATGAATATAACATTGATGGGAAAGATCTCAGAATAATTAAAAAAAATATTTACTGGAACTAAAGAGCAGTAATTAAAATGGAAAATATAGTAGGAAATTATGAACACATAAAGCTGGGAGTAAAGCTGGGATGTTGTTTGTCACCTGATTTCTTCTCCCTCTTTAGCGAAGTAATAATGAGAGAGATCAAAGAAAAGCCAGGAATAATATTCGGAGATTATAATATTAATAATGTACGCCATGCAGATGACACAGTATTGATGGTGGATAATGCAAAAAATCTGCAACAGTTGTTGGACATTGGAGTATCAGAGAATGCAAAGAAAGGACTCTCTTTGAATATTAAGAAAACAGTAACAATGGTGGTATCAAAGAAACAGGTCACACAAAAATGTGAAATAGAGATAAAAGGGAACATTTTTCACCAAGTGGATAGTTTTAAATATCTAGGGAAATTTATAACATCAGATGGAAGATTCACAACATAAAATAAGAGCAGAATGGGGGAAAGCAACGGCTGCATTTCAGAAAATGAGGAATATCTTGTGCAATAAGTCACAATCATTGAATGTAATAAGGAGAATGCTGAGGTGCTATATAGAACCTGTTTAGCTGTATGGCAGTGAATCTTGGAATGTAAATGAACAAATTAGGAAGAGATTGGAAGCAACGGAGATGTGGTTCCCGAGACGAATGATGCGAATTCCTTGGACTGCCAAATTGACTAACAACGATTGTCTGAAAGAGGCTAATGAAACTAGAACATTATATACAACAATAAGAAAGAGACAAACAGCTTTTTTTGGGGTCATGTGATGAGAAGAGCGGCATTGGAGAACGTCGTGACCACTGGAAAGATCGAGGGGAAAAGAGGCAGAGGCAGACCACGAGAAATGATACTGGATGAATTGCCACTGTGGCATGGAGGAATATCAACGGCAGAGTTAATCCAGAAAACCAAAGACCGAGATCTGTGGAGAGTCGTGAACGCCTACGCCAGTCGGCATGGCACTTGATAATGATGTTGATGTCTATTTCTGCAGTGTGTTTTGTTTTGTGTGTGTTCAGATTGCGAGACCTTTTGTAATATGGTATACTCCATGATGATGTCCAAGAAGAGAGGGCGAGATAGAAGAGGTGAACGGATGAAATCAAAATGATGGAGGAACACAACAACAAGAATATAATAATAATAATAATAATAATAATAATAATATGATGATACTACTACTACTACTACTACTACTACTACTACTACTACTACTACTACTACTACTACTACTACTACTACTACTACTACTACTACTACTACTACTACTACTACTACTACTACTACTACTACTACTACTACTACTACTACTACTACTACTACTACTACTACTACTACTACTACTACTACTACTACTACTACTACTACTACTACTACTACTACTACTACTACTACTACTACTACTACTACTACTACTACTACTACTACTACTACTACTACTACTACTACTACTACTACTACTACTACTACTACTACTACTACTACTACTACTACTACTACTACTACTACTACTACTACTACTACTACTACTACTACTACTACTACTACTACTACTACTACTACTACTACTACTACTACTACTACTACTACTACTACTACTACTACTACTACTACTACTACTACTACTACTACTACTACTACTACTACTACTACTACTACTACTACTACTACTACTACTACTACTACTACTACTACTACTACTACTACTACTACTACTACTACTACTACTACTACTACTACTACTACTACTACTACTACTACTACTACTACTACTACTACTACTACTACTACTACTACTACTACTACTACTACTACTACTACTACTACTACTACTACTACTACTACTACTACTACTACTACTACTACTACTACTACTACTACTACTACTACTACTACTACTACTACTACTACTACTACTACTACTACTACTACTACTACTACTACTACTACTACTACTACTACTACTACTACTACTACTACTACTACTACTACTACTACTACTACTACTACTACTACTACTACTACTACTACTACTACTACTACTACTACTACTACTACTACTACTACTACTACTACTACTACTACTACTACTACTACTACTACTACTACTACTACTACTACTACTACTACTACTACTACTACTACTACTACTACTACTACTACTACTACTACTACTACTACTACTACTACTACTACTACTACTACTACTACTACTACTACTACTACTACTACTACTACTACTACTACTACTACTACTACTACTACTACTACTACTACTACTACTACTACTACTACTACTACTACTACTACTACTACTACTACTACTACTACTACTACTACTACTACTACTACTACTACTACTACTACTACTACTACTACTACTACTACTACTACTACTACTACTACTACTACTACTACTACTACTACTACTACTACTACTACTACTACTACTACTACTACTACTACTACTACTACTACTACTACTACTACTACTACTACTACTACTACTACTACTACTACTACTACTACTACTACTACTACTACTACTACTACTACTACTACTACTACTACTACTACTACTACTACTACTACTACTACTACTACTACTACTACTACTACTACTACTACTACTACTACTACTACTACTACTACTACTACTACTACTACTACTACTACTACTACTACTACTACTACTACTACTACTACTACTACTACTACTACTACTACTACTACTACTACTACTACTACTACTACTACTACTACTACTACTACTACTACTACTACTACTACTACTACTACTACTACTACTACTACTACTACTACTACTACTACTACTACTACTACTACTACTACTACTACTACTACTACTACTACTACTACTACTACTACTACTACTACTACTACTACTACTACTACTACTACTACTACTACTACTACTACTACTACTACTACTACTACTACTACTACTACTACTACTACTACTACTACTACTACTACTACTACTACTACTACTACTACTACTACTACTACTACTACTACTACTACTACTACTACTACTACTACTACTACTACTACTACTACTACTACTACTACTACTACTACTACTACTACTACTACTACTACTACTACTACTACTACTACTACTACTACTACTACTACTACTACTACTACTACTACTACTACTACTACTACTACTACTACTACTACTACTACTACTACTACTACTACTACTACTACTACTACTACTACTACTACTACTACTACTACTACTACTACTACTACTACTACTACTACTACTACTACTACTACTACTACTACTACTACTACTACTACTACTACTACTACTACTACTACTACTACTACTACTACTACTACTACTACTACTACTACTACTACTACTACTACTACTACTACTACTACTACTACTACTACTACTACTACTACTACTACTACTACTACTACTACTACTACTACTACTACTACTACTACTACTACTACTACTACTACTACTACTACTACTACTACTACTACTACTACTACTACTACTACTACTACTACTACTACTACTACTACTACTACTACTACTACTACTACTACTACTACTACTACTACTACTACTACTACTACTACTACTACTACTACTACTACTACTACTACTACTACTACTACTACTACTACTACTACTACTACTACTACTACTACTACTACTACTACTACTACTACTACTACTACTACTACTACTACTACTACTACTACTACTACTACTACTACTACTACTACTACTACTACTACTACTACTACTACTACTACTACTACTACTACTACTACTACTACTACTACTACTACTACTACTACTACTACTACTACTACTACTACTACTACTACTACTACTACTACTACTACTACTACTACTACTACTACTACTACTACTACTACTACTACTACTACTACTACTACTACTACTACTACTACTACTACTACTACTACTACTACTACTACTACTACTACTACTACTACTACTACTACTACTACTACTACTACTACTACTACTACTACTACTACTACTACTACTACTACTACTACTACTACTACTACTACTACTACTACTACTACTACTACTACTACTACTACTACTACTACTACTACTACTACTACTACTACTACTACTACTACTACTACTACTACTACTACTACTACTACTACTACTACTACTACTACTACTACTACTACTACTACTACTACTACTACTACTACTACTACTACTACTACTACTACTACTACTACTACTACTACTACTACTACTACTACTACTACTACTACTACTACTACTACTACTACTACTACTACTACTACTACTACTACTACTACTACTACTACTACTACTACTACTACTACTACTACTACTACTACTACTACTACTACTACTACTACTACTACTACTACTACTACTACTACTACTACTACTACTACTACTACTACTACTACTACTACTACTACTACTACTACTACTACTACTACTACTACTACTACTACTACTACTACTACTACTACTACTACTACTACTACTACTACTACTACTACTACTACTACTACTACTACTACTACTACTACTACTACTACTACTACTACTACTACTACTACTACTACTACTACTACTACTACTACTACTACTACTACTACTACTACTACTACTACTACTACTACTACTACTACTACTACTACTACTACTACTACTACTACTACTACTACTACTACTACTACTACTACTACTACTACTACTACTACTACTACTACTACTACTACTACTACTACTACTACTACTACTACTACTACTACTACTACTACTACTACTACTACTACTACTACTACTACTACTACTACTACTACTACTACTACTACTACTACTACTACTACTACTACTACTACTACTACTACTACTACTACTACTACTACTACTACTACTACTACTACTACTACTACTACTACTACTACTACTACTACTACTACTACTACTACTACTACTACTACTACTACTACTACTACTACTACTACTACTACTACTACTACTACTACTACTACTACTACTACTACTACTACTACTACTACTACTACTACTACTACTACTACTACTACTACTACTACTACTACTACTACTACTACTACTACTACTACTACTACTACTACTACTACTACTACTACTACTACTACTACTACTACTACTACTACTACTACTACTACTACTACTACTACTACTACTACTACTACTACTACTACTACTACTACTACTACTACTACTACTACTACTACTACTACTACTACTACTACTACTACTACTACTACTACTACTACTACTACTACTACTACTACTACTACTACTACTACTACTACTACTACTACTACTACTACTACTACTACTACTACTACTACTACTACTACTACTACTACTACTACTACTACTACTACTACTACTACTACTACTACTACTACTACTACTACTACTACTACTACTACTACTACTACTACTACTACTACTACTACTACTACTACTACTACTACTACTACTACTACTACTACTACTACTACTACTACTACTACTACTACTACTACTACTACTACTACTACTACTACTACTACTACTACTACTACTACTACTACTACTACTACTACTACTACTACTACTACTACTACTACTACTACTACTACTACTACTACTACTACTACTACTACTACTACTACTACTACTACTACTACTACTACTACTACTACTACTACTACTACTACTACTACTACTACTACTACTACTACTACTACTACTACTACTACTACTACTACTACTACTACTACTACTACTACTACTACTACTACTACTACTACTACTACTACTACTACTACTACTACTACTACTACTACTACTACTACTACTACTACTACTACTACTACTACTACTACTACTACTACTACTACTACTACTACTACTACTACTACTACTACTACTACTACTACTACTACTACTACTACTACTACTACTACTACTACTACTACTACTACTACTACTACTACTACTACTACTACTACTACTACTACTACTACTACTACTACTACTACTACTACTACTACTACTACTACTACTACTACTACTACTACTACTACTACTACTACTACTACTACTACTACTACTACTACTACTACTACTACTACTACTACTACTACTACTACTACTACTACTACTACTACTACTACTACTACTACTACTACTACTACTACTACTACTACTACTACTACTACTACTACTACTACTACTACTACTACTACTACTACTACTACTACTACTACTACTACTACTACTACTACTACTACTACTACTACTACTACTACTACTACTACTACTACTACTACTACTACTACTACTACTACTACTACTACTACTACTACTACTACTACTACTACTACTACTACTACTACTACTACTACTACTACTACTACTACTACTACTACTACTACTACTACTACTACTACTACTACTACTACTACTACTACTACTACTACTACTACTACTACTACTACTACTACTACTACTACTACTACTACTACTACTACTACTACTACTACTACTACTACTACTACTACTACTACTACTACCTACTACTACTACTACTATCTACTACTACTACTACTACTACTACTACTACTACTACTACTACCTACTACTACTACTATCTACTACTACTACTACTACTACTACTACTACTACTACTACCTACTACTACTACTATCTACTACTACTACTACTACTACTACTACTACTACTACTACTACTACTACTACTACTACTACTACTACTACTACTACTACTACTACTACTACTACTACTACTACTACTACTACTACTACTACTACTACTACTACTACTACTACTAAAGAAAAATAATAGAAACAACCGACAGAAGGAAAACAAGAAATAAATAAAAGTAAAGTAATTAAGACGAAAATAAAGAAAGGAAAACAAAAAGGAGCAAATGATAAAGGAAGATTCAAAATAATGTTTTCCCGTAGTGAATTTGAATATGCGAGCCTAGTGGTGCCGACACACCGGAAGCTTCCGCGTCTTCAATTGCTAGGTACATTCTCGAAAGCGGCCATGCGATTGCCAGAGACATTGCTTTTCGCGTGTTGTTTAACACACAGAATACTCGCTTGTTAAAATTTGCAGAAGCAATAATGATCAATCAACTCAAGCCAGATTTGTGCAAACAGAAAGACATGTTAGTCAGCTTAAAATTGCCGTGGTAGACAACTGACATTACTGCGCGAATATGTGTATATGTCAGCTTGAAGGATTTATCTAGTTATTTTACTTTATGTTGTGTGAATTCTGCAGTATGTACCTGACGAGATGCAGCGAAATATGTCAGGCAATAAATCATGCAATCTATTGTTTGTGCCTTCGTTATTCAGATAAAAGAAGAGACGGCAGAAAGGAAATAATAAAATGATGGCATCAAGAATTATACACGAGCATAATGACGATTTCGAAGAAAATACGAGTTCTGATAAGTAGAACCAACTTTGAATAATGATAACAAGAAGTTAATAAGAATTATGATGACACGTAAAAATTACGAATGATGATGACAAGAAATTAATAAGAATTATGATGACACGTAAAACTTATGAATGATGATGACAAGAAATTAATAAGAATTAATATTTTATATATAAATTTTTATATAATAAATTAATAAGTTAGTTGCATATCCTTTACAGGACGTCGCCAACCCCACATTTTATAGCTGTTTGTGACTTCTTGGCAAGTGTTCGTGTGCAAAAAAGTATTCATAAATTGTACTTTTAACGTATGTATGTTACTTTTAACTCATGTATGTTAATTTTTTAACAAACTTATATTGCTTTTAACATAAATGTATTACTTTTCACGCATGTATGTTACTTTTAACGTATGTATGTTACCTTTAACATATGCATGTTACTTCCATTGTAAGTATGGTAATGTATAACTTATGTATGTAACTTTTAACATATTATGCTACTTTCCACGCATGTATATTACTTTTTACCGTATGTATGTCTTCGTGCATGCATTTTCGCACGTGAGTTTATCGATGTGTTTGTGTATGGTCCCCCAGGACGCTGATGTCAGTTGATGACTTTGCTGAGCTTCTGGTCAACCATCGAAATCTTGCCAAGGCTTTGTTAAAAAAGTTCGTTGATATTGATGGTGAGTGTGTCAATGTGTGTGTGTCTAGTTGTGTTTGTGTGTGTATTTATGTGTGTGTGTGATGTGAATATTTTGCCCGTTCGCTCGCTTTGAACAGGAATTTAGTCAACACCGAACTGATTATTACGTGTGAATTAGTTTTCTCTATTGCCAGTCTCCCTCGTCGTAAGGTGTCTTCAGAGGTACAAGTAATTTACGGTTCCAAATCAAAGACGAGAAGTCAAAATTTTAGTCCACCTGACCGGTGCAGGGTTTAAACCCATTAAATAAGGGCGAATGTAATAGGGAGATACCGACATGTTAGTATAATTGATAGGGAGCTACACAGATAATGTCATGAAGGGTGGGAAGGGGGTCCGCTAACAGAGGAAGAGTCTGGTCACCCATGTCTCCTGGCATACATTCCTAGAACATGTGAAGGCCCTATGACACCACAAGCCCATGGCATGAACACACACACACACACACACACACACACACACACACACACACACACACAACAGATCACCGGGGAAGAGCATGGGACCTTTACCCAGCAGATGGCGATGATGCTTTGATGTTGGTGATGATAATGGCCGTGACTACGTCCACATCGCCAATACGCCTGGGTTTGGTAAGAATCTCTTCTAATGCACACGGATATCCTCATGATCGCTCCGTCTACTCCAAATATCACACGAGCGGAAGCGCAGCACAGTGCACCAACTCCTAGGATCCACACAGAAACACACACACAAGGCACTGTTTTTCTGGGCAGCGTTTCTAATTTAGAACTGGCTCTGTGGTGAAGAAGTTAAACACAATTCGGAATCGAAACACAACTGCGGGTAATTTGCTCTGGTTTTCATAAAATATTATGAATGCCGGCCGTTCAGAAAGCTATGGCAAATGCATCATCAAGTGACTTGCCAGCTGGCGTAGGCGTTAATGTCTCTCCACAGATTTCGGTCTTTGGTGTTCTGGGTCATTGGCAAACTACTGAACGTGATCTTGCCAAGAAATCACAAACAGTCCAAAGAAAACTGCTGGAATTGACTGCGACGTCCTGTAAAGAATATGCAGCTAACCTTTGTTTCCTACGTTATAAATTTTACCAGGGAAAATACTCATTCGGCCTACTCTTTTGGATTGCCAGCTGTCGAGGAATGTTTAACATTCCTACAGTGCACACGGCCCTCCAAATCTTTTACCCTTGTCAGAAAAAGCTAGACACCCGATCCACGCAAAACTGGGTCAGGGGTTGTATACCATCCTTTTTATTATTGTGAAAATTCAAGCAATTAACACTTAGAACCGACTTTCGTCTTCTTAAGCCATAGGTGGACGTCGAAATCTATGACCTATTCTCCCCCTCCTCCTTCAATACCCCTCAATAACAAGTCAATTAGATCATTGACGATTCTTAAAGTTGGTATGTCAAAGCTTTGCCGCGACCTGGCCTTCAACCTATGTTCTCCACGGCGGAAAAATTTACAATCGATCAATCGATCCATTTCAGAGGGCGCTGAACAGAAACATAAGAGTTTACGCTCCGAAAAAAAGGTAATCCAGTTACCAACAGCTAAGGATGTCACTGAAGAAATCAATCCACAGCCGGATGCCTTTCTCTAGAGGACGTTCACTGGCTTGCGAGGAAAACATGCGACCTATTCATACATAAAATGGATACATGTCGATGTCAATGATCTTACAGGGCGATGAACTAATACCGATCGTAATATAATACAAAAACACTTCGGAATGTTTGACTCCTGCGGGAAAAAAAGATAACAAATACAGACACAGTGTACGTACTTTACAACGAACTCATTCCCGGTTAATGGAAAGAAAAGCGGGAACAGTAACGATAATAATTATTATACTAATAATACTCACCTGACGTAAAATAAACATGTCAAGATAAGCTAAACCACAGCACAACGAATCTGACGTTTCGATCTTCATGATCTTCTTCTTCTTCAACAACAACAACAATATGGAATTGGAAATTACCAAGTCAAGCTTTAACAAAATTATGAATAGCGAATGTTTCTTTAGACCATTATGTTAAATAAGCTTAAGGAATACGGAGTTTAAAAAAAAAAAAAAAAACAGCACACACACACACACACACACACACACACACACACACACAGAGAGAGACACAGACAATCACACACTCCACCAAACACTTGTATACACACACAGACAACCATATTCACTATAGGTCGCTTCAATATACGATAATTTCATAAAATGACTACATCACTTATATGCACAGATATTAAACAAGCTGAACAGCACAAAAATGCCCTTGAATATAAATCTTAAAGACGGGTTCTAAGAATATCTTGGATACAGAAAAGAACAAATGCATCCATACTTCAAGAGCTGAATATTGAAGAAGGTTGGCTATTAAAGACAATAAAACAAAGAAAATTGAAATTGTTTGTGACCACTTGAAACGTCATGAAAGTTTGGAGAGAACAATAATGGAGGGGTATATGCCTGGGACGAGAAGAAGAGGAAGATGGGTGCAGGATGTGGCGGGTGATCTCCAGATGGGTGTATCGGACGCGGGACATCTTGTTTATGATCGATAAGTTTTCCGGAAGGTTGTTAAGGGAGCGAAGTTCTGTAAAGGACATGCTACTGAATGAATCAACTTACATGCTACTGCTGTCCCAATTATACGACATGTATAGCAACATAATTAACTGTAAAGAACATGTCCAGAAATTCTGTTACATTAGGGTACGAGGAATGGCTACTGTCTATCAAACGGAAATAACGCAATATTCAAGTTCCCTTACGTAACGTCTCCAGATATCTTCCTCGATTTTCAACGACTCAACAGCCATACTGCCAATTGAGATGTAACTACGCTGGGCAGAGCGATGAGAAGCACTTTTCTCCCGGTTTTCAAAGACAACATTCCTTGTTCTTCCTGGAAACTTTATCGTAAAGTTCCTTCCCGGCGGGTGTGGGCGATCATGCTTCTCCACAAATTGCATTCTCCATCGGCATGGCTCAATTCGTGCGTTGACTCCCTTCCGTGCCATGACACAAGACTGCAAAACATTTTCTCTCCTTGTCTTCCTCTATCTTTCTGTCTACAAGTCTTTCCTGTTGTTACATGCTCCAGTTTTTGTCTTTTCGTATTGTGGCCCCCCGAAAAAAATTAGGACTGGAAAGTTTGAAACGTGTGACAGGTGTCTGTGATGTGACAGAGCCATCCCACCTTGTTGGGCTGAGTTCACGAACCTATAGGTGGTAAGTCGTTTCCTCACTTAGCGAGACGACGAACGCATGCGTCGAAGCGGCGTCTATTTGGGCTCATGCCATTAAAGCAGCGCTCTTTATAAACCACACTAACGTGTCCGCATGTAACTCTTGAAGGAATTCCTCATGTTTGGTGGAGCAGTTGTCTGTTATCAGTTATCAGTTATCAGTTGGGGTATCTTCATTGCACTCCGGA
Organism: Cepaea hortensis; assembly: GCA_963921405.1. NCBI lineage: Eukaryota > Metazoa > Mollusca > Gastropoda > Stylommatophora > Helicidae > Cepaea > Cepaea hortensis. The sequence goes on along the minus strand of OY992879.1, from coordinate 14,549,574 downwards.
CATGTCCATAGGTGCTCAGATCCTCCCCCCCCCCCCAGCATATGCATCAGCGTCCGGTGGCTAATAGTGCCAGTTCTGTGTTGGTTGACGAGGCGCTTTGTTATCCCGATGTACCTCTCGCGTCTGGCTGTGCCGATTCTTACTCCCAGGTCTTTCATCCCGGACAGCGATGTGGAATCACTGACGTCAAAGTCCTCTGTTCTCGCCATATCTTTAAGGACGTTAATAACATCGGCACGATCCATGGGCTGGCCATCTACAGGGGGTGCAGAGCCAGCCAGTTTATCAGCTCGTTCATTTCCCTCGACTCCCGCATGTCCCGGGACGAAGATGAAGGTGACTTTACGGACAACAGACTTACGCAGCGATTCAGTCCACTGTCTACGTACAGATCCAGCTTCGACCTTCTGAATCATGCTCATTGAATCACTTAGTACACACACGTTGGTATAATGCTGTGATTCCAGCCATATGAAGGCCTGTGTAACTGCCATCACCTCCATCGTCATGCTGCTCGTGGTCATAGAGTGGGCACCACTGGATTCTTGAACGGTTCGGCCCGCTGAACGGGCTGTAAATGCCCACGCACTTCTCTGTTGCTTTACAACAGATCCATCTGTATAGATGAGCACTTCGGGGCTATCTGAATGTTCATAGAAGAGCGCTTTAACCTCTGCATTGAAAGCGGCAGGGTTCTGCTCTCTGCACCGTCTGTCGAGTGCGATAATGCAGGAGAAAGTGCACTTAAAAGCTGGAGGCAACGGCACCCATTCCTTGCCGGGGTTGATACTGGTAAGACTGCAGACCTGTCTGACGACATCTTCCGCCCGACCCATCCATGATTTGCCCCTCTTTAGCCTGTCACCCTTTTCTCTGAATATAGCGTCATGCAGAGGGTGCTGCTCATCTGCACTTATTTTTAAGTATGCACGAGCTCTCCAGATCTTGATCCTGTGTTCCATTGTCGGGAAGTCAAGGAGGTATCTCATTGCTACACAGCTGGTGTCTCTCGTGCAGCCCAATATGATGCTCATGGCTTCGTTTTGTACCTTTTCAAGTCGTCCAATCTGTGTAGGGCTGACAGTGAGGATGGCCAGGGCATACTCGATGCGTGAAAGCACAAGTCCTTGGAACAGAAGTATTAGCAGTCTTTGCTCGATATTGGCAGTCGCCATGACTCTCATTGCTGACAAACCTCAGAACATTCGACCGCATGCGAGTGTCAAGACTTAAAACAGCTCGTACTCGAGTAACATTAACAAACCAAGCTCACCTTGAAAGAAACGGGTGCAATTCAGAGACAATCCTTTATTCAGATTTATCTCCTTCAGAATACACAGAACATGGTAGTAAAACGTAACGTGCCCATGAGACGGGGACGGGAAGTTACATGCCAATACAGACCCAGCTGCTCCAATCTTCTGCAGTTGCTCGATCTTCCAAAGACTTTTGCAAGCTATTGTAAATTGTTGTCTAGAGTTTCTTTCTGTCCCGGTCCAATCATGGTATGAATGCAAGACAACAAATGAATTCCTTGTGTCACTAACAAGACTGCGCCTACCAGATCATGTCCATCTAACACGAGAGCCAAGAAATCACCGCTGACCTCATGTCCTCTCCTGAAGCGTCTCCCGTTGCCGTGTTCTGACGATGTCCACGTCGGCCTTAGTTTCCAATGGTCAACTAATTCTATTCCTAGTCTGGGAATATCCTAATTTACATTTGGCGGTGTGCGTGACTGCTATGTGGCATAATGCCACCTCCCAGAAAAAAAATGCTATGTCATTTTTCCTGTAGTTATGATATGTAATATATGATACTTACAACTATAACCATAATTTTCTCTTACCCACAACTATATAGTTCTAGGATTTACCACGTTATCAACCCTCAAAAAAAAATTTAAAAGCTTCATAACGGGCACGCCCACCTGTCCAATCCCTACGTCGGACGTCGTGTGACTGATCATAGGCAATCAGCTCAACTAATAAACATATTAGTCCCTACCTTGTGCTAATGACAAGTGTGTCCTAGCTCTAGGTATTACCATGAGTTTCGGACGAGGGTAATAATGAAGTTTTTCCCAGTAACCATGTTAGTTGTAGTTGATCCTTGTTGTTGTTCTCGTATCATCTACTTATTTTACAACAACACATTTTAATGGGTAGGGTACTTATATGCGCATCACCTTGAATTTTTCCCGAATCTTTTCCTGTGGACTTTGAGACTATCGCTTGATCGTATATTCTGATCTGGCTCATGTCATAATGATGCATATAACATAATTCAAAACATACAATTTCATTAATCTTCCATAATCATCAATTAATTATTAATGTTAATTACTCTTATTTAAATTAATGAATAATCTTAAATCTATCACAATTGTAACGTAACATACAATTTCACAACTGCAGAGTTCAATCACATGATACTTAATCATTTCTCGCTGACTGTATCCCCAAGCAAGCACTTGTGTCTGTTAATTTAATCCTTGCTTTGGCTCTGTTGTGAACATATATTATTCATAAATGTACCTTAATTCTATTTATAATACTCAATCTACTAATCTATTTCTATTATCGATTCTTATGGCCTTGACTTTCTAACAAGGCTCTGTATTAAAATATTTAATATATAATCATGAACTATGAACTTAATATAGTGAATACGAACTAAGAACATTCAAATATAACCAATTAACTTATAACAAAAATCTGTCTTTCTATAATCGACTCAGAATGTCGGCAAGATTATTATCCTTTCCAGGAATGTGACAGATGTCGAATTCATAATCCTGTAGTAACAAAGACCATCTATGTATTCTGGAATTCTTAGGATGACCCGATTTAAATATTTGCAAAGGTTTGTTATCCGAAAGAACCAGAAATTTTCTACCCAGTAAGTATCTAGAGAATTTCTCAATATTCTCAATTAAAGCTAAAGCCTCAAGCTCAGTAACAGCATAGTTTCTCTCAGTTTCAGATAGTTTCTTACTGAAGTAAAGAATAGGATGTAGTTTTCCTTCATGTAATTGAAGTAATGCAGCTGAAATAGCATGTAAACTAGCATCCGTTTGTAAGACAAAATCTTTTGAAATATCAGGTAATTTCAAAATAGGATATGTACTAAACAGAGTTTTTATTTGTTGTAATAATTTATCGTGATCCTCTGTCCAAACTATCTTTGTTGGTTAACGTTTCTTTAAAAGTTCTGAGAATGTTGCTGTCATATGTGCGAAGTTAGGAATAAACTTCTGATAATAATTAATCAAACCTAATACACTCCTTAGATGTTGGAGGTTTGATATTAAGAATCTTTGTCACAACTAATGGATCTGTTTTCCTAAATCCGTTAGAAATTCTATGACCTAGAAATTGTATTTCAGTAAACCCTATCTCAATTTTACTAGGTTTAGCTTTCAACCCGTGTTGTTGTATTCTCTGGAATACTTGTGTTAGAATTTTAACATGTGTGTCAATATCACAAGTATGAATACAAATATCATCCATATAAGTTGCTACGTTGGTAATTCCATGAAGTAATCTTCTCATCATTCTCATGAATGTACTTGGTGCATTTTGTAAACCAAATGGAAGATATGCCCATTCATATAAACCAAACGGCGTGCTAAAAGCTGTAATATGCTTTGAATCTTCCTCCATGGGAATTTGCCAATATCCTTTTGTAAGGTCAATTTTCGAAAATAATTTCGAGTTTGCCATGGTTTCAATCAACTCATCAATATTTGGCATAGGTTCTGCATCCAGTAAAGTCAATTCATTAACTTTCCTATAATCAACGCATAAGCGTAATGAACCGTCTTTTTTCTTCACAATTACCACTGGTGAACAGTAGTTTGAAATTGACTTTTTAATAATTCCAGTTTTATCTAGATCTGAAATTTCTGCAGTAACTTTTTCTAGATAATGTATTGGAATAGGATATGGTTTCTCTTTAACTGGGACATTTGACAGTAAAGTTATTTTATGTTTAATGAGTGATGTCTGCCCTGGTTTATCTGAAAAAATTGAACTATATTCCTTTATTGCTGTGATAAGCTTTTCTTTATCATGCGCTGATAAATCTTTATTTATCTGTATCGCTTGCCAACCACTGTCGCTATTAACTATAGGTGTTGGAATCTGTTGTTTTATAGCATCTTCTTGTTGTTCATTAATTACCCAACAAACTGTTGCTATCCTATGAGGAATCTGTTGTGTCACTTGACCTGAGTTATCCTTACGTGGAATATATGGCTTCAACATATTTATGTGAAAAATCTTATGTTTGCCATTCACATCAATACGATAATCTACATCGCTAATTTTCTTAATTACTTTCAATGGACCCTGCCATGAAGTAACAAGACAATCTCGAGGATCAGGTAATAATAACCAAACCTCTTCTTCTTCTTTCAAGACTATTGTCTTGACGTTCCTATTACCATATTGTCTGTATCTTTCACCAGCTTTTCCCAGTGCAGATTTTGCAATCTGACAAACTGTAATAATTTTGTCTCTTAATTGTGTTACCATTTCATATGCATCTCTTTTCGGATGATCATATGTTTTATTTGTGAGTAAGTCATTATATATTAATAATGGACCTCGTGGATTTGCTCCATATACCAATTCGAATGGAGAAAACCCTGTACTAAATTGTGGTACCTCTCGGTATGCAAATAGTACAGCTGGTAAAAAAATATCCCAATCTTTAGGTCTTTCCGCAGCTACTTTTGCCAGAGTTCGTTTAAGAACTCCGTTGTAATTCTCATTCACACTATTCGTCATCGGGTGCCAAGGTGAACTAAACACCTATGGAATCCCAAGTATCTTCATTGCCTCTTGAGTAGCCGTTGATATAAATTGACTACCTCTATCTGATAATATGCAACTAGGAAATCCTATTCTGCTAAAAATTATCAACAATGAATCTAGAATGGATCTACTCGTGATATATTTCAAAGGAATAGCCTCTGGCCAACGAGTACAAAGATCAATCATAGTTAAGATAAATCTATTGCCTCGATCAGTAGCGGACCCACAATATCTATACCGATTTTCGGAAATGGTGGCGATGTCAAATCAGTTTTCTGAACGTGCGCTTTAGGATGTTTGCCTTTTTGTGTAGTCATCTGACATAATGTACATGAACGTACATGTGTGGTAATATCTTTTTTATATCCAGGCCAATAGAACTGCGTTAGCAATCTATTAGTGGTTTTAGCAATCGCCATATGACCAGCGAATGGAGAATCATGTGCTAATTTTAATGCTTCAGTACGATATTTCAATGGAAGTACTGTTTGAAAATAACGTGATGTACCCCTATCGTATCGTCTCGATAAAATATTATTCTCTAGGAAAAATTTCCAATTACCTCGTTTACCTTTTTTTCACTGGTTCACTCAGTTTCTTAAAACAAGATTGTAGTGTCAGATCTTGTTTCTGATTTTCAGGTAAATCAGTCACTAGTCTGATATTATTTTCTAATTTGTCACTGTCTTTCGCTGTAAATTAGTCTTTTTCCCTTTTGTCTTGAGCTATTGTAATTGCGTTAGCTCTCGCATGATCAATCCCCCATTGCTTAGCATCCTCATGCAGTATTTGTTTCGCCTCAGGTATGTTACCAATCAGTAATCCGGCACACGGATTTGGTAATACCGCTGCATTTATTGTGCCTTCGTAATATGGTGACTTAATTGTAATCGTGGCAATCTTATATCTTTCTATTGTGCCACCAAATGTTCTGCACTCTACCGTTTCACCTGTATAATCTTCTGCTTTTATGAGCTTCCGATCTACTCCGACAATCGAAGCTCCAGAATCACGAATGCAAGTAGTGGGTTCACCATTTACCCATGCTTGATGAACTTTTAGTTTGCCATTTTGTATGCTAACGGCATTATCTTCATGGATTGTTTCTATACACTCATTACTAGTATTGTCAGTTATACCTTTGTCTGACTTGTCAGTCTTGTCATCATACTGTTGTATGATAGCTGCGTGTGTCTCTTCTAAATCGTCTGAGTCACTACTGGAGTATATGTTGCGGTACTCGCTTCCTTCCAGGAATTTCTCATCGGACAAGTACTACTAGTGTGTCCGTACGCCCTACACGAGAAACATTTGATGCTTCTCTTAAAATAGTCATACTTAATTCTCTTCTTTGCCGTAATGTCTTTTAAATATGCTGTATAACCTGGATGTCTATCACACATCTCTAAGTTTCCATGAGATAAACTACAATACTGGCATCTAGTGAATTGACCTTTCCTTGGTCTATCACCTTCTCTATTGTAAGGACTATTTCTATTGCTACCACTACTAAACTTTCTAAACTTACCGTTTCCTCTTTGAAATTTTGCACTTGCTCCTATCACTAATTCAGGTTGTGCACAGTTAGCAAAAATATCCCCATGTGCGTTGAAATAAGACTCACCTTTAGTTTCCATCTCACTTAAATTATTACATTTATTTTCCATTAGAAATACTGACATATGTTCTGGTATCTCAGATAAAAGTCTCTCTCTGATAATCAAATCTCTAACTTTTTCATAATTAGATCCAATATCCGCAGCCTTACACCACTTGTCAAAGCTTGATGACATTTCAGAAGCAAAATCAAGGAACGTTTGATTCGACTTCGGTGTAAGTGTTTTAAACTTCGTACGTAAGCCAGATTCATCCAATGAAAAATGTGATAGCACACGATCGCGCATATATTTGTAGTTTGTACGCAAATCCTCAGGAATTAACTCTATCACTTTTAACGGTTCTAACGCGAGGTGACGGTGAAATAGAATTGGTACGTCCTTCTCCGGTACCATGTAGTATTTTACGAGCACCTCGAAATTAGTTAACCACGAACTAACCGAATCACCTAGTTGAAAATTCCTGAATAAACCTTGATACTTTTTCACAGGATCGTTCTGTTTAGCAAGCATTTTCTCTCGCTCAATCTCAGCTTCATGTTCCATCTCAAGTGTCTTGACATTTAGATTACCTTCAACCTCTTTGTCCTTCCAGAGTGTTTCTGTTGCAAGCCTTTCTTTATCAAAAGCCAACTGTTTCTCCTTAAGTTCCGCTTCTGCAGCTATTTGTTTTTCTTTAAGTTCCGCTTCTGCAGCCATTTGTTTTATCTTCAATTCTGCCTCTGTGGCCATTTGTTTTTCTTTTATTTGCATCTCCATAATTAACTTCTCTTTTTCCGCTGCAATCTTTTCTTAATTATTTTATTTTTAATTCTTTTTCTCTAGCCTCCTTTCGTTCGCTTTCCAAAACCAACTATTTTTCCTTCAGTTCTCTCTCAAGTTGTTTGGCTTCTTTTTCTGCTGTTTGTTTTTCCTGCCATTCATCCCTCTCACGTTTCTGTTGTTATCTGAATTCATGCTTTGCCCAATCTCTAAGTTCAGAACCAGTTAAACCAGTCTTCTCACCAATTTCAATGAAATATTGCAGTGTAGACATCTTGTCCTACTGTCCTATCTGTAAAATGAGCTATCTGGCTGAAATAAATATGGAAGTAGGCAAGAGAAGAAAAGAATCGACACAATTGTGATAATGTCTCAAATCACTATCAACTCAGATATTAAGTAACGTAGTATCACAGTTGAGCAAATATGAACTCAATTAAACCTGTAGTGTAAACTCGAACACCACAAAGGAATTAAGTGAATATCTCTATACAGAACGAAACAGATATAAACTAGAGAAATAAATATGAAGAAATATGTTCAATATAAAATATATGCAACACAAGACAACTAACAATCATAAAAGACGATTGACGTGTGACGCAAATACATATTACTGTTTACAAACGATAACAAATTTTATCCACACATTTTTTTCGGATAACGCTCATACTATACTACTACAGTTATGACAAGACAACGGTACTGTGTTGCCACCAGCAAAAAATTAATTCGTAATGACCTGGCGACTTTCAACACACCAATCACTTTATGAACCAATCAAGTAATATAATAACCTCGATTAGCTCATGAAGGCCCTTTCCAACCTCCCACAAAATAAAGATAAATAGCCTTATTAGAAATCAACGTCATACCAATCAATAATAAACAAAAATTACTGGCCTTTTTCCGGCTCTCCTGTACGTAGATACAATCTCAGTTGCTCGACAATTAACAGTGAATATGTTGAACAGTGTATCAAAACTGGTATGTTGGTCAAGATATATAAGAGGAGCGAACTGTATGTCACAGATAAATTACTTGTTGCTCCTGAATTTCACGAGAGTACAATAAACTTGTACTCAAACCCAGAACCACGCGGTCCGTGACCAACCCATGCGAACCGTGATTGGTTTGGGTATACACGTCGAACCTTGATCTATAGTAGCCTTCTTCTGACTTTTAGGCTGAATGACGAATGTCTTGTGTGGGTATTGGAGTGACTGGTGCCCAAAAAGGAATCCTTAAATGAGTCACGTGTATAGTCCCGCGTGAACAAGTTTGATATCACGCCAAAATAATAAGTGTCAATTAATCCGTGTATGGTCTTGATGCGTCTCAGATGACGTTAGTGTCTCGTAGTATGTTGAAGTGAATGTGTAGTATCATATCATGATGCCGTGTGAAATGTCCCTTCAATGTCTGTATGCTGAGGTGTAATGGAGATGTGCACGTGGCGTGGCAGATAATGTCCAGATAAGTTTTAAAGTTCATTGTTATGACAACGTGTAACGTGTAATGTGTTCTTTCAATGCACGCATCCAAGAGCCATGGTGTCTTATGGCTAATCTTATAGCATTGTTGAACAGAACCACTTAATATGATATGTGTCTTTACATCATCAATAATGCACCTTCAAATGTTCATTTATACATCTCCAGTCATTCATATTCTGCTATTGTTAATAATGCAGACAAGTTCTTTGAGTAAGTAAGGTAACTGCTGGAGTGAAAAAGTCGTGTTGGACGTAAAGGACTCTTCGTTGTATAATTATGTTTCCATGTGAATCGTGGAATGGAATAAATGTAGTATGAGAATGTTCTTCGACCGGTATACACTGTAGTATTTAACGCTTATCAATCGCCTTCTTCATATCCTATAATTACTTGATCTCTGAAGGACAGGCTACGATCAAGCCTCACGCCAAGATATGTCATTGACTGTGTTCTACTCAAAATGCTCCCATCCATTCTTACTGCCGGCAGGTCTGTTTTCACAATATGGTTGATTAGTGAGAACCATGTAACCGTTGCATTTGCAGGGTTGACAAGGGCAGCGGCATCAGCACATCATGAGAAATTTCGATCTAGTTCTCCTTGCATATCATTGGCAACCGCCTGTCTATCTCGACTCTGTCGATACACGAGGATGTCGTCAACGAATGACAGAGTCCTACCCCTCCCGTCCAACTGTTGTTCAGTGATCGGCACCGTATACACGTTGAATAGTACTGGTGACAGTGGTGAACCCTGCGGCAATCCTGGACATATCGTTATCGACTCAGAAGACCAACTCCCGCATCTTAGCACCACCTTCCTTTGGAGCAGAACTGCAGCTATCCATCGTACAAGGTGAGGGTGCACTTTCAGTCTGAGGAGGGTTTGCATCAAGTGCTCGAAAGATACTCTATTGTATGTGTCCTCTAAGTCTATGGCGGCCGCACATGTCTCTTCTCTGACCTGAAATCCTTCGTAAACATCTTGAGCAAAGACCGCCGCATTCAGCCATGACTCTTTGTTGCGTCTGTATCCTCCATGTGTGGGCGGGAAGCAGCCGAGCTGTTCCAAGTCCCAAGCAAGTCTGTGTGCTACAATTTTCTCCAGTAGCTTGCCAACAGTATTCTGCATCGTAATGATTCTGTAGCCGCTTATCTTGGAATGGTCTTTGTTCGGTTTTGGCAGCGGCAGCAAGTAGCTGTGTAGCCATTCTTCTTTGACATGACCCCTCTGGATACTGGTGTTGAATTCTCTGGCCAGTTCTTCCATGTCATCATCTGATATCACCATTAGGTCACCATATCGGATGCCGTCTGGGCCTGGGGCGGTGTTAGGTGATTTCTTGAGCATCGCACGCAATATCTCAGCTGTGATTTTCCATTCTTCGTCTGTCCCGACCCCCTCGTACAACTGAGAGAGTGTCGTTGTGGTCCTCTGTCTGGCGGGCTCGTCTTTCTGGTCAGTCTGTTCTATGTAGCGTGCAAGAAGGGCCTTACCTTTATCCGCATCCGACTTTTTCCATGCGAGGTCTGTGCCTTGAAAGTCTGGAATACCCCTACGTTGTGCAGCACCGTTCATGCTCTTGTGGAGGCGCCAGAATGTCGTAAGAGAACGCTCGGAGCACACCTTCCTGCAGAACTCGTCCCATTTCTCGGCCTTGGCCTGTTTGGCGCAGGATTTGACTAAAGTCGTCGTCCTATCGACCTCAGTCTTCAGGTTCGCCAACTCAACCTGTGGCATGTTAGCCTTTCTGGCCTTTTGCCAGTCTTTGACAGCCTGCCTCTTTCCCAGCCATGCCTTCTCGACCTCTCCATTCCACCATGGTGGCTGCAACCATCTTTCTTGTCTCCTGGGGGAGGAAGTTAGTTTTCTTCTTCTGATCTTGCTTATGGCGTCTTGACCAGTGTTGTCGTACGGGAAGGCATTTGTCTTGTTTCTTTGACTCATGGCCCCGTCTTTCTTGATCAGGATAACACAAGGGTAGTGGTCACTATCGTGGTATCCCAGTGTGCCCCACCGGCAGCTTGGTGCGATGGTGGGCGACACCAGAGCCAAGTCAATGACGCTGTCAGAGTCACCTGGTCGAGTGGCTATTCTAGTGACCTTCCCATCATTCAGACAGATTAGGGCAGCAGATTCCAGGGCGTCCTCAAGATCTTCTCCCTGTCTATTGGTGATGCAGTTCCCCCATTGACTGCCTCTGGCATTGAAGTCCCCACAGTAGATAATATGCCTTTCATCCATATCGAACAAACTCTGCCATTGCCGCACGTCGACCTTCCCATTTCGCGCATAAACGTTCACGATTACAAGCTGCACTGGTGTCATTATTCTTAATGCCTGCACTTGCAGGGCATCACTGTTCCAGGAAGACATATCGATCTCAGACACTAGTATGTTGTCGCGGACCAGAATGGCCTGCCCAAGGTGCCGCCTGTTAAAGAATCCCTGAAATCCCGCGACATTGACTGTTCCGTCGCCGATCTGTGTTTCTTGGATGACTACAATATCGTTTCCGTAGAGTAGTTTTTCAAGAATGGGTCGGCGTTCACTAAATGATGCACAGTTCCAGTACAGTACTCGAACGTTTCCGATACCCAATCTGTCACATTTTAAACGCCTTCTGCGTGCGCCCGCCCTCTTACCACATTGTGTCCTTGCTGGTCGTCTGGTCGTCATGTTAGGCTTAACTATCACCACCGGGCGCCGATGATACACCGAAGGAAGTCCGGGCGCGCGTGCACGAACTCCGTTGCACGGTCCGAACTCCATTTCACCACGAAAAAACACTTAATCCATACACATTTCGGAAAAAAACACGTTCCATTTTACGGGACGAAGAAATGTCCCGCCATCTTGCAGTTGTCTGTCTCTCTGTCTTGGTGGATGAACTGTCTGCCTTGGTGAAGGAATTGTCTGTCTTGGTGCAGGAATTATATGTCTTATGGCAGGATTTGTGTGTCTTGGTGCAGGAATTGTCTATCGCTTTGAGGTTTTGTAAAGCGTTCTAGTTTAAAATAAATAAATAAATAAATAAATAAATAAATAAATAATATACTGTATTATCAGTGCAGAGCACTACACGTGGTAGCATGTTTATGAACTACACTTGGGTTCAAAGTGAACCAATGCAAAACAAACAAAAAATGTCCACAAACAAAACTAGATGTGAAGACATTCACAATAAAAATCAAAGAAATTGAAAAGTCGTTGAATATATCGGCGCACTAACCGTCAGATATAGACTGACCAAAATAACGCAGGAACTAAGCAGCACGAGCAGCGTATGACACAACACAGCAAGCAGATTAAAGTAGACGTATTTAGAACACATATTTTTTCTGTGGCTATGTATATATAGATGTAGGGCCGGGGACCATATCGCAATCTCAAAAGAAGAAAATTAAATCGGGGTTTTTGAGCTTAAAATGACAGAAACATTCTTAGGATGTTGGATGAAGTTGGATGAAGTTGGATGAAGGTGGATGAAGAATGACTTGCGCGATGAACTGAATTAAAGTGAGGAAGAGTTGCGCAATTCGTCGAGTATGTCGTCACAACGGGAGAATCTGAAAGAAAGGGAGGCTGGGGGGAGACCAAGAGAGAAGATATTGGACCGTCTGACCTCATGCCGTAGAGGAACATCAGTGTTAGAAATGACTGGCGGGAGAAGACACAGAGGAATACAGGAAGACATGATCACAAGCGCCAGTCGGCATTGACTATAAGAAGAAAGGCAACTGGAGAAGGATCCAAGAACTTGTCGGCGGGCTATGATAAAAGCGACAAATTGCTACATATTGATGTTGGAAGTACACAAGGAGATCAAGTAATGAATAAGGTGAGGCTAATTATACATACGAGCCAGGAATAGGCAATTAAAAAAAAAAAAAAAAATTAGTTGTATATCCTTTACAGGACGTTTGCAGTCAACACCGGCACACATACCAATTCGTAAAATATCCTGCTCTACGCGGTCCACTGCCAAATCGCGCGAAGCTGTGTTTCGAATGCGGGTATGCGGGATTAAGAATAGCGTCTGTAACCTCTTCGCCACGGAGGGGCAATAGACAATTAAGGCACTATATATGACAGGCCTACCTGGGACACAAAGGGTTACAATAATGATATCTACCTGTGAGTAGTCGGCATTGTGGCCAGGGAAAAAGTTAAAAGAATGATATCTACATGTGAGTAGCCGGCATTGTAGCGAAGGCAGTGGTTAAAAATATGATATCTACTTGTGAGTAGCCGGCATTGTGGCGAAGGCAATTGTTAAAAGTATGATATGAGAAGCCGGCATTGTGGTGAAGGAAATTTTTAAAAGTATGATATCTACCTTTGAGAAGCCGGCATTGTGGCGAAAGCAAGGGTTAAAAGTATGATATCTACCTGAGAGTAACCGGCATTGTGGCGAAGGCAAGGGTTAAAAGTATGATATCCACTTGCGAGTAGCCGGCATTGTGGCCAAGGCAAAGGTTGAAAATATGATATCTACCTCTGAGTAGGTAGCGATGTCCCAAAGGCAAGGGTTAAAAGTATGATATCTACTTGTGAGTAGCCGGCATTGTGGCGAAGGCAAAGGTTGAAAATATGATATCTACCTCTGAGTAGGTAGCGATGTCCCAAAGGCAAGGGTTAAAAGTATGATACCTACCTGTGAGTAGCCGGCATTGTGGCGAAGGCAAAGGTTAAAAGTATGATATTTACCTGTGAGTAGGCGGCATTGTGGCGAAGGCAGGGGTTAAAATGACGACAGCTACCCGTGAGTAGCCGGCGCTGTAATGAAGAGGGTAAGAACACAATTCACAATACCGCATACCGCGTTCGAAACACAGCGGCGGGCGATTTGGAAGTATCTCACCTTGCGCTAATGTTCATACAATGGTATGAGTGTCGGTCGTTCAGAAAGGAAAGACAATCTACTGAACATAAACATGCCAAGAAATTACGAACAGCCCAAAAATACTGGGTGTGATAGCGACGTTCTATGAACTAGCTAACCTGTAAGCAGGAGTCAATGTCTGGCGGATTAAGCCTATGAAATCCATGTGAGCATATTTATGCCAGGCTTGATTCTCAAGTCGCAAGCCCCAACAACGGAAGTCGGGAGTTACCTGGCTTACAGATCCACCTTGACCTAGTTAGGAAGTTCAGAATTTGATCAATACAGACATATTTCATGCAATATTTTTTATACCAATTTTAACGATCCAACATGTTTATTCAAGATTTTAAAAGACGAATCTAGACATTGTATATCACAAACGTCAGATAATTAAAGGATGTAATGAGTTTTTGTGTTGTTAATTAATTCTCGTGTTGTGATTGAGCCATGCTTCCTGTTCTCTTCTTCATGTGTGATCAACGTTTGCTGTGTGTCTACTCCTGCATTCGTCAAAAACACGATGGTTCGTTTGAGATCTTCATCTTCCTCCAGAGTTTGTCTCAAGGGTTCGCTTCAGGCCTTCATCTTCCTCCAGAGATTGTCTTAAAGATTCACTTGATGTCTTCATCTTCCCCCAGAGTTTGTCTTAAAGTTTCGCTGGAGGCCCTCATCTTCCACCAGATTTTGTCTGAAAGGTTCGCTTGAGGTCTTTACCTACCCACAGAGCTTCTCTCAGAGATTCGCGTAAAGTCTTCACCTTCCCTCAAAGTGTCTATCAAAGGTTCACATGAGGTCTTCACCTTCCCCCAGAGTTTCTCTCTAAGGTTCACTTGATGTCTTCATCTTCCCCCAGAGTTTCTCTCACAGGTTCTCTTGAGGACTTTACCTTGCCCTAGAGTTCCTCTCAAAGGTTCGCTGGAGGTTTTCGTCGGTCCCACAGAGTGTGTCTCAAAGGTTCACTTGGGGTCTTCATCTTCCCCCAGAGTTTCTCTCAAAGATTCGCTTGAGGTCTTCATCGGTTCCCCAGAGTTTGTCTCAAAGGTACACTTGAGATCTCCACCAGTTCCCTAGAGTTTCGCGCAAAGGTTTACTGGAGGTCTTTACCGGTTCCCCAGAGTTTCTCACAAAGGTTCATTTTAAGTCTTTACCGGTTCCCCAAAGTTTCGCACAAAGGTTAACTTGAGGTCTTCACTGGTCCCACCGAGTTCTTCTCGAAGAGCAGCTCTTGTCAGATTTACTCACTCAATTTGGCAATGTCAGGGCACCCCCCCCTCTCTCGTCCTCTCCTGTGTCTCCGCGTCTTCAGCTCTCCCCTTGTCAGGAAGCACTCCAGCTTTACTCTTCTCATGAGATGTCCAATGAATCTGGACTGTCTTCTTCTGAGAAGAGTAGTCAGTTCTCTGTGTGGATTAACTTCTTATAAGGAATCTTCATTATTGTTTCTATCTGTCCACGTGCTTTCATCGTTCTTCTATAAAACCACATCTTTGCAACTTCCACATAAATCCTACTTCAATACGTTTCAAGACGGATTAAAAGAGTTCTGAATTTTCTTGTTAACTTACTATTTAACAGTTAACTGATTCAGTGCAAAACTAAAAGTTGGTTTGGACCAACCATGGTGCGCAATCAAACGAACAAGTATTATAATGTAAATTTCCATTCACTGAGCATTGAAATTGCGGAGAATACAAGGAAACAGAGCAAATAACACGATGATATAGTATGGCGATATGTCATCCTTATGTCTAAATGGAAGATAACATTTGGCGATTTATTATTATTCGTCACTTACTCAGTTAATGAATATAATTCGTCAAACTCTCCCCTACAAACTCTCCCCTCACAGTTTGTGAGTTATGTTGAACTGGGTCAAAACCGACATCACAGCACCCGGGGCATTCCCATACGTGCTCCGTCCTCCTATGGCAACAGTCAGTGAAGAGTCCCAATACTAATGACAACAGTAGCATTCTGATTATACTTGGCCTTTCCTCAGAGGTTTGAGTGTCGGCCAGATCCTCTGGTCACTCACTGCAGCATGATTCTCTCCAAGCCGTACAAATATATTAACCGACGCATAATTCAGCAAAGGATCTCTTACATGACGATAAAAGTATATTTAACGACGTAGAATTCTACAAAGGTTAAAGGCAAGGGTTAGATGTTGAAAATATATTTAACGACGCAAAATTCTACAAACTATCATCAAGTGGCTATTCTAGTGCCTTCCCATCATTCAGACAGACCAGGGCAGCAGATGCCAGGGCGCCTCCAGATCTTCTCCCTTTTTATTGGTGGTGCAATTCCCCCATTGACTTCCTCTGGCATTGAAGTCCCCAGAGTAGATGATATGCCTTTCATCCATATCGAACAAACTCTGCCATTGTCGCACGTTGACCTTCCCATTTCGCGCATAAACGTTGACGATTACAAGCTGCACTGGCGTATTTTATTCTTAATGCCTGCACTTGAAGGGCATCACTGTTCCAGGCGGACATATCGATCTCAGACACCAGTATGTTGGCGCGGACCAGAATGGTCTGTCCGATTTGCCGCCTGTTAAAGAAGCCCTGAAACCCGGCGACATTGACTGTTCCGTCGCCGAGCTGTGTTTCTTGTAAGACCATAATATCGTTTCCGTAGAGTAGTTTTTCGAGAATGGGTCGGCGTTGACTAAATGATGCACAGTTCCAGTACAGTACTCGAATGTGTCCGATGCCAAATCTGTCACACTTTAACCGCTTCCTGCGTTACACTTTAACCGCTTCCTGCCTGCGCCTGCCCTCTTACCACGCAGTGTCCTTGCTGTTCGTCTGGTCGTCATGTTAGGCCTAACTATCGCCACTGGGCACCGATGAAACGCCGAAGGGAGTCCGGGAGCGCGTGAACGAACTCCGTTGCACGGTCCGAACTCCATTTCACCTCGAAAAACACACTTAATCCATAAACATTTCAGAAAAAACACGTTCCATTTTACGGGACGAAGAAATGTCCCGCCATCTTGCTTCAAAGGAAGCCTGGCGACAACACAAGATGATGATGACCTACAATAAGCCCAATTCTCTCAAGCCATATCAAATTGACCTAAACTTTGTGGTAAATATCAAATTAGCATTTCCGGTATTGGGTCAGTGTTGCCACGCGATCTCATTATCACGCAAGTTTCCACATCAGACGGGGTGAAGTAACTCACCAAACAAAAAACAACACCATTAATGAGCTCAGATACAGACAGCAGGCCTTGTGTAATGTCCGATCTTGTGTAATCTCGTCGTGATTCTAATTACCAATCTTGTGTAATCTCGTCGTGATTCTAATTACCAATCTTGTGTAATCTCGTCGTGATTCTAATTACCAATCTTGTGTAATCTCGTCGTGATTCTAATTACCAATCTTGTGTAATCTCGTCGTGATTCTAATTACCAATCTTGTGTAATCTCGTCGTGATTCTAATTACCAATCTTGTGTAATCTCGTCGTGATTCTAATTACCAATGTTCTTTCTAACAAACGAGGACACATTATTACTAGGAATCTTAAAAATATTAAAGGCAGACGAAAGAACAGTTTCCGCTTCGACCAGACATGTTAAATGAATAAAACACTGAAGATGAGAATAATTAGTTTTCACAGACGTGTAACAAATAATACGCTCAACACGATCATATGCATCATTATCATCATCATATTCATCATCATCATCACATTCATCATCAGCATCATCATTATCATCACAATCATCATCATCATCATCATCATCATCATCATCATCATCATCATCATCATCATCATCATCATCATCATCATCATCATCATCATCATCATCATCATCATCATCATCATCATCATCATCATCAGCATCATCAGCATCATCACCATTATCATTATATCACCACCACCACCATTATCACCACCACCACTGTCACCACCACCACCGCCACCATCATCATCATCATCATCACCACAACCACCACCATCATCATCACCATCACCACCACCACCACTACCATCACCACCATCATCATCATCATCATCATCACGACCACCACCACCACCATCATCATCGCCATCATCATCACCACCACTACCACAACCACCACCACCACCGCCATCACCACCACCACCATCACCATCACCACAACCACCGCCACCATTACCACCATCACCATCACCACTACTACCACCACCACCACCATCGCCACCACCACCATCATCATCATACAGTAGGTCCGTCGCTGGCATCATTCTCTCCATCCATCGCTACTTCATCCTCCCTATACTGTTCCATGACCAAGGAGTCTGCAATGATCTGTGTTGATCTTATTTTCCGACTACCCCCGCACCTTCTTCTAGCAACCAGACCTTTCCCGAAAGTTCTTTCCCAGCCACTGTGAAGGGTAACAGACTGGCACCAGGTCGTCTTGACAGACGATAGTTTGTTACATTTTACTTAAAGGACATAACAACTACAACCAATGGCGGTAGGACCAGGGGTGGAAATATACGTCTCCATAGCACAAAGCCTGGGCTGAACTGAAGAGACCTTGAGTTGCTCATGCAGCATGATCCCTCTCTCAGCGTGCCTAGTTTACTCAGATGAAAGGTAACACGAATACACCTAGAATAAGATAAGCTGCAGAAGCTGCCGGCTCAGCACAACAATGCTCTAACAGTCCGCTTGTCAGAGCTGCGATCCCAGACCAGTTGCCTACCAACGTTTATGTCTTAGTCTGCCCTACCATGATATGTAGTTTTAGGTTGCATTTCTTCTCACCAGGATAAGGCTTGTACGTTCCCAATTGCGCTTCTCCGCCCGAAGCCGTTGGCCCAATGTGGGGTGTCGGGATTGGTGAGCGCCGTCAAATATTCCGGACTGACAGACATCATGTAGTAATGTTTAATATCATATGGTAACTCAGTCATATCTGATTAAGTCCTGCCATGTAACGTTCAGCTGATTCAGTGCGAAACAAACAAGTAGCTTTGGACCAAACATGAAGCACAATCAAATATTATAATGTCAATTTCGGTTCACTGAGCATTAAAATTGCGTAAGATACTGCGAAACGAAACAAATAACACGATTATCCTAGTATGGCGATATACCGCCCTTCTGTCCATATAGAAGGTTGCATTTGTCGAAATATTATCCGTTGGCAGCGAATCAGTTAATATGGTCAGAGTATTTCTGGTTCCGAGACATAATGCTCTTAATAAACCAATCTTCTTCGATGTTTACATCTGGTAGAAAGTCAGTGTTTCTTGTCTTCTGATCGGTCCATGATATTCCAAGAGCTTGTCTGTAACAGTTAAGTCCAAAAGCTCCTGCTGCTCTACTGACTGGCAGATGGTCCATGACTGATATCTGTATCTTGCCTCGGGAGCCATGCATGTTTTCCAAACTTGTATTTGATCCCGTCTGCTGATGTCATGTCATACAGAATGCTGTTTAACCTATCTATTGTCAGCATGGCCGATTAGATAAGAACGCGCATTCTTAAACATCCGGTGTGCTGACGCCGTGGTAAGAGGTTCAACCCCTAGACCGAAAAGTTGGACTAAAATGTTGACTTCTTGTCCTTAATTTCGGGACGTAAATTACAAGTACCTCTGAAGTCGGAGAGTGTTTGCCTGATGGCCAGGGACACTGGTAAATGGGTAAGCTAATACACACGCAAAATTCAGTTCAGCACTACTAGAAATAGTATATGTGGACTGCGTTTGAGCCCAAAAAACATACTACAACACACACACACACACACAAACACACACACACACACATATAAACACACACACACGCACACACCAAACATACACACACACACGCACGCACGCATGCACGCACACACACACACACACACACACACACACACACACACCTATCCAATGTTTTGACCAGTTTTAAACTTTCTTCTTTTGAAAAGTCCCAATTGTTTTAGATTATAAACATTATATGAATCCACAACGTCCATTATGTGTCATGTAATCGTGTTCCAGTACAGATTACCTTGTTCTTCGCTGCTGCTTTGTGATTCGAACAAAAAAAAAACATACTTCAATCATTGCAGATTATAAACATATTAGTGTTTTCACCGTGTCTCTTGACAGACAGGATCAACTATGTAATCTCCTAGCACAGTCTGAAAGTAAGATCGTGTTTCGTAATCCGAAATATTTTCTGGAAATAACAACTGAGATTATCGCAACAGACATGGCAATCAGCTGACCCAGATATATTAATTTTCCCCAACATGCCTGGTGAAATGCAAGCGTAATTGCTTAGTTGCGACAGCGCTACTGACTCTGGCACTCACATTTCTGCTCCCTGGCAAAAGTCTACATTTGATAGGACAAAATAAGGGAGCGAAAAATAGACTGAATGGGCTCATAAACCGTGGAAGGAAAGCTGCCTAATTGAAGGACACACCGAATGCCAAACAACCACTGCTTTCTAGAAGTTTTGGTAAGACGAAAGAAGGAAAAAGGAGAAGAAGAAGGAGGAGTAGTAGAAGTAGTAGTAATAGTAGTAGTAGTAATGGTAGTAGTAGTAGTGGTAGTGGCAGTAGTAGTATTAGAAGTATAGTAGTAGTGTTAATAGCAGTAACATTAGTAGTAGTAGTAGTAGTAGTAGTAGTAGTAGTAGTAGTAGTAGTCGAAGTAGGAGTAATAGTAGTAGGAGTAATAGTAGTAGTAGTAGTAGTAGTAGTAGTAGTAGTAGTAGTAGTAGTAGTAGTAGTAGTAGTAGTAGTAGTAGTAGTAGTAGTAGTAGTAGTAGAAGAAGAAGACGAAGAATAAGAAGAAGAAGAAGAAGAAGAAGAAGAAGAAGAAGAAGAAGAAGAAGAAGAAGAAGAAGAAGAAGAAGAAGAAGAAGAAGAAGAAGAAGAAGAAGGAGCAGAAGGAGGACGAGGAGGAGGATGAGGAGGAGAAGGGGGGAAGAGGAGGAGGAGGAAGAGGAGGAGGAGGAAGAGGAGGAGGAGGAGGTGAAGAAGAAGAAGAAGAAGAAGAAGAAGAAGAAGAAGAAGGAGGAGGAGGAGGAGGAGGAGGGGGAAGATGAGGGGGAGGGGGAGGAGGATTTGGAGGAGAGGAGGAGGAGGGAGGAGGAGGTAAAGAAGAAGAAGAAGAAGAAGAAGAAGAAGAAGAAGAAGAAGAAGAAGAAGAAGAAGAAGAAGAAGAAGAAGAAGAAGAAGAAGAAGAAGAAGAAGAAGATGATGAAGACGAAGAAGAAACAACAAAACAACACAACTTATACACAACGCCACACAACACTATTTATCTATCCACAGGTGATGGCCTGGTATCAACAGACGAACTGTTCCGACCAGTGTTGAAGAAATGATGGCCAAGTCACAACACGCTTTGACAGACAAGGCGCAGTTCATTTTGGCCCCAGAATGTGATCTATTTTGTAAACATCTCATTTATTTAATATCTGTATGTTCATTGTTCGAGCGAATGAGGGAAGAAATATCATTGCCTTCTTATAAGTCTTGAATTGCATTTCGGTTTGGGTCCAACATCTCGAGTGAGTAAAACATATTGCTGTCTGTTCCAAGACTGCAGGCTGAATATGTATATGATGCGAGTTCCATAGTTTGACAAGTCAGCATTTGATGTGGTCCAAATTATGCCGGTCGGCTTGACTTCTTAGAACAATTCCAGGTACGTCATCTTTGCCCCGAGTCTAACAAGAAACAAATGAAAACCGTAAACTGATTAGAAAAACTAGACGTAGACAGTCATAATGTTTTTGGGCACGTTATGAGAAGAAATAAATCGGAGAACTTGGTGACAGCTGGCAAGATTGAGGGGGAAAAGAACAAGGGGGAAGACAGAGAAGTAAATACCTGCATGACTTGGCCGCGTGGTATGGTCGAGACAAGAACACTGAGCTGATCCACGACTCTGGTGATCGAGTGAGATGGCGAAACATTACGGCCCAGGGCACATGAAGATGATGATGAATCCAGGCTGGGTCAATCTGCGTGTACTGGTCAAGTAAAACAACAACATCCACTGTTAGAGAAGGGTCAATACAATAGCCTTTCACACTTCTGAGACACCCGGGTATATGGTTCTACACCCAAATATTTAGACACAAATCGGCGTGGGTCATGTGCTAGGTACCACATCGTCCCCCTTCCCGTCCCATGTCCATACACCCAGTTGTAGGCTGGGTCATGCTGGGAGTCCAGGTCAATCAACCAAACCCACCCGGATGTAGATTCGAACCTCTGAGCACCGGGCTGGAAGGCTAGTGCCTAGCCACTCCACCATCGCGGCTTCCCAAACCATTAACATGAACGTTAGGAGATCTGCTTCCAAACCGCCGCCTGATTTTGAACCCGATATGCTGCAGTATGAAACTGCATTGTCTGTCTCTAAGGCACAGACACCGACGCTCGTAGAATTGAATGTTAGTTGAGTATCCTTTACAGAACGTTGCAATGAACCCTAGCATTTACTAGCTGTATTTAATTTATTAGGCCATGTTAATTCAGTAGTTCGCCATTACTTTCTGAACGATCGTTGCCCCATACGATCGACATCATCATAAAAAGGTCTGTTTAACATCTCCCACACCTGGTTTCGAACCCTCGACGGGGAATTATAAAACTGCGTCTCACCTGCCTCTAAACCACAGCTGTTAGAGTCATCACCCAGTGCATTGCCGGCTGACGTGGGCGATCACACCTCTCCAAAAATTACGATCATCGACGTCATGAGTTCATGTGTTGACACCCTTCCGTGTCATGACAGAAGCTTGTCAAGAATCTTCTCCTGTCGTCTTCCTCTGTCTCTCTTTCCGTAAATGTTTCCAATTGTCACGTGTTCCAGTATTTGTCTTCTCATGACGTGACCAGAAAAGATGACTGCCTCTTTTAGATGTTTGTGATAATTTGTCTTTGCTAGTAAGCTTCCCTTAAAATATCCTGTTTGCTCATGTTGGCAGACCAGTTAATTTTCAACATTCTTCTTCCGTGGATTTTGTCGCCTGTTTACTAATTGTCCAGGATGTGCAGCCGTATGTTAAAACTTATTATAAGTCACATGCAAGAACTCTTTATCCAACTTTTAAGGACAGTGACTTTTTGCACAAAACGTTCTTCTATTAGAGTGAGCGGGATAAAATATTGAATTCTTACATACAACAAGAGAGGAAATGGAGAACATCGTGACAGCTGACAAGATCAAATAGAAGAAAGGCAGAGGCCGACAAAGAGAAATGTTGCTGGATGGATTGATTGATTCGGTAGCATGGAGGAATATCAGCAGCAGAGTTGATCCAAAATACGAAAGACCAATCTTTGCACGAAAGACACGATCTGTGGAGAGAGATGAACGCCTACCCCAGCTGGCAGGGCACTTGATGATGATGATAATACACTAATTCTGTAATAGATAAAAAATTATTAGGAAGACATTAAGATGTGAATAAAAACAATCAGTTATAACAGTGGCTTAAGAAACAGCTTAAGGTCTTCCTTCTTCTTCTTTCGTTCGCTTGACATTTATCTACAACTACAATGTTGTCTCTTGTATGAATTTAACTGTCTATTTGAGTTCGCTCAGTGGTCCATCGAGTTTATCTTCCACTGTTGTTTCTCTAGGCCTGAAGGTTTGCCTAGATATGCCATATTTTGGGTAGTCTTGGAGTATATGATCTGCTGTCTGTGGTGCCAATACACATGTGCACATAACTGATTCGCCAAAGCTTAACATCCATAAAGAAACTGACACAGCTATATCATAATACAAAGGAGACAAAGAGAAAAGACAAAGGATACAAAAGACAAAGGAGAAAATGATTGCAGATAAAGCACACACAGAGCGTGAGAGACGTAAGATGGTGCAAAATGGTGGAAATGACCATGTTTTCACATGCACCTACTGTGGGCAAACATTTGCAGCAAGAATTGGCCTTACCAGCCACACTCGCCACCGCCATGGATCGTAGTTATTAAGCCTTTTTGAAGCACAATGTACCAAACTATCGTCTGTCAAGACGGAAAGGTGCCAATGTGTATATCATAATACCATTTACCAAACAGGGATCATTCTCTGAACACCGAGAGCAAGCGATTACGGACTAGCGTACCATCTGTGTAAGAACATAAAAAGCGAGAACACTGGTATCTGACTGCGCGAGGAGTGGATCATGATCGCCAGGGCTGTTGGCTAAGTGGTTGGTGCAGACGACGTTCTGTCCCCATTCTGATTATGGGACAAATTATAGTGATGACATGAGAATCTTGAACTAACCTGTCAACTGTGAACATGGTTTCGTGAGAACGAGAATAATAATAATAATAATAATAATAATAATAATAATAATAATAATAATAATAATAATAATAATAATAATAAGAAACCATCAGTAATAAGAAAAACGAAGGCAAGTTCGAGAAGAAGAAGAAAGAAGAAGAAGAAGAAGAAGAAGAAGAAGAAGAAGAAGAAGAAGAAGAAGAAGAAGAAGAAGAAGAAGAAGAAGAAGAAGAAGAAGAAGAAGAAGAAGAAGAAGAAGAAGAAGAAGAAGAAGAAGAAGAAGAAGAAGAAGAAGAAGAAGAAGAAGAAGAAGAAGAAGAAGAAGAAGAAGAAGAAGAAGAAGAAGACAGTCCATCTACATTAAGGACACACCTAATGCCAAACCACCACTACCTTATGAAAGTTCTTGTAAGAATAACGAACAGGAGAGGCAACAGAAGAAGAAGAAGATGATGATGATTTGAGAAGAATCAGTGTATGTTCTGATCTGCAGTCAGTTGGCGCGTTAAGAAAGCAAAGAGTAATATAACAAAAGAAAGCCAACTTATTCCAAACATGCACACGATTTGCTGAACACTACAAGGTTAGAATCTTGCCCTGGAAAACCTCGTGATCATTATCTGGTCTGTGTAGACTCGACCACCACCCTGTTAAACGGTGCTTCTTAGAAACCCTTTGGATGAAGTCGTCCAACTAAAGTTTTTATTCTATCGATACATTTGAACTCTTTCGTGAATAGTTTGTTTGGTATCTCGTGCAGGTTTTAACGGTTTGTAATTTTCCCTTGCCCTTCTTGGTTTGTTCTTAAAAAGTGACTGTTTAATCTGTGTATAGTTTACTGCAATTCAGAGATTTTAATGTCTTTCTGCATTCTGCTTGAGCACATCAATTATTTTTTACTGAGTTTGCCTTCTCTCTTTCCTCCGTATACACAAGTAAACAGTTCGTTTAACTCTTTCGTACTATCTCATTCAAGTAGTCAAGCCTTAAATCACTGACTTTATTACTATCTTTTCAAACATCTTCCGTCTCGCGTGTAGTATATTACTAGCAAGTGAGCAGCTTTTCCCCCAGGCAGCTTTTATAATAAGAAATGCTTGCAGGGAGATAAATTCGTCAGGAACAACATCTCAATTATTTCCTGTATCTTGTACGAAGTTTCGTCCCTTTGATTACTTAAGGAATAACTCAATATAAATTGTACAGACTTTGGTCCCTTGAATAAAAGAGAACACAATATAGTGAATTTATTGATGAATCTAAACAGTCCAGCCTATTCCTCTGTGTGTTCTGGCCTAATAATTGTGATGTTTTTATTACATTACAGACCAACTGCATCTTCCAGCTTCGGGACATTTTGCCGAGTAAGAAATGAACAAGCATAATGACAATTCACGTTAAGATTGTGCAATCTTCCACATTGCGAACATTACATTCCTGGGGGGAAATATAAGAATGAGAAGACAGAAATACATATAGAAAATGGATTAAAACTGACAATGTTAGCGTTATATATAAACATACAGATGGACCATTATCTTTATTAAACAATCAATGGTTGTATCATACATTGCAAACCAAAGGGATAAAATGAACATGGAAGCTGATGAAATGTGATGTGGTAGCAGAATAACACAAAAATGCTGGACAGCCAGGAGACACTCTTAAAGACATTAAATAAAATATACAACTATTAAATAGCATCATTGGCACCTTTCCGTCTTGACAGACGATAGTTTGGTACATTGTGCTTCAAAAAGGCTTAATAACTACGATCCATGGCGGTGGCGAGTGTGGCTGGTAAGGCCAATTCTTGCTGCAAATGTTTGCCCACAGTAGGTGCATGTGAAAACATGGTCATTTCCACCATTTTGCACCATCTTACGTCTCTCACGCTCTGTGTGTGCTTTATCTGCAATCATTTTCTCCTTTGTCTTTATTCCATTTCTGATAGTTGCCCTCCATGCAACACGTTCAGCGGC
This sequence comes from Cepaea hortensis, assembly GCA_963921405.1. Taxonomy (NCBI): domain Eukaryota; kingdom Metazoa; phylum Mollusca; class Gastropoda; order Stylommatophora; family Helicidae; genus Cepaea; species Cepaea hortensis. The sequence continues at coordinate 14,523,745 of OY992879.1, read as the reverse complement.
GACGTGCTCCCAATGTGCATTATCAATGCCTGTATCAATCATGTACCGCTTACACACATCTTTGTATCGTAGTAGAGGCCGACCCTGAGATCTCCTACCCATCTGTAATTCACCAAAAAAAGATGTCCTTTGGTATTCTACCATCATCCATCCTCCTAACGTGTCCTATCCATCTAAGTCTACGAAGACTGAGCATGGAATACACCGTTAAACAACCTGATCTTTCCAATACTTCAGTATTTGTGATTTTGTCTTGCCACTTAATACCAAGTATTCTTCGCAGACACCGCATATGAAAGCTGTTTAAACGTTTCTCTTGGCGTGAGTAAGTTTCAGTAGCATACAAAATATAATATTACCCTGGGTTAGCAATGATATACAGACTAAATGGAACTAGAAGAAGTGACCGACCATGTAAACGATGCAGAGAGGGAATAACAAAGTCAATGGAAATCTCGTTTTATGAAACCCCAAAACGAGGTATCTCACACTGTTTATACTTCACCTCGACACAGCTAGGTACAAGAGGAGCAGCATGAGATGTGATGATGTTTAGTCGAAATATGAAGGCTTGCATGAAGGTCTACAGACTTTAGAGCAAGGTCCAAAACAAGAGAAAAATAGAAGTCCTAGAAAAAAAATACATTACGTCACAGAAGACCTCCCTGTCCTATACTGTAATGTACTACAGACAGTAACGATTTTTATACAAACACGCGCGAAACTAATGCAGTAATGTGTGTTTTTACACAAGCACGGAAGGTGCTACATGCAGTAACGTGAGTTTTTACACAAGCACGGAAGGTGCTACACGCAGTAACGGGAGTGTTTACACAAGCAAGGACGGTGCTACATACAGTAACGTGAGTTTTTACACAAGCACGGAAGGTGCTACATGCAGTAACGTGAGTTTTTACACAAGCACGGAAGGTGCTACATGCAGTAACGTGAGTTTTTACACACGCACGAAAGGTAATACAGGCAAAAACGTGAGTTTTTACACAAACACGCACGGTAATACAGGCAGTAACGAGTATTTACACAAGCATGCAAGGTGCTACAGGCAGTAACGTGAGGCTTTACACAAGCATGCGTGGTAATACATACTGTAACGTGCTGTTTTACACAAGCACGCACAATACAACAGGCAGCATGCATGCAAGGATATTGGAGCACGATCTAATGCGGAGATGAATGGAGTTTGTGAGGTTAGAAAACAGTGGAAGGACATGTTCAGACGACTTTAACATCACTCTTCGGTCTGAAGACCTGAATTGCTAAAGTAAACAATGCAATGACCATAATAGCAGCATTGGTTTGTATCTAAGTACGAAAAACAGAGAGTTTACGTGCGCAAGGTACGAATACAATTTGATGGATCTGCGGTAAAGCTGTGAACATGTAAAACAATATAAAATAACACAAAGTAATGCAGCTTTACATAAGAGCATTACTACACATAGAGGACGTTGCGGCGATTAGCCTTCATCAGCAAACAAATACATACCCAAAACACAACATACAGTTACGGAGAAGACCCACCGGTAACTACATTTAGGCGTAACGACGGGATGAGAAGAATAAAATGATGAAAAAATGAAAGCAATGAAGAGAAAATGAAAATTGGAAAACATTTACATGCTTCTCTCAGAATCACAAGCTCCAATACTTTATGTTATTTTATATTATGTGCAAGTTACGCACGTTAAAAATAACATATAATTAGAAATAACAAAGAGCAGGCCTTAAGGCAGCTGACCGAGCAAAACTGATAGGAAGGAAAACCTATACATTGGTAGATAGAGCCCTTTAACTTGTGTGAAATCTGTCTAGAGGAACCAAACCAGGGAGGGTACAGGCCTTATCCTAGTGATAGGAAATGCAACCTAAGGACTAAATGTCATGGCAGGGCAGACCAGGCCCTAAGATGTAGTCGGCAACTGGTCTACAATCGAAGCTCCGACAGTAAGATCATTGCTTTGTTGATCCGGCAGCTTCTGCACCTTATCTTGTTCCCAATGTCATAATGTGACCTTTCCTCTGGAGTCAACTAGGCAGGCCGAGAGAGGGATCATGCTACACGGACATCACATGGTCTCTACAATTCAGCCCAGGCTGAAGCTATGGAGAGATATAACTAGTCCTCGCCATGGGTTGTAATTATACATTTGTTTAAAGCACAGCGTAACACAATCTTCTGTCATGACGGTCATGTGCCAGTAGCAATACCCAAAATAGCCATTCTTATAATAAAATACAATATAGCGACGACAACGACGAATGATAATTCTGATAGCTATGATGATGATGATGATGATGATGATGATGATGATGATGATGATGATGATGAAGACTGTTATGTAATAGGAGATTAATGTCCAGAATATAAAAATATGGAGAGAGGTGTATTGGGGAAACAAAAGAAGAGAAAGAAGACCACGTAGATGGATACATGATGTGATAGATAGTTTACACATTTAGACAGACTGGGCAAGAGTTCTACACATGACCCGCCAATGTACGATGAATGTGGATGAAGATGGTTGATAGAATATCTTACAATAGGTCACACCAACGTGAACATTGACTCGCTTGCTGGCATTCGTCTAAGTAGATTGAACTCTTATAGATCATGGGGTTTCCTGTGTTTTGTGAGGGGTGTTTCTGTCTCGATTTTAGAAATATATATATATATATATATATATATATATATATATATATATATATATATATATATATATATATATATATATATATATATGCCGGTCTCTCTGGCCGAGGGGTTGCAACACTTTCTCCGTAATCCCGTTTATCACGCAGAGTCTCGTTGCGGGCGAGAGCTGGGAGCGGTTCGACCCCCGCTGGTGACTTGCGGGATAACTGAGCCGGCCGCTCAGAAAGCAATGGCAAACTACTGAGCGTAATCTTGCCAAGAGATCAACAGACAGCTGAAAGATGCTGCTGTTGACAGCGATGTCCTGTAAAGGATATGCGAATTTAAATTAAAAAAAAAATATATATATATATATATACGTATGTTACAATTAGTGATAATAAATAAATAAGTTATAACAGACACCAACTGCCTGATGTTTGGGTTGTAGAAATCTGTGGCGAGAACATAACCAACATTAGTTAGTTAGTTAGTCCTTCCTCTTGAGCCCAAGACGGCGCATAGGGCAGAAGTCATGGCTCTCCATGCCTGGCGGTTCGCTACTACCTGTTGTAGATCCTTGTATGTTTTCCTGTTGTATGTTAGTACATCACCAACATACACAAGCATATAATAATGACCAGCAATATCAAACAGCAGGCGTCTGTGGCTGAACACGGTTTCACAATCCCAGCATATTGACTTCGAAGTCAACCCAGGCGAATTGCAAGCAGATCTCTTTGCGTTGATTTGCACAGCGGTATAAGCGCCAGCCGTTTAGAAAACATTGGCAAAACACAAAACGTATTGTACCCATAAAATCATTTTTTTAAAAGCGTTAAAATGCTGGGATTAATTACGATGTTTTGTTAAAGGACATCCGAATAACTTTAACAAATAACGCATAGTGCGATTAGGTGAGGATCGTAATTATCGCACTTCGGTCATGTTCTTGGGTGCTCTGCTCTCATCCTGAACACACTCGCCAGTCTACATCGACAAATCGTACCAGCTGTCTGATGGTTAATTACATTATTGTTAAAATTAGTTGCATATCATTTACAGGACGTCGCAGCCAACCCCAGCATGAAGGGACCAATATTGATAACATTTAGACAAGATTAACAATATCTAGAAAAGCTGTGGATGGCGCAGTGGCTTAACTCCATTCCCCACCGACCCATTGGTCATATGCTCACGTGTTCTTTAAGACAGATTGTCCAGACTACCGACATGATTTGACAGGTTCACTCAGCCTATAAGTGGTACCAGGATCTGATCTGGGATGTAAAAGCAGGCATTTTGAACACATCAGCCATCGAGTAAAGACTGGTCTATAAGATGGGGAAGGCACTATGTACTCACTAGACCTGAAGGCGTGAGAAAAGATCCGTTTTTTGTACTGGTTATCACACATTAGACCTGTAACTGTCTATGGGGTTCAATAAACCCTGCCCACAAACCTACAGGCAACCTATTTCCAAACACAAACGCCTATAGTGTGTTCACAAATGTGTGTCCCCGTATAAAAATATTCAGTAACCAGCTGAGGGAAAATGGTGAGATGTAGCATAAAATCGTATCATTATGTACACGCGACACTTTTTATTGTTTGTTCTAGAGATTGTACAGCAGATCTCAATGTTTGTTTATATGCAGTATATTACAGGTCAGAGATGAAGTGCATATTATGACAGCTATTGCTACATCTTTACACGGAAGCATCAGTGTTAAATAATGAATATTGTCAGTGGTGCACAGGAATTTCCTTATAAAACGCACGTTACATAGTGGAAAATAAGTGTTCAAAAATGACGTGCATTACTGAAAAACATGACACGTTTGTTAGCGTGAATTCAATACATTTTCGCCAAAACGTCAAAGAAATTTCGACGCTTTTCAGTTGCCTTGGGACCCATGAAAGACACATTCCTTGGGTGGAAGTAAATATAAGACGGCAGAAAAAAATACCATAACGATACAACAAATACTTTACAAAAATAAATCGAACGTGAATTAGGGAAAACATTTTTGAAAAAAACCATAGAAGTAAACGTCTAGTTGGAAACTGCTAGGTAGAAACATCTAGATAGAAACTGTTATGTAGAAACATCTTGGTTGAAACATCTAGATAGAGAATTCTAGACAGAAACATCTAGGTAGAAACGTATAGAAAAAAACATTATAGATTTAAACTTTGATACTCAAACTTCTAATCACAAAGTGAAAGTAAAATTCTAGGTAGAAATTTCTAGACACAAACATATAAATACAATTCTAGAAACACACTCCTAGAAGAAAAACAATTATTGGAACAAACATTCGGACAGAAACTTCTAGACACAAACGTAAACATCTGGAAACAGACATCAAAACACAAATATTTAAAAACACTTAACAATCTACAAAAAATAAATATATGTAAAACACTTTTCTGAACACGAATTCCTATAGAAACACTTCACAACACAACATACTAGGCATAAACTTTAAACACAAAACCCGAATATAAACGTCACAACACAAAATTCTAGACATAATCTTCTCGAATTACAGTTCTAGACACAAAAATCTAGACATATATTTCTGGATACAAAATTCTAGACAAATTTCGAGACACATAATTCTAGGCATAATATTCAAGACATTCAATTCTAGACATACATTTAGACGTATAAATCTAGATATACAATTCTAGACGTACAATTCTAGACGCACAATTGTAGACACACAATTCTAGACATAAATATCTAGACACAAAATTCTAAATATAAACTTCTAGGCATAAACTTCTAGAGATAAACTTCTGAACATAGACGTCAAGATATACACTTCTAGACCTTAACTTCTAGAGATGTACTTCTATAAATAACCGTCGATAGACACATTTTTAAACATAAACAATCAGACATTAACATTTTGGCATACACTTTTAGACATAAACTTCTAGAGACAACCGCCAGACAGAAATGATCAAACACAAACGCACAACCATAAACTTTAAACATTAATGTTTAGGTACAAGATTTCAGACAAATCTCTAGACACAACCATTTATATATCAACATTTAGACAGGCAGATCTAGATCACGAGGTGTGATTTCCATACTTTTGTTAAAAGAAAATACCAACATCTCACGGTGTGATTTCTGAAGAAACAAGTGAAATGTGGTGTCATGATTTGTTGTGTCCAAACTACTTCTGTGTCTAAAAATGACTCATTAAAGAAGGTTATATATATGAGTTTTGTTCACACTTCATTGGATGTCATGTGCCACACTACCACTACTGCTGCTGCAACAACAACCACAACAACAACAACAACAACAACAACAACTACTACTACTACTACTACTACTACTACTACTACTACTACAACTACTACTACTACTACTACTACTACTACTACTACTACTACTACTACTACTACTACCACTACTACTACTACTACTACTACTACTACTACTACTACTACTACTACTACTACAACTACTGCTACTACTGCTACTACTACTACTACTACTACTACTACTACTACTACTACTACTACTACTACTACTACTACTACTACTACTACTACTACTACTACTACTCCTACTAATACTACTACTAATTTCGGTACTAGGACGGAAGAACAATCTGATACTGACCTGACTCCGAAAGAAACAGACACTATCAAATATCAGACATCACTCTGCAGTATCGGACTGAATAGTCACGCCCTATAGTTTTGCAGAGGAGTCAATCAGTCAATCAATCAATTAATCAGGTGCCATCTCCACAGTGAAGGTTGGCTGCAATGGATCTCCAACGCTGTCTGTCTCTCGCCTTGACTGTAAATTCTGTCAGGCTTATGTTCGTCTATTTCTTGATGTTATCTTCCAACTTCTATCATTGTCTACCTCTTGCTCGATTGCCCTCAACCTTGATTTCCAGTATGGTTTTTATTAGAGTATCATGTCTTTTAACGTCGCCGAAATATTTCACTTGTCTCCTCTTTATTTCTTTCATCAACTCTATCTTCATTCCCAGTTTTTATAGAACCTCTGCATTTGATTGTTTTTGTTTCCATGAAATACGACCTATTCGTCTGTATATCCACATCTCCAGGGCTTCTATGCGACTTTCTATAATATGTTCCGATTTTAATGCCTTCATTCACGATCAATTATTTTGAAAACTGTCTGTTGCATCGTTATGAAATTTTTCCAGCCGTCTTATATTTACCTCCACACAAGGAATATGTCATTGATAGGTCCAAAAACAACTTAAATCATTGAAAGCAGCGACATTCCTTTGATGTTTTGCTGAACAACTAGTGATTTCTCGTTAAAAAAGTTATGTTTACGGTAATGGGGACCTGCAAATTCAGATGACACACAAAGGCGTATCCGGTTTCGTAAGGGAGTGGGTGCAATGAAAGAAGTAGCTTACAATCGACAGGGTCGGCTGCATTGCACTGGGTTTTTATCCCATATGGCTCAGTTTCTTTCATCAGCGCGGAAAGCGTCGCACAAAGCACGAACTCCGTAGCTCCAGCGACGAACCTCGGGAGTCTCCGAAAAAAAATGCACTCTTGAAATGAAGGACGCGGCCCGGAATCGAACATACAACCTTCGGAGCCAGAGTCAGACGGCTTGACCACTTCATCACGGAGAATCCCGAGAGGGGTGCAATGTGTAACATTAGTAAAGACAGAGAATTTACAGAGGCACGGGGTAAATACTTTGTAAATTAACAGGAAAGTAGAAGGAATATATTTCTTACCTTATTTTTCATTTCCTTCTTGTTTCTTCAGCTGATGCTGATGCTGTAATGTTTAGGGCCTGCAATTCGTCTGAATAGTTGGAGCAAAATATCCTAGTAAGTGTGTACGTAGATTAAGGTCTGCGATCTGCTCAGACCTTAATCTGTGTCGGACGATTCCAGTAGGTTGATGATTGCTCTCGGTTGCATAAAATTCAATCCATCCTTTCTCCAGTAGTCCTCTCCCTCTTTCAACACATGGTCCTCACCTTTTTTCCAGTAACTTTTATCAATATTTAATAGCGCGGACAGACAGACAAACAGACAGTCAGACAGACAGACAGACAGACAGACAGACAGACAGACAGACAGACAGACAGAGAGGTAGGTATGCAGAAAGGTAGGTAGGTAGGTAGGGAGGGAGAAAGGTAGGTGGGTGGGTCGGTGGGTCGGTGGGTGGGTCGGTGGGTCGGTCGGTGGGTCGGTGGGTCGGTCGGTCGGCCGGTCGGCCGGCCGGCAGGCAGGCAGGCAGGAGATAGATAGGTAGGTAGGTAGGTAGGTAGGTAGGTAGGTCGCTAGTTAGCTAGCTAGCTAGATAGATAGACAGACAGACAGACAGACAGACAGACAGACAGACAGACAGACAGATAGATAGATAGATAGATAGATAGATAGATAGATAGATAGATAGATAGATAGATAGATAGATAGATAGGTAGATAGATAGATCCCCGCCAGAAGCCGGGCCTTGTCAGCTAGTTTATTTATATAATCACGTTTCATGAAAGAACCCCCATTTGGAGACACCTCTGAACTATCCAATTTAACTTCGCGCTGTTTGTTTCAAAACTGAAATCACGTGAAAATTTAAAAGAATGCGGGGACGTGTCTTGGTGAAGCTGTAATACTGTTAAAATGATGGACGTAATCTCTAGGTCGTAATTTATATACCGCATATAAACAAACTTTGAAATCTGCTGTAAAATCTCCAGAACAAAATTTTTTTTGTTGGGTGGACATAATGATAAGTTTATATACTAAATCTCATCATTTTCCCTCAGTTGGTTACTGAGATATTGAATTTTATATTGAGGCAACAAAATAAAAACACACTATAGTTGCTTGTTCAATGTCCAGGCTTCCGCACAATACAATAGCGTTGAATATACGTAGCATTTGACAATTCTCATTTTTAATGCGTTATTAATCTCTTTGCCCGTCTCTGTGGCCAAAGGCTTGCGAAGGCGGTTCGTGAGACGGGTACCAAGTGTTCGAAACTCAGCCGCGACCGATTTGTGCAGCAGACCGTGTCGCGTTGTGTTATAACGTGCTGGTACGGGAGCCGGTCGTTCAGAAAGCAATGGCAAACTACTGAACGTAAAACCTTGCCTAGTACATCAACAGCAGCTGAAAAATGCTGGTGTTGACTGCAACGTCCTGTAAGGGATTTGCAGCATTAAAAAAAAAATCTCTTGTGATGTTAATACTGATTTCATGCCGTTGAAAGCATTTTTGGCCATTCCTATTCTCTTTTTGATTCCCATTTCACTTCTGCCATCATCTTGTTACTTGTTCTAGTATCTGCCCATTTACTGTGATGTTCATTGATGACATTTCATTTTCACTGCTAATTATCATAATTTTTTTTGTTTGGATGTTAATATCTAAGCCACATTCTGCACTGCGAGTGTTTACTTGTTCAACTAGCACTGTACCTTGCTCACTTTCTGCTAGGAACACGGTATCGTCAGCATACCTAAGATTGTTTATGATTTTTCCATTGATGTTAAGTGCAGGCATTTCAACGTTTTTCTGTGTATATGTTGAAGAGGTTTGCGAACATTACACATCCCTGTCGTACTCCTCTTTTTATCTCTATAGGTTATAGTTATTTCCGCATCTAATAGACGCCACATGTTCCCAGTACAAGTTACTAATAAGTCTGATGTCCTTTCCGTCTACTCCTATATCTTGAAGGCACGTAATTAGTCGTTCATGTTGTACTCTATCAAAAGCTTTCTTGTAGTCTATAAAACAAACATATATACTTGTTTTTAAACTTCTATACATTTTTCAATTAACACCCCCAAACAGATAATTGCTTCTCTGGTGCCGCTGTTTTTGCGGAACCCAAATTGTTCTTCATCTACTTCCTCATCTACTTTATGTTGAATTCTTTCTTGTATGACCTTGAGTAATATCTTAGTTTTGTGGCTCATTAAGCTAATAGTTCTGCAGAGGATTCACAACCCACTAATCAACCATCTAGCCCAGGAATCAACCGGATTCAGAACCAAGCAACATACAAACCGTGAACCACACAAATAACCATCAGTCCAGGAAAATAATCGATCAAAGAACAAACTAACCTTCTTCTTCTTTTCCTTCAACTAACCAACTAGAGTAAAACAAACACAACCAACCAGCCAAAGAACCAACCAGACAAAGAACCAACCAGACAAAGAACCAACCAGACAAAGAACCAACCAGACAAAGAACCAACCAGACAAAGAACCAACCATACAAAGAACCAACCAGCCAGCTAGACAACCAACAAAGCACAAAGCCAAGGGAATAAACATCAATTCATGAACCATCCAACCACTCAGACATAGAAGCAATCATCTTAAGAATCAATCTGCCGAAGAACCATTAAAGAACCAGCTTTCCACAAGACGAAGATTATGGTTGAAATATACAGTGGTTAATCCAGGTGGGGCTGGTCTCCCTGGTCTAGGAATTTACACGGCTTTCTCCGTAATCCCGTATACTCTCGTGAGTAACGTGATGTGCGCGAGAATTGGTAGCAGTTCTCTCTGTGTCGGTAACTTACTGGGTATGTGAGCCGGTCGCTCAGAAAGCAATGGCAAACTACTGAGCGTAATCTTGCCGAGAAATCAACAATCAGTTGAAAGATGCTGATGTTGACAGCGATGTCCTGTTAAGGATATGCGAAAAAAAAAAAATCCAGGTGGGAAGGAGATATTGTAAGAACTATAACCAGCCAATCATGATGTACTGAAGCGAATCATGGGCAATCACCAGATTAGTGAGGAATTGTGTAGAAGCTTGGAGGTCAGCGTGGCCAGATGGACAAGAACGCTCGTTCTGAAACATCCAGTGCGCTGTGGGTTCAACCCCTATATCGGTCAGTTAGACTAAAATGTTGACTTCTGGTACTTGACTTGGGGTCATAAATTACACATATCTCTGAAGTCGGAGTGGGTTCGCCAAATGGCGAGGGACACTGGCTATAGTCAAATCCAATCAACACGTAAAAATCAGTCAAATACATTAGATGCAGTATCCACTGGACAGACTTCAGAACCAATTCGCAAATAAGACAAGAGACTAAGCAATATACAGTATCCAATTTCATAAGAAGACGCCGTTGGAACTACATCGGCCATGTACTCAGAATGGACAAGACAAGACTCCCCTACCAAGCCCTCATATGGTCACCAGTAGGGAAAAGAAAACGGGGAAGACCAAGAGAGACCCTGCGTAGAACCATCATTAGAGAAGGCTCATTCAATGGCCAAGTAAATATCCAAGATCTACAACAGGTAGCAGCGAACCGCCAAGCATGGAGAGACAGGACTTCTGCCCTATGCGCCGCCTTAGGCTCAAGAGGAAAGACTAACTATAGCACGTGGACTACGGACTATGAAATACGCGTAAACACACAAACTGCTACCTTTTTTGGTTGCTCAAGCAAAACGTTTTACAGATCTTGTCCCTCGATATTGTGTATCAATCGCGCTGAGGAGCGCTAGATTTCAAACACCGATATGAGTGGAAGTCGTTCAGAAAACAATGACAAACTACTGAACGTAAATTTGCCAAGAAATCACAAACATCCCCCTTCCGCGGCAGAAAAAATACAGTTGGAGTTGACTGTGACATCCTATGAAGGCTATACAGTTGAGTTTCCTCTACACCAACTTCTCCGTCCATCCAGCATAGTCTTCTCATGCCCTGCCTCTGCCCGATGTCCCGTGGTATAGGGCATGTTTCCAAACCGTAAGCACAGATCGCATAAGTGGAACAGATCCATCATTTTATCGACCAATCGGCTCATTCGTTTACGTGGCCACTGTCACACTGCCTGGTTAACTCCCCGAGAAAGTTCCTGCTAACGATTTCAGACACTGGCGATCCTGCGCCAAGCTCAATATTAACATTTCGCCTGGGTGCAGATTTGAAAATATAAGCATCGGGCCAGCGGGTCATTCGCTAGCAAGTGCGCCACGGGAGCTCCCGTGGTAATGGAGACAGAAGGTTAAAGACACCTGGGGTATGACAATATACCAAGAACCTGGGGTATGACAATATGCTAAGACACCTGGGGATGACAATATATCAAGACACCTGAAGTATGATAATATACCAAGACACCTGGGGTATGACAATATACCAAGACACCTGGAGTATGACAATATACCAACATTGATGCACTTATCCCATCGTTTTATCAATTTTCCAAAACCGGCTGCATAGATCTGCGTGATCTGTTTTCTAAACCACGTTTTCACTTTACATTCAACTACGGCGTCATTCACGAAATGTCTCACGCCAAGGTGGGTTTTCAGTGTTGATGCTGACAAATGTTTGTCCCATTAATCGGCGCATAGCTGGGTAGAGAAAATTACGAGGGAGAGTCAATAAGTAAGTCACACAGGTCTGTAGTATGGCAGGTAAATGAGAACAGGGCACACTTTTCTATGCAGCCGGTTTGGGAGGACTGATAAAACGAAGGGATACGTGCATCAATGTTGGTGAAAATTATGTTGAGAAATAAAGAGACAATATATATAACAATAAACTGGCTTCAGATTGTTATCATATTTATGTATTTTTCTACAGCCATTTGTGGCTAACTTATTAACTTACCCTCATACAAAGGCACCTGGGATATGATAATATACGAGGACACCTGGGGTATAGCGATACACCAACACATGGGGTATGACGATATACCAACACCTGGGGTATGCCGATACAAGTAGACAAGGTAGATCAAACGTATTTCCAGCGGGCTGTGGCGAGCACGAAAAACTGCACAGGGATTGATACACTAGGATAAGGAATTGATGAATGATGAGGAGGAGTTGATACACATGTGACCCGAATGAGACAACCAATCAAATACATGTAACAGACAAGAAACAAGGAAACGGTGTTGAATGTAACTTCTTGTCATTCTATCGTGTTCTTCAATTTTCCTGCAGACAATCATGTCTGACTTGATGCCACCCTGTCTGCCTGCAGATATGGCTTCATGAAAATCTATCCAACTATTTCCACTTCATAAATAAACACACATAGTATTGTTTGGCGCTCACAGAAGAAAAAGGAGGAATTAGAGTTTAGAGGACGCACTAGACAACATGCAAATTGAAAGCTATAGTTACCGACCGGAATTCGAACCTGTCACCTCCAAATGACGACAGCGCATCGCTACAGGAACAAGTGGACTTCGACGCATTTCCCTGTTTTCTTAATACCTCCTTTGCCACCTTCGAACCCGCCCCAAACACTCACACAAACACACACACACACACACATACACACACATACACACACACACATACACACACACACGCACGCACGCGCACACACTTAATTATTCAGCCAGATATCTACGAGTTTTCCACGCCTTCACAATTCACGGAAAGGTTAACACCTACATTACGTCAGATCCCATCACTGAATCACCTGGTCTTACATGCAACCATGCAAACCCAAGATTCGTTCATCCGTGACACAGGCCTTTTGTTTGACTGCACAAGTTCTTTAAGGGACATAAAAGAGACAGTCACGCCTGAGCAAGCCAATGATAGGTTTCCTTCCCTTGTAATGCAGGACTTAACATTTCATGAGCATGTTTTATATTGTTAACCAGTTTTACTGCCGCGACTAGCTCGGTCCAAGTGAGAAACTAAATGCTTGACAGACGCTACATTTAACAAGTAATGTCTCAGCAGCCGAAATGACAAAATTACCTACCTACCTACCTACCTACCTACCTACCTACCTACCTACCTACCTACCTGCCTGCCTGCCTGCCTGCCTGCCTCCCTCCCTACCTACTTACCTACCTATCTATTCATCTCTTTATATCTCTACCTTTCAATATACTTACCTACCTACCTACCCCCATATTTATTTATATTTTTATCTCTCTACGTATCTATATACGAACCAACCTACCTACCCACATAGGTATGTCTATTCGTATTTTTAACTCTTTAAGTATCTGTATACCAGCCTACATACCTAACTACATACCTACCTGCCTGCTTATCTACCTACCTGTCTATGTGTTTGCCTGCCTGTCTACCCACCCATCCACCTACCTACCTCCCTACCTACCTACCCACCAACCAACCTACCTACCTAACTACCTACCTAACTACCTATCTACCTACCTACCTAATTACCTACATACCTACCTACCTACCTACATGCCCACTAACCTACCTACCCATGAACCTACCTACCTACCTACCTAACTACCTACCTATCTAAGTACCTACCTAGCTACCTACCTACCTACCTACCTACCTACCAACCCACTAACCTACTTACCTTCCGGGAAGGAAATCATACTACTCGGAGACTTTAACATTGACACCAACAAATCCCACATAATTTGGGGAAATATAATTGCATCATACAACTTCCAACAAATAGTAAAACAAGATACTAGAGTAACAAACTCATCTTCAACACTTATAGATCACATTTATGTAATTTGCTCGGACAACATCATAGAATGCACCGTGCCCAATTGTGCAGTGAGCGATCACTACCCAATATGCTGCACGTGGTCTAAAAAAGGAATTAACATTACCAAACATAAACACATAACTGTAAAATATAGACGCTAAAAAAATTTCAACCAAAACGCATTTTTACAGGACTTGCTCAGTTCACCTCTAAACAATGTTTGTCAACTTCCAGACCCGGATGATGCTCTGGAATCCTGGATGAAGATCTTTATTGATGTATTTGATAGACGTATGCCAATCAAGGAAGTTCGAGTAAAACATCACGTCAAACCACCTTGGATCACCCTTGAAATACTTGAAATAGTTAGTTAGTCGACAGATCATCCTCGCTGCACATCGAACCATTCAGTCCATAAGTGCTCGGATCCCCTCCTCAGCAAATCCCGCAGCGTGTAGCGGCTAACGACGCCAGTTCTGTGTTGGTTTATCAATCTTCTTTGGCTTCCTGCGTAGTGTTCTTGTTTGGCCACACCTCTTTTAATTTGATGCTCTAGCAGTCTGGCCATTGTTGTAGATTCACAGTCATCACTTGGTTCTCGCAAAAGTCTCACATCACGTAGAGCATTCAGAATGTCAGCCTGGTCCATGGCGCGTCCGCCCTCCACAGTAGCCTCACCTGCGAGCTTGTCAGCCCGCTCATTTCCTTGTACTCCCGCATGCCCTGGCACGAAGATGAAACTAATCTTTGCCAGCCGAGACCGCTTCAGAGGCAGCAACCATTCTCTTCGGATCGACCCCTCCTCTATCCTCTTGATCATGTTCATTGAGTCGCTAAGGAAACAAGCCCTGGTGAATGTCTGTGTCTCGAGCCATGTTATTGCTTTACTTACTGCCATGACTTCCATGGTCAGGCTACTTGTGGTTTCAGTGAAAGCACCAGAGTCCTCCTTCACAATTCTCCCTCCGGCCCGAGCTGTAAAGGCCCATGAGCTTCTCACATGTCGGACGACCGACCCATCTGTGTAGATGACCGCGTCACCGTCTAGCGAATTCTCGAAAATCAACGCTTGTACTTCAGACTCAACAGCAGCCGGATTTTCTTGTCTGCATTTTCTATCTAATTGGATGCAAACTGAAAAGGATGTGCAGAAGTCTGTTGGCACTTGCACCCACTCCTCGCCAGGTTCTAAGTCCTCAAGTGAACACACCTGTTGAAGAATGTCTTCGGCTTGACCCATCCACGACCGTCCTCTTTTTAACCTGCTGCCCTTCACCTTCCTAATTTCACTATGCAGTGGATGTTGTGTGTTTGCGTTAATTCTGAGGTAGGCGCGTGCCCTGCAAACTTGTATTCTCTCTTCAATGGTTGGAAAATCAAGAAGGTAGCGCATCGCCCTGCATGCTGTATCTCTTGTACATCCAAGAATAATGCGCATAGCTTCATTCTGTATCCTTTCCATCCTTTCTATCTGCTTATGGCTGAGAGTCAAGATTGCCATTGCATACTCCAAAACAGACATGACCAGCCCCTCGTACAGAAGACATAGATGGCGCTGCTCACAGTTTGCTGCCGCCATCACCCGCATGAGAGACAGAGATAAGGCTCATAAAAAGCGGGATCTCAGCACATATCGTACTCTTGGAAACAAAGCTCAATATACCATACGAAAAGAAAAGAAAAATTACTTTAAGAACTTAGTAATGGATACAACAAATAGTAAGGATATATGGAAGGCAATTAACACATTGACAAACAAGTATAACTTCTCAAATTCATTACCATCAAATCCTATTTCGTGCGACCAATTCAGTAACTTTTTTCAAATTGACATAGATCAGTTGAAGGCTTCAGTACCAAATTCTCCTTGCAACTTATCTTTACTGTCATCGTTTTGCGAGAACAGATGCTCCCGAGATATCCTTTCTGACATACCTCTAATGACAGTCACTGAAGTATTCGCTTACCTCAGTAACCTAACAAATACAAACTCATCTGGGTTAGATGGAATCAGCAGTCTGATTCTCCGCTGTGCTGCGCCAGTGATCTGTGTATCACTAACCTATGTATATAATCAGTGTCTCACCAAAGGTCACGTTCCATCTGCTCTCATAATCGCTAAAGTGTATCCTCTCCTTAAATCTGGTTCATTGGACAATGGTCTCCCGAACAATTATAGACCCATTTCTTTACTATCATCACTGTCTAAACCACTAGGAAAACACATCCATAAGGTAACATTGCAGTATTTAGATCGCAACAAGCTTATTGTTGACAGTCAATCAGGATTTCGACCAAAATATTCTTGTCATACGGCCCTAACACACATGATAGAAAATTGGCACCAGAATATAAATAAGAAACAATCTATGTGGAGCTGTGTTTATCGATTTCAGGAAAGCATTTGATATGATAGACCATGCCATTTTAATTAAAAACCTAGTGTAGCATGATGGAACGGAATTCCCCATTCCCAGTCCGACACATTTCATAACGATACTTTAAGTCTTAACGGGGACCATCCCAAATAGAAGGGCTATTATTAGATCGTATGTTCTAGAACGAGTTGGGGGAGGCGGCGGTATGCACTTGTCTTTTGATTGGCTAATAGGTAATGAGCCCACGCTATTCCTGGGCCATATTTTAAAATCTAATTAGTAAGAGCGGGGATCTCACCAGGAGCGGTCGCTAGTGTGATGTGATGACCCAACAATGCCCTTAAAGATTCAATAATATATTGTTCTCTGGACAGCAGGTACCACTTTAAAACATACTTTAATGTTGTGGCTAGACCTAGTGAACGAAAGAGAAGAATATAAGAGTATTTTATGAATAAAATGTGAAAGTGGAAAACCTAACTTCTGTGCGCCAGAATTCTGAACACTGCATCTTCAACCTTGACACGTCTTTCACGCTGTATACCCCAAATGCATATCAATCCCTTGTTGTGACTGGTTGCGTATGCTTGATGAATGTATGACACACTCATGCAGATTCGCAAACCCAAACCCCTTGTGCATTCTTCATGCCTAGGATGACTCATTCTTAACTCAACTGTACCTTTGCTCTCGTGCGAGTTAACAAATGGCAGTCTGAATGGGAATGAGTGATGTAAACATGTACAAGTTCCTTGGTAAAAAGCTGAGAATGATGGAGTGAGTGAGTTGGTGATTTAATAAATAGCCTCTCACATCTAGTGGAAAGAAAGATGCTTCAAATATCCATATGTAAACAGGACGGTGATGGCACGCCAGAATTGCTAAGTTCATGTGATACCTGGTGGCAAATTAAGCTCACGAGAATACCATTTCTCTCTGCAGCATTACACTGTTACCTCTACTGTTGGATGGTTCATATAAATTAGTTCCTAGAAGAACCATAAGTGTGTGAACCTGTGTCTTAGTTGGCTGAATATAATGTATGGCTCATGCAAATTTACAAGGACTAAACATGTTTTTCCCATATGTGCTTTGGTGCATATGTGAACAGTTGTTATGCAATTGAGCTTCTGTTACCTACTGAAGTAGACATGAAAATTACTCAGTGGGGAAAGAGCACATGATGATGATAAAGATGATGTACCTGTGAGTCAGGTCTGTCTGAGAGAGGGGGTGAGGTCTGGCATTGCTGAGTGAGTGTATATGGAATAGGACATTCATGCACCAACATCACAGCCATAGGAATGGATGTCTGGTCTGCTAATTGGGTAAATGCCATTAGTTAATCCATATTGCATATTGCAGTTGTAAATGCCTATTTTCCATTTCCCTTCACAATGCCTGTCCCATGTTGCTATGTCACAATGATTGCTGTACTGTGTCTGGTCCTCCTTGTGCCCAGGTCTACTGTGGTTCAAACATGGTGGAACTTAGACCACATAAATGCTTGTAATTGTGTTAAGCTACCCTGTCTCAGCATATGGTCTTGTGATTACCACAGTACATCAGAGTGAAATACACTGCATCATCAAACAAGGAGAGGTGTGTTTGGACCACACCCATCCTTTTCCTCCACATCCCCAATCTGTGTATGTTAGTGTATGATCACATCATCTTTTAACAAATGTAAAGAGATGTTGTGCCATTTTGTATTGACAGAGAACAGGAGGATGGAGGATAGGCATCCATATATCAACTGGGACCTCTAACCAGAAGTCCTAGATCCAGAAGTGACTCCCTATCAAAAGGCAGGAAAATCTAAGAAGAATTTTCTCTCAGCTCTCTAACAGCTGAATGCACAAATGGGAGCAAAACACAATCTGAAGCACTACCAATGTGGTGAACTGGACAGTGATCTTTGAGTCAGTCCAATGTCAAACTGAGACTAACAGCAAGTCTAGTAGTATGAATTACATTCATAGAAAACTGTGGGGTAACTTGGAGTGTTTGTTTATCTAAGACAAAACTTAGAAAATATCCAGCCTGATGCTCACACGGTGATTCTTGAAGAATGTGATGAACAGTAGGGAAGTTGATCTGGCTAAGTGAATAGCTGCAATGTATGGGACATTCTGTATGTCATTATTGAAGTACCCAGTGACAGCCTTCACTGACAGCCTGATCAACCGTGAGATGCAGTACCGTATCATCATACCAAATCTTGTCTTCAAGAGGAATGAATCTGCCATGAAGCTTATTCTGGGGAAGCTGCTAACTGGAGCTAGTCCAACATCCATGCTGATGATAAAAGGATTCAACAGACCCAGAACAGTAGTTTCTTCCTTGAGTTGCCCATGGATAGGATTTCCTAAATTCCCAAGAGACGGGAAATGATGATAGTTACCGATACTGTAAAGGGAAGGTGTAGTTAGATATTGGAGAGGAGGAAGAGAAGAATTTATTATTGGGTGGTGGAGTAAATAAGAAGTGTTGTATCTTGTTTATCAACCTGCATGTGTGACATATTTTATGCATTTTCTATGCAATAATTGAAGTGTTGACATGACAGGAGATGAGGCAATGGTCACCACTATACTCACCATCAGCTCAATAAATTGTGTAATTAGTGAACCAGTGTTTGAAGTACATGTCCCCAGTGAATTTCTTGTACAGTTGCTGTCAAGTGTTGTCTCTGGTGACTGTCTTAAGTGCTGTGGTTGGTTATACATATTGTGAAAAGTCCTGTATAGATGTTGTCAAGTATCACATGATGTCTATCTTGTACAATTGTGGTGTAAACAATTCCTTGTGAATGTATGTCCCACTTTTGTCAAGAAACTGTCATGTAGATGTCTTGTCCAACAGATGTAATGTACAGTTATTGTTGAGTTTGTCTACAAATAAATGAGTCCTAAAGTCCTAAAGACTAATTGAACTGATATAGGTCACAAAATGACAAAAAATATAGGGAAAGATCTATGTGACGGACGAACAGCACACTGGCAACATTATAATGAGTGAGATGGATCCTCAGTTGTACAGGCGCTAATAGTTCAGATCTTCTCTGGCCTTGGGTGAACTAGTTACTTCTTATATGAATTTCTGTGTAGATACATAGTGGTCTCACAGTGGGGGTTTGAGCCAAAAAAAAGAAAAAAGAAAATGGTTCTCCAAAAAGGCTATTGCGGGAATGATTAGCTCATTTGAGTGACCTCTAGACAAAACGGGCAAAATCATATCCTTTATCTTGTTATTTATTATTCAAGATATATCTCCAGAGAACACTACTAACTAGGTCCTCTGGCAACTCAATCAAACATGTCACATAACTGGTAGGCTCTTTCCGGAATATAAACCCTGGGAAAACCTGGTCACATAACTGGGTTTCCTCTTTCCAGGATATAAACCCTGGGAAAAAGAACACTCGTCTCGGATTAAACCCTGGTAATAACCTGCTAGGGGCTCACATACCTTGTGCCCTGATGTCAGGATACAAACCTTGGGTATACCCTGCATAGGACTCACTTTTGGGATCTCTATGTTGGTATTAAAATCCGGGGTGACCTCTCGCAAATCAGACCCAATTCTTGAAGGTTTTATGGTGTTGTTTAATGGACCCTGTCTCTTATATGAGGGCAACTGTCCAGACATGTAAACCCACAATAAATCTCTAGAAGGTTTGATTTCATTAATAGTGATAATATTGCATGTATCACTGTTTTAATATATCAGTTAGGATTCAATGTAGCAGACTGAAGATGGTGTATAAATATCTTATGGGTCAACATAAATGCTGTATCCATGATATTTAAGTTCTCAGTATGAAATGATTTATTAGCTTGTCAATATTGTTGTATAATTTTGTGCATGCTGGTTGTTCAATATATGTATCCAGAAATTAAGGTACATGAAACACCAGAGAACACAAATTATTTTAAATATAACTGAGACAGCTAGTACAGGGAAAAATTTATTTTTGTCCCTGAAATTAGGACACTTAATCCAGTAAATGAATATGGGGCCTACTCCATCACAAAATTAATTGCTTGCATGGGTGAGATAGGGGAATTATTGTTGTAAATACAAAATTTTTTAATGTCACCACATCACATAGGATAACAACTCCCTATATTCTCTTCTCCCCATAACATGCTTGCAACACTGAGAGTAGAGAGTGTGAACCCTGATGGAAAATTTGGGCAACCATTAAGACACCTCACTGACAATCTCTCTCGGTGATAGTCAGTATTCGTACCGGCTAATGTCCAGTGTCGATTCGACATCTGGGTTTATTCTTCAGTTGTGTAACCCTGTCAGTGGCCCTGATCAAGCTACTGCGCGTGAGCACAATTGAATCTCCAGGCGAAAACATCCTTATCAACTCCGTCACTTGCCATTTCTGAAGTAGTGGTATTATTAAGCGTACTTGATACGTAATGGACGAGATGAAGGGAAGATTCTACCTGATGTCATGGGCGGTCATATAAAACCGACCACAGTCTGGTGTCTATAAAACATTAGTCTATTGTTCGATGGTGTAATCTCTCTGGTGTACTAGGATCCACGTCACCAGGAGTTAACTCATTGAATCTCCAGGAAGGCCATCAAAATAACTGGACCCCTAGCCATTCATATGGAAGTGGAGAGCGTACGCAAAGTATGTGTCCAGTAAACGATGGATAACCAACCTGATGTCATTGGCGTATCATACGACTAGGAGCACATCATGGACAACCTGAAAAATTTCATGAAGAGATAAAACAGGATCCGTCTCCGATGTCGGCCGTCAATTCATCCTCAGTTGAGAAAGCGTTTCTGCCTTTAAAATAGTGGAGATTAAAGGACGGACAAAGTTGAGTACAACTGATGTCATTCCCCTTTTTCATTCTCAATGGGAAGACCTTTCTGCCGGAAGAAGGTAGGAATGTAAATAAGGATTACTGTCTCCAAACAGTTAACTCTTATATGGTAGAGCTCACTGCAACTCCAGCAGCTGACACTCTATACACATTGTCTACGATTCAGTGGACTAACGAAAGATCACTGTTCTCAAAAACAGCTGACTCCTTTCAAGATAAAGATCCCTGCAAGTCATCAGTCGACTCTTTATATAATAAGAACCATGCATTTAGCATGTGGAAGCTTATATTATTACTGAGATGCGAGGTATATTCACAGGACCTGGCCAGTCCTATCCTCAAAGTCAGTAAAATAGCTTCCAAAATTCCAGTCAATATTGGTAACTAAGAAGCTAACCCACATAATCACACACCTTCAAAGGTAGCTGTGATAATGACGGACTTCTCTATGGATGAGAAGAAACGCCTTATATTCGCCAAAGTAAACGTTTTGCTCATGTGGGAGAGAAAGAACGGATACTTCCCAGTCACTCAAAAGCATTTAGCTAAAGCATGGCTGAAGACAACTAGTTGGAACCTCCACCTGGAATTCTATATTAGTAGTAGTAGATGTTAGTCTAACTGCATCTACAAACTCAGTTGCTGCGTTGGAAACAGCTTAATTAGCAACTAAGGAGAGAAAATGCTGTCACTTCTCACAACACATCAAAATAGAGGCATAACGGAAGGAGAGAATCTCAACCGACAAGCACCTCTAAATCTATGGTAAGACTACAGAAATAAGTCAAGGAAATATAATGGGAAATTGCTACCATCTGCAAACACAAGAGACTTATTGGAAAGGTAGACCCTGTGTCCAACGCTAACCAAATCTGCACTAGTAGAGATTTTAGTCTTAAGTTTTGCAGCGGCTGCTATACAGTTCACCCGGAAGTGATTGTCTTTGCTCCGGTGATGATCAAAAATTTTAACCCAGTTCCAAATGCCAAGATTACTGTTGGAGAAAGTGTTCAGTTAAATATACTCTCACAGGATTATCATTCTCCAGGACGAAGGGAAGAATGAAGTTCTGATAAGATGAAAAGTTGAGAGATCCATGGAATGCAACCATTCTCTCTAAACGTCATCTAGAAGTTGGCTTAATTGCAAAGCCATTACTTCACATAATGAATCTCTATGGTCCATTCATACATTACGAAATGGTGTGACTCAGAGAGATCATTTATCACAAACAGGAAATATAGCAAGGATGTCAGCAGTGGAACACTGTCAGAGGTAAATAGAAGAGCAGTTCACAGATGAGTGGAGTCAGGACTCCTGATGCTCCCAGTGACTTAAAGGAACATAATGCAGGGCTAACTTCATGGTCTTTGCGTTTGCCACCAAATTCATCAACTGATGCAATGTTGGGGCAGATTTTTTTTTAAGGAGAAGAATCACTTGGTTCCAAATGTACTACTCTAGTAGGGTAAAGGGAGACAGGGAGTAATTGACAAAACCACCTAAGGGATCTGGGAACTGTGGATTCTGCGATCATCTGTCATACCTATGAAAGATTTAAGAGAGGGGCCATGTAGCATGATGGAACAGAATTCCCCATTCCCAGTCCGACACATTTCATAACGATACTTTAAGTCTTAACGGGGACCATCCCAAATAGAAGGGCTATTATTAGATCGTATGTTCTAGAACGAGTTGGGGGAGGCGGCGGTATGCACTTGTCTTTTGATTGGCTAATAGGTAATGAGCCCACGCTATTCCTGGGCCATATTTTAAAATCTAATTAGTAAGAGCGGGGATCTCACCAGGAGCGGTCGCTAGTGTGATGTGATGACCCAACAATGCCCTTAAAGATTCAATAATATATTGTTCTCTGGACAGCAGGTACCACTTTAAAACATACTTTAATGTTGTGGCTAGACCTAGTGAACGAAAGAGAAGAATATAAGAGTATTTTATGAATAAAATGTGAAAGTGGAAAACCTAACTTCTGTGCGCCAGAATTCTGAACACTGCATCTTCAACCTTGACACGTCTTTCACGCTGTATACCCCAAATGCATATCAATCCCTTGTTGTGACTGGTTGCGTATGCTTGATGAATGTATGACACACTCATGCAGATTCGCAAACCCAAACCCCTTGTGCATTCTTCATGCCTAGGATGACTCATTCTTAACTCAACTGTACCTTTGCTCTCGTGCGAGTTAACAAATGGCAGTCTGAATGGGAATGAGTGATGTAAACATGTACAAGTTCCTTGGTAAAAAGCTGAGAATGATGGAGTGAGTGAGTTGGTGATTTAATAAATAGCCTCTCACATCTAGTGGAAAGAAAGATGCTTCAAATATCCATATGTAAACAGGACGGTGATGGCACGCCAGAATTGCTAAGTTCATGTGATACCTGGTGGCAAATTAAGCTCACGAGAATACCATTTCTCTCTGCAGCATTACACTGTTACCTCTACTGTTGGATGGTTCATATAAATTAGTTCCTAGAAGAACCATAGGTGTGTGAACCTGTGTCTTAGTTGGCTGAATATAATGTATGGCTCATGCAAATTTACAAGGACTAAACATGTTTTTCCCATATGTGCTTTGGTGCATATGTGAACAGTTGTTATGCAATTGAGCTTCTGTTACCTACTGAAGTAGACATGAAAATTACTCAGTGGGGAAAGAGCACATGATGATGATAAAGATGATGTACCTGTGAGTCAGGTCTGTCTGAGAGAGGGGGTGAGGTCTGGCATTGCTGAGTGAGTGTATATGGAATAGGACATTCATGCACCAACATCACAGCCATAGGAATGGATGTCTGGTCTGCTAATTGGGTAAATGCCATTAGTTAATCCATATTGCATATTGCAGTTGTAAATGCCTATTTTCCATTTCCCTTCACAATGCCTGTCCCATGTTGCTATGTCACAATGATTGCTGTACTGTGTCTGGTCCTCCTTGTGCCCAGGTCTACTGTGGTTCAAACATGGTGGAACTTAGACCACATAAATGCTTGTAATTGTGTTAAGCTACCCTGTCTCAGCATATGGTCTTGTGATTACCACAGTACATCAGAGTGAAATACACTGCATCATCAAACAAGGAGAGGTGTGTTTGGACCACACCCATCCTTTTCCTCCACATCCCCAATCTGTGTATGTTAGTGTATGATCACATCATCTTTTAACAAATGTAAAGAGATGTTGTGCCATTTTGTATTGACAGAGAACAGGAGGATGGAGGAGAGGCATCCATATATCATCTGGGACCTCTAACCAGAAGTCCTAGATCCAGAAGTGACTCCCTATCAAAAGGCAGGAAAATCTAAGAAGAATTTTCTCTCAGCTCTCTAACAGCTGAATGCACAAATGGGAGCAAAACACAATCTGAAGCACTACCAATGTGGTGAACTGGACAGTGATCTTTGAGTCAGTCCAATGTCAAACTGAGACTAACAGCAAGTCTAGTAGTATGAATTACATTCATAGAAAACTGTGGGGTAACTTGGAGTGTTTGTTAATCTAAGACAAAACTTAGAAAATATCCAGCCTGATGCTCACACGGTGATTCTTGAAGAATGTGATGAACAGTAGGGAAGTTGATCTGGCTAAGTGAGTAGCTGCAATGTATGGGACATTCTGTATGTCATTATTGAAGTACCCAGTGACAGCCTTCACTGACAGCCTGATCAACCGTGAGATGCAGTACCGTATCATCATACCAAATCTTGTCTTCAAGAGGAATGAATCTGCCATGAAGCTTATTCTGGGGAAGCTGCTAACTGGAGCTAGTACAACATCCATGCTGATGATAAAAGGATTCAACAGACCCAGAACAGTAGTTTCTTCCTTGAGTTGCCCATGGATAGGATTTCCTAAATTCCCAAGAGACGGGAAATGATGATAGTTACCGATACTGTAACGGGATGGTGTAGTTAGATATTGGAGAGGAGGAAGAGAAGTATTTATTATTGGGTGGTGGAGTAAATAAGAAGTGTTGTATCTTGTTTATCAACCTGCATGTGTGACATATTTTATGCATTTTCTATGCAATAATTGAAGTGTTGACATGACAGGAGATGAGGCAATGGTCACCACTATACTCACCATCAGCTCAATAAATTGTGTAATTAGTGAACCAGTGTTTGAAGTACATGTCCCCAGTGAATTTCTTGTACAGTTGCTGTCAAGTGTTGTCTCTGGTGACTGTCTTAAGTGCTGTGGTTGGTTATACATATTGTGAAAAGTCCTGTATAGATGTTGTCAAGTATCACATGATGTCTATCTTGTACAATTGTGGTGTAAACAATTCCTTGTGAATGTATGTCCCACTTTTGTCAAGAAACTGTCATGTAGATGTCTTGTCCAACAGATGTAATGTACAGTTATTGTTGAGTTTGTCTACAAATAAATGAGTCCTAAAGTCCTAAAGACTAATTGAACTGATATAGGTCACAAAATGACAAAAAATATAGGGAAAGATCTATGTGACGGACGAACAGCACACTGGCAACATTATAATGAGTGAGATGGATCCTCAGTTGTACAGGCGCTAATAGTTCAGATCTTCTCTGGCCTTGGGTGAACTAGTTACTTCTTATATGAATTTCTGTGTAGATACATAGTGGTCTCACAGTGGGGGTTTGAGCCAAAAAAAAGAAAAAGAAAATGGTTCTCCAAAAAGGCTATTGCGGGAATGATTAGCTCATTTGAGTGACCTCTAGACAAAACGGGCAAAATCATATCCTTTATCTTGTTATTTATTATTCAAGATATATCTCCAGAGAACACTACTAACTAGGTCCTCTGGCAACTCAATCAAACATGTCACACCTAGAGACAATGAAAATTGGCCCTAATGTTGTGACGCTAATAACATCTTTTCTGTCAAACAGAAATCAAGTAGTATCATACAATAAATCTCTGTTCCAAACCACTACCTTCAATACTGGAGTACCGCAAGGCTCTATTCTTGGCCATCTATTATTTGCCATATATATTAATGATCTACATTTGCATCTTTCGTCGTCCTGCGATCTATTTGCAGACGACTGTACAGTGTATACAAACTCTGAAAGCAGTAATTTGCTGGAGTCGTCTTTGCAACAAGAATTAAATAATATAGTTAGGTGGAGCTATGCGAACCGTATGCAAATTAACATCACTAAAACAAAATCTATGTTATTAACAACCAGACAAAGACTTCAAACTCTAAATTCACACATAACACATCAACTTCACATAGATAGCATGCCAGTAGAAAGTGTAATTGAGCA
Organism: Cepaea hortensis; assembly: GCA_963921405.1. Classification (NCBI taxonomy): domain Eukaryota; kingdom Metazoa; phylum Mollusca; class Gastropoda; order Stylommatophora; family Helicidae; genus Cepaea; species Cepaea hortensis. The sequence goes on along the minus strand of OY992879.1, from coordinate 14,497,101 downwards.
CAAAACATTAGGCCTCATCATTGATATAAACCTAACCTTTAATCCTCACGAAAAAGCGCTCACTAAACAAACAGCGAAAAAAGCCTACCAATTCGTCAAAATTAAAAATTTCCTTGATGAGGACACAAGGGAATATCGATATATGAAGCCCATAATCGGGCACTCTCACGAAGTTTATACTTCACCTCGACACCGCAGGGTACAAGAGGAACACGATGAGATGAGATGCGATGAGGACACAAGGAAAATAATCTATACGTCTCACATACAGACACATTTTGACTACTGCTCTACAATCTGGGACGGTTGTTCCAATTCAAGCACCAAGCGACTTTACTCACTCCAGAAACGAGTCATGAGTTTAATTTATAGCAACAATTTAACTGACAACCCTAGCCTGCATAAACGCCTTCAGTTACTACCACTCCGCAAACGTCTGCTTTTCAATAATGCCAAACTAATTCACAAAATCCTACATCAGAATGTCCCAAATTACCTTTGGCCATTGTTTGAATATAATACTAGACACAAAAAACGATTAAATATATTACACATTCCGAAGCCTAGGACAGACTTACATAAAACTAGCTTAACGTACTCTGCAGCTCAGCTGTGGAACAATCTTCCACATGAAATAAAAGACATCACCAATCCCTATACATATAATCGCAAATTATTTGAACACTATCTCAGTACGGATTACCTTCCCCCTTAATAATAGAAGTAATAATAATAATAAAACCCTAGTATAACAGCCAGTCCTCCTTTGGTAGGCCAGTGTATTCAACATAGCTAATAACAAATGTAACACCAGTTATTACTATTACTGCTTCGTGTAGTATTAATTTTTCATTTTCCACATGCCTTTATAATGCATATCTTTTATATTGTTGCGGTTTTCAGTTAGCCTTGAATGATGTGTGAATGGTATGAAAGAGAGTGATAAAAGGGCAGCATGTTAGACGGGCCTGTGTGCCCAATTCTTAACCCTTTGAAAATAAAGTTTTGTTATTGTTGTTGATGTTGTTGTTGTTGTTGTTATTGTTGGTATCTACCTACCTACCAATCAACCAACATACGTAACTCCCTAACTCTTATCTACCTATCTACCTGTCTCCTGATCATTCTGTCTGTCAGCTTATATGTATGTCTGTTTTCTCTATGGCGATAAGTCTTACCGGAAATTAGAATAGGCCTGTATTTCTGTCTATATGTCTGCCTCTCTGTATATATGTTGGTCTATCGGCAGGCTTGTCCATGGGACACACTTTTCAGTCCCATTCCCATCCCATCCCACGGTAATTTTGCCTGTCCCATCCCATGGGATTCCCATGATAATACTAATATGGAATACAGTTCAAATAAAATTATGAAATTTATGAAAGTTTAGGGTTAGTGTCTACTAAATAGGACTACATGTACAAAGAGACATGTAAAACAACAGAATTTATTAATTTTAATATTCAAGAGTATTTTCATAAAACAAAGTTTAATCTAAATATGACAATTTAGTGTCATTCTGACACTCTCATTCTGTTTCAGAGTCACTCTGCTCATTCAGTACATTATCAAATTCCTGCTGATCGACTGTTTCTAATAATTCAGTTAATCCAGGTAACCCCTGAACCATTTCCACAATTTTCATCTTACATGCAAATCTGATATACACAGAGGTTATAACGAGAGCTGGTAACATCCGTTTTCGTAACGTACTCAAAAACAATCCAGCTGCACCAAATAAGCGCTCTACTGCCGCTGAGGACACTGGTATGGCCAAAACAATTTTCGCACTTGCTGTTAGCAGTAGAAACATATGTTCCTTTTTCCAATAATTTAATGGTTGTGAAGTTGTTTGCCGTAATTTTTGAAACATGGTGTCTTCATCCTCAAGGCATTTGTTTCTGGGGTCATCAGTGGTTTGTTTGGTGGAGGATAAAAAAAAATAAGTCAAAATCACTTTTCGGCTTTTGTTCTACAATTCCTGCTACTTCACATACAGCAGATGATTCAGAAGAAAGATTTAAATCTTTGATGAATGAAATAACAGTTGGAACAACAGACTTAGAAAAAGCGATCCAATCAGTGGCCCATTTATTGGTGTCCACATTCCCTTTCTTCTTAGTAACAACTGACTTGACCATGTCTTCTATTTTGGCTTTAATGTCAACCCCAATAAGGAATTCTGCAGTAACTGCCAAAGAACTGCCGCAATATGGCCAACGATTTTCTCCAATAATTTTCTGAAAGTTCTCACAATATTTCTTCACAATGCTGTTGGAAGTTTCTTCGTCAATATCAACAATAACTTTGTACAACTGATTGTCTAGGAGGAAGTATAACAGCAAAATTAAATGAGATGTAGCACCATCAATTTCTAGTGTGTCAAAAAAAAGTTTTGAATTTCTCATGTACGTACAGCATTCCTTTAATCTGAAGAATATTCGGAATGTGGTTTAAGAATTCTTCATCATCTTCATTAAAGTTATGCGAGTAGTTTTTTAAATGGGCATGGAAACGTTGGTAATATGATCGCATGCGCGCATTTATTAATTTATCCGGTGTCCCACCACGAGATAAAGAATTGATACAAGTATATACAGAAAAGGGAAGGATAAAAGGGTTTAAAAAGGTTTTTAAAAAAGTTGCTATGACATGGCTACTGTCCCATGTGTCCCATGGGAAATACAAATGTTTGCTGTCCCGTCCCATCCCATGGGACGTTTCTCTGTCTTTATGCCTGCCTATCTGGGTCACTAATTACCGACATTGGCGACATAATGAAGGAATTTAAAAGAGGACTATCTATTGCTCTTCAAAACTAAAACAACTGAATAAATAATGGAGGGAACAGATAGAACTACACAAATTAGACTGTTAAGAGCATGCAACTTCCCCATTGCAACATTCGCCTGTGAGACCTGGACACTTACTAAACAAGCTGAAAAGCCCATGAATGCCTTTGAATATAAATGTTATAGACGAGTTCTAAGAATATACTATTGGATACAGAAAAGAATATATGAATCCACACGACAAGATCTGAATATTGAAGAATTCTGGCTACTAAAGACCATAAAACAAAGAAAATTTAAATATTTTGGCTACTAGAAACGTCATAACAGTTTGGAGAGAACAATCATGGAGGGGTATATGACAGGGAAGAGAGGAAGAGGAAGGCCAAAGAGAAGATGGGTGCAGGATGTGGCGGATGATCTCCAGATGGGTGTATCGGACGCCGGGCATCTTGCTTATGACCGAGAAGTTTTCCGGACGGTATTATGGGAGCGAGGTTCTGCAAGGGATATGCTACTGAATGAATGAATGAATGAATGAATGAATGAATGAATGAATGAATTAATAATTACCGACGGAGATTCGAACCTGTCACATCCAAAATGGCAACAGCGCTTGACTGTAGGAACAAGTGTACACCGGTCCGTGACCAACGAGATTACCGAAACTGCGTGAGGGCAAGTCCTAGTGTCGGGGACGTAGAGAACGTGCTAGGACAAAGACAACATCACACAAGCGTTCAAGGATGTTGGGTAAAGACACATACTGCGCTGAATATATCATCATCATCATCATCATCATCATCATCATCATCATCATCATCATCATCATCATCATCATCAACATCATCATCGTCAAGTGTCCTGCCAGCTGGAGTAGACGTTCATCTCTCTCCACAGCTCTCTGTCTTTGGTGTTCTGGATCAACTCTGCTGATGATATTGGGAATTCATCCCGCATGCCCATGTCTCTGTCCATCCAGTACAATTTTTCTTGGTCTACTGAATCTGCCTCTCTTACCCTTGATCTTTCCAGTAGTCACAGTGTTCTTCTCATAACATATAATGTTGCAGTTTCATTAGCATCTTTCAGACAATCGTTGTTAGTTATTCTGGCAGTCCAAGAAATTCGCAACATTCACCTCATGAACCATATCTCTGTTGCTTTCTTTTTTCCTTAACATTTCGGTGTCATCTTTTGTCTTTGGTAAGGGTTTACGAACGCAAGTCGTAATCCCGCATACCGCGTTCGAAACACAGCTGCGGGCGAGTTAGCAGCAGACCGCCTTGCGTTGATTTTCATACAATGGTATGGGTGCCAATGTTCAGAAAGCAATGGAAATTTTGTGTGTGCATATACTATGTACAGGACATCGCTGTCAACACCAACACTGCTAATTTTGATGTCTTGGCAAGTTTAGGTTAAGTAATTTGCCATTGCTAATTGATGCCAAATCGGTCGCAGCTGTGTTTCGAACGCGGGTAAGCGGGCTTACGAATGGCGTCCGTAAGCCCTTAGCCACGGAGACACTGTTAAATTATTGGACGTAAAACTTGACAAGAAATCAAAAACAGGCAACAAATAACAAACAGCCAGAAATGCTGGAGGTGACTGCGACGTCCTGTAAGGGATATACAATTAACTGTTCTTTGATACCACCATTGCTACTTTTGTCTTGATATTCAAGGAGTGCCTTGTGGCATAATTTCTAACCACCATTATTCAGTTGACAAGAATTCAAGCCAAGAAGAGGAGAAAATATAAAACAATGGACTTTGCTAACGCAAACTGAAACCAAACCTTTAAAACTTAATGCAACATCAAAACTGGAACTGGAACAAGTGACAGATGACGTCAATTCTAGGAAAAATTTCATCAGCCCAAACTCAGGAGATCATTGGATAAAACAGACATGTGACAATGCCATCGCGCCAACGCCTGTATGGAATATGCTAATCGCGCACTCTTCTGCAAAACCGCCTGATGAACAGACGTGAAAGCTAGTGTGACCGATTTTCAAATAAGGACGGCAGAATGTCTGGATCCCAGTGAAATCTTGATGGCAACCCATTGGCAACCAATGGGAATCCAACTGGCAACCAACTGGCCAACAACTAAATCAGACCACAGAGAGAAAGAGATGAACCGCACTTGAGATGGAGGATGACTTGGCCATGAGCAGAGTATGGGGAGGCCTTCAGAGGAGCGACACGGGCAGACCTGAAGCGGATCTATCAGTCAATGGACCCAGGCCTATCCTAATCCTCCAAATCATAAGGGTATCACTTTCTTAGAAGATAACACACAACACTCAGTTTCAAGAACTGATACTAATTATAGATTCATCATTTTCACACTTAACATGTACAACATTCAAATGTATACCATCTTTTAACTCTTATTGACATCTCATGTATTGATGCTTGTTTGTTGATGGTCTGTGACATTGGTCCTATATGCATTTTTCTAATTTATCTTGTATAAACCAACATAGAAAATGAATAACAGGCCAGAATACACAGGCCCATTCAATAAATAATTAACTGTCACTGATCTTATGTTGATTATTAGTTCAACCTATCTGTGATTCTCCATCTTATGTGTGTACACCAAGTTGTCAAGATCTATTGTGATTGGTTATGTGTTTAATTGTTTTAAAACAAATTAACTCATGAAGGAATATTAAATTGGGAGAGACTCAAGATCTATCAACTGCTCAATATCCATGTTTTCTTCATATAAGTCAGGCTGAGAGAATTCTCCAGACTTTCCTCAGATTTGATAAAATAAAAGGGGGGCTCAAGAGCTATAAGAATCCTTGGAGAAGGGACAGATTCCCAGTTAGTATTTTCTATTTTCACCAGGGCCATAATCTATATCTCCTAGACAAAATTAAATAAGACGAGGCCTGCAGATAACTCGAGGGTCATATTCTGGGGTTATTGAAGACAGAAGAGGATGGGGCCCAACCTCTTTGATTAGAAATGGGGCATGCACCACAGTGATTTCCCACTCCCTTCAAAAATATATGACATGCCCTATGTCTGTTCTTTGCAGTATCTTTAACAACAATTTCCAACAATTGTCTCTGTGTGTGTGTTAGTTAGTTAGTTAGTTAGTCGCAGTTCCAACTTCACAGCAATGGGTCGTCCCCATTATGCTCCGTTTCTGTGTGCCAGTGAATATCACACAAAACGCTCCCCACTGCCCAATGTGAAAAAGTGTGTGTGTGTGTATGTGTGTGTGTGTGTGTGTGTGTGTATATATATATATATATATATATATATATATATATATATATATATATATATATATATATATATATATATAAGTCTAGTTCCGGGGCAGTGGTTCTGGGCCGGGACAGTGATACTGAGCCGGGACAGTGCATCCATGGAAGTCCTGTAAGAGAGAAATATGTAATTTCGCCATCTACCCTTGCCTCGTTTGTTTGGTTTGAACTTCGAGCAAATCGACAACAGTTTGACAGAAATCATCCCGGGGACAAACAGAAGTTTAAGAAAATGTGAAAACAAATATAAGTAAAGTTGATAATTAGGTTGATAAATGTAAATACTTAGGAGCAGTTATAATATCAGATGGAAGATGTGTGATAGAGATATCGAGCAGAATTGATCAAGCAAAAGCTGTATTACAGAAAATAAGTTGAGTTGAGTTGAATCAAGAAGCGACATCGCAACACTCGGGACATTCCCAGACGTTCTCCGCCCTCATCTGCAACAGCCAGCGAAGAGTCCCAATACTAATACTACCATGTAGCAGTCTGATTACGTTTTCGTCAGGCCTTTCCTCGAATTCCAGTGTCGGCCAGATCTTCTGGTCACTCCCTGCAGCACCATTCTCTCCAGGCCGTGATAGTTTATCGCTTCCTCCACATTATATACACGACCCCAAAGAGCCACCACCACGTCTATCTTATCATGCACCAAAACCTCACACAGTGGTGCACAACCAGCCAATCTGTCCGTCGGCATGTATCCCACCCTACCAGCGTGTCTTAGGGGGGAAAAAGACCCAAAAGATGCTCCTTATCTTTGATTGTTGCATTGAAACCTGTCACTCTTCCCGAAGCATTCCAAAAAATGAAAAGTATTTGATGCAATAAGGAACTATAATTGAATGTCAGACAGAGAACTAAAATATTATATAGAGACTGTAATGCTCTGTGGCAGTCAATTATGGAAAGTGAATGAACAAATTAGAAATAGTTTACATGCAACGGAGACTCCTCGAGTGACTAACAACTATTGCCTGAAAGAGGCTAATGAAACTAGACCATTATATACAACAATAAGAAAGATACAAACAGTTTTGTTTAGTCATGTGACGAGAAGAGAGGCATCGGAGAACACCGTGACTACTGGAAAGATCAGCGGGAAAAGAACAAGAGGCTGACAGAGAGAAATGATGCTGAATGGACTGTGACGTTGCATGGAGGAATATTATCAGCAGCTAGTGTACACTAAGGTCAGAGATGTGGGGAGAGACAGGTGGGCAGGGAACATGATGATGATGATAGTCTCGTAACAGACACTGTAACACAGCTTAAGCTCCACTGGACATACGGTGTTAGACTCTTATTTTTAATTGCCCAACGGACACTGAGGGGCTGATGTGGTCAGTGTCTCGCCGACCGCCTTAACATCCCAAGGCATTTCCTGGTACCCATTTGAAACTAAGTAGACATAAAAGTCCAGCTTAATTTCTTTTTAAATCATTCTCGATAAGGGTTTGAACTAAAGACCACACCGCCGTGAGACGAGTCTAGCCACAGCGCTGTCACTGCCCTTCAAATAGATAATGGATAAGTAGGAGACACTTCTGTGGTTTAAAAGAAAAAGATATAAAGAGAACTTGAACATACATGTATATGTAATAACATTCGCAATGTGGTAAACAAGTGAACACCTCTGACGTAGACAAGCGGCTCCTGCTGTAAATTATACAACTTAATCTGCGGACACAACACACGCTATTGTTGGCACTCCCTGACATAACTGTGTCTAAGTTTACGTTCAGTCAAGTGTGTCGTTCAGCCCGCCTCTTAAAGGCTCTCTCTTTAAGAATGTGCAGGTTTTAAGTTGCCAGGCCTGGGCGGCTGGTATATATCGTGATATCATTTCTTCGCTTATAGACCAGGATGTCTTGGCGCAAATGTCACATGGGTTATGAGTATGTACAGGATTAATCACAGGTGTTTATTTCAGGTGAAACAGGTGAGTTTTAAACTACGTAGTGTATTTAAATCTACCATATTAGTTTGACTAAGATAATCACAAATACTGAAGTACTATGATGGAAAGATCAGGTTGTGTGATGGTTTGTTACATGCTCAGTCTTCGTAGACTTATATGGATAAGACACATCACGAGGATGTATGACGGCAGAATACCAAAGAACAACTGTTTTGTATTTAACTAAAATGTTGTTGCAAGTCCTTTACAAGACGTAGCAGTGACCCCAGCATCTTTTGGCTGTTCGTGATTCCTGATAATTTACGTTAAGTAGTTTGCCATGGCTTTCTGAACTACCGGCACCCATACCATTTCATAAAAAACCAACACAGCTGTGTTTCGAACGCGGGTATGCGGGATTATGAATTCCGTCCTTAACTCTTTCCCCAATGAGAGGATCGGTAAAAGATATCAGGGGTGGCCTCTACTACGGTACAAAGATGTGTGTCAGCGGGACATGACTAATACAGGCATTGATGCTGAACCGTAGTGAGCAAGTCGCCGCTGAACGTGTTGCATGGAGAGATAATATCAGGAATGGAATAAAGACAAAGAAGAAAATGATTGCAGCTAGATTACACACAGAGCGTGTGAGACGTCAGATGGTGCGTGATGGTGGAAATGATCACGTGTTCACATCCACAGTGAACGAACATCTACAGCGCAATTTGGTCTGATCAACTCTGATCAGTTACATTATCAGGCACCACGGTTGTAGTTGTTATGTCTTTTTTGAAGCAGAATGTAACAAACTATCATCTGTCAGGACGGCAAGGTATCAGAGAGACTAGTTTGCCTGAAGGTGTGACACAGGGTTGTGTACTAACTCCATATCTGTGTATTTGTGAGACAGGCTTGTGTACTATCTCCCTATCTGTTTATTTGTGAGAAAGGGTTGTGTACTATCTCCTTATCTGTTTATTTGTGAGAAAGGGTTGTGTACTATCTCCTTATCTGTTTATTTGTGAGAAAGGGTTGTGTACTATCTCCTTATCTGTTTATTTGTGAGAAAGGGTTGTGTACTATCTCCTTATCTGTTTATTTGTGAGAAAGGGTTGTGTACTATCTCCCTATCTGTTTATTTGTGAGAAAGGGTTGTGTACTATCTCCCTATCAGTTTGTTTTTTGAGACAGGGTTGTGTTCTTTCTCCCTATCTGTTTATTTGTGAGACAGTCTTGTGTAATACCTCTCTATCTGTTTATTTGTGAGACAGTCTTGTGTAATACCTTTCTATCTGATTATTTGTGAGACAGGGTTGTGTACTATCTCCCTATCTGTTTATTTGTGAGACAGGGTTGTGTACTATCTCCCTATCTGTTTATTTGTGAGACAGGGTTGTGTACTATCTCCCTATCTGTTTATTTGTGAGACAGGGTTGTGTACTATCTCCCTATCTATTTATTTGTGAGACAGGGTTGTGTTCTATCTCCCTATCTGTATATTTGTGAGACAGGGTTGTGTACTATCTCCCTATCTATTTATTTGTGAGACAGGGTTGTGTTCTATCTCCCTATCTGTTTATTTTGTACATAATAATGCGACCCACACAGGACATGTCAGGAATATTGGTTAGCAGATTTGTGCCAAATAAAATGTAGGTTGGTATCAAGCAAAAATGGATGGCGGAAAATGGGAAGTGGGGGTGTGTCACAGTTATCACTTAAAAGTTGTCAATAGGGTAGCAGACATGTACACTATACACGATGACAACATTTCAGCGATATATAATCCCATAGCAAGGACAGGAAGCAGTTACGACATAAAAGTTGTTAATATAGTAGCAGACATGCTACATTATATCATAATGACAACATTTCAGCGATATATGAACGATGGCAGATACAGGAAATGGCGTAATCATCCTATGTCACTTATTAAGCTAATGGGCATATGTAAACAACGAGCGTTCAGATGAGAACATGGGTTCCGTCTATGAAAATAACGTTCAATTCAGAGAGATTTTAAACATAACTGCAACAGAAAGCCGAAAACGAGGATCTTAGTCTGAATAACATAAAAACATTATTAATGGTAATTAAATAAACAAAATAAACATAATGTTTTCCGAAAGGAAACATCAAAATGAATGGAATGAAACTGAAACAATTCAAATATATTTAAGTATCTGCATACTTTAATCTCATCGGATGGAAGATGTATTAGCGAAGTTAAATAAATGGAATAGCCTAGACTAAAGCAACATTTCACAAGATGAAGTATATTCTCTGCAATTTATTTTTGTCAATCGGGGTGTGAACAAAGAGTTCTTTAGATCTATATAGAGACAATACTTATGTACACAAGCGAATCATGGACAGTTAGCAAAATAGTAGTTAATCATGTAGTTAAGTTGAGCTAAGACTCGACATCATTGCACTCACTACATTCCAATACGCGCCCCGTCCCCTCGTTCAACAGCCAGCAAAGAGTCATACTGCTAATCGTTCCAACTGCATTCTGATAGAAAGTTCTCCTGGTCTTCCCTCTCAGTTTTGAGATTCTTCCAGAACCCCTGCCGATCCCATGGCATATAATTCGCTCTACATACGTGTGCTAAGTCTGTTCTCCCACTGTCTCCACCTGGTCCCATAGGCGTCCGACCACCTCTGCCTTGTCCATGGGTAATCTACCATCAAGAGGTGCATTCCCTGCCAGCCTATCAGCATGTTCGTTCCAATGCACTTCCACATGTCCAGGGCTGAAAATCCATACAGTTCTCACAATCTGTGACCTCTGAAGCGAGGCAAGCCATTCTACATAAAACATTCCTTTCTTCACCTTACTAAACATACTCCTGGAGTCCGTACTGAATGCAGCGTGTGTTGCAGTGGTCTCCTCAAACCAACGGAATGCCGCTGTGACTGCTTCCACTTCCAATCTCATGATGAAGGTTGTAGTCTCATATGCCATAATCTCCTCTTTCAAGCATCGTCCATTAGCCTTCGCAATAAAACCCCAGCCACAACGTCTGTTTCTCACCACTGACCAATGTCACCTTTATGTGTATTAGCCTGGATCATTTATTGCACCTCAAACTCTGTGCGGCCTGCTGCCCATTCTCTGCACTCACGACCCAGTGTTACTAGTAGTAGTAGTAGTAGTAGTAGTAGTAGTAGTAGTAGTAGTAGTGATAGTAATAATAATAATAGTAGTAGTAGTAATAGTAGTAGTAGTAGTAGTAGTAGTAGTAGTACTAGTAGTAGTAGTAGTAGTAGTAGTAGTAGTAGTAGTAGTAATAGTAGTAGTAGTAGTAGTAGTAGTAGTAGTAGTAGTAGTAGTAGGCCTCGTTCAGTCATGAAGGACTATAGAGTTGTGCGGCTGGAGAAGCACCTGACATCGCGTCATGTGACTGTATAGTCCAATGCGAGAGTGACAATCTCTGTCCCGTGTCACCGCTGTTACTCGGTGTTGAAGTGACCTCTTCAGGACACAAGCCCGGGCAATGGAATGCGGAGAGTGCCCTGCCGTGACATTTTGTTAGATTTTGTTAGTTGTTAGATTTAGGTTGCACTTCCTCGCACCAGGATCAAACTTGTACCCTCCCAATTGTGCTCTTCCGTCCGAAGCCGTTGGCACAATGTGCGGTGTCGGGTTTGGTAAGCGCCGCCCAACATTCGGCGCTAACAGAAAGCAGGTAGTATCGTCTACTGTCATACGGTAGCTCAGTCATATCTGACTAAGACCTGACACATAGAATATTACTATTACCTTGTTGTTAATTATGCAGAAGCTGCGTAATTGTGACCTTATAGAAGTTTGATGGGAACACCGTAGACGGACATAAACTTTATAGAAGATATCTTAGAAGAAGTTAACTGAGAAAGAGAAATAGTTACTTACATGAAAAGAAGTCAACAATCCACATTCGAGGAGACCAAGATGGAGGATGTAGGACAGTTTGACATCACGATATAGTGAGGCATCAGTATCATGATTGATTGCATGTACACAAAACAGAAGATTGTGGACAGACATGATCACCAACTCCACACGCCACGGACTATAATAAGAAGTTTCATTTCGTCTTTTGTTTTATTTTGTTCGTAATTCGTGATGAAATATTGTCGAGGTCGACCTTCGTAATTTATTGAACTACTAGCAGACCCGGCCCTGCTTCGCCCAGCTCTGGTGGGGAGCATCTCATTTAATTCATATAAGTAGTCATATAAGCTGCCGTTCTCGTTCCTGTCTGTCTGTCTGTCTGTCTGTCTGTCTGTCTGTCTGTCTGTCTGTCTGTCTGTCTATCTGTTTGTCTGTCTGTCTGTCTGACCCTGCCCGGCATCGCCTGGCTCCTGGTGTGGAGTATCTCATTTAATTCATATAAGTAGTCATAAAAGCTCCCGTTCCCGTTCCCGACTATCTATCTGTCTGTCTGTCTGTCTGTCTGTCTGCCTGACCCGGCCCGGCTTCGCCCAGCTCCTGATGGGGAGCATCTCATTTAATTCATATAAGTTCCCGTTTCCGACTATCTGTCTGTCTGTCTGTCTGTCTGTCTGTCTGTCTGTCTGTCTGTCTGTCTGTCTGTCTGTCTGTTTACCTATCCTCCCTGCTCCACCCTCTTCCTCCACCCTCCTCCTTTTTCTTCTTCTTCTGCTGCTGCTGTCGCCGCTCCATTTACCCAAGCTAATTGTTGGGGGAAGAGGGAGGAGGAGGGATGTGGAGGGAGGAGGATGAGGGAGGAGGGAGGAGGAGAGAGGAGGAGGAGGGAGGAGGTGGAGGGAGAAGGAGGAGGGAGGAGGAGGGAGGAGGAAGAGGGAGAAGGAGGAGGGAGAAGGAGGAGGGAGGAAGAGGACGAAGAGGGAGGAGGAGGAAGAGGGAGGAGGAGGAGGAATGTGGAGGGAGGAGGAGAAAGGAGGAGGGAGTAGGAGAGAGGAGGAGGGAGGCGGAGAGGGAGGAGGAGGGAGGAGGAGGGGGGAGGGAGGATGAGGAGGGAGGAGGAGGGAGGAGGAGGGAGGAGGAGGGAGGAGCAAGAGGGAGAAAGAGGAGGGAGAAGGAGGTGGGAGGAGGGAGGAGGAGGAGGAGGATGATGAGGAGGGAGAAGGAGGAGGGAGGAGGAGAGAGGAGGAGGAGGGAGGAGGAGAAGGGAGGAGCAGGGAGGAGGAGAGGGAGGAGGAGGGGGAGAAGAGAGGAGGAGGAGGGAGGAGGAGGGAGGAGAAGGAGGAGGGATGAGGGGAGGAGAAAGGAGGAGGGAAGAGGAGGAGGAGGGAGGAGGGAGGAGGAGGAGAGAGGAGGAGAAGGGATGAGGAAGGAAGAGGAGTGATTAGGAGCAGGGCGAGGAGGAGGAGGAAGAGGGAGGAGGAGGGAGGATGAGGAGGAAGGAGGAGGAGGAAGGAGGAGGATTGTCCTTCCACACACAATCCATTATTTTTAATGAAAACTGTTTCTAATCACCTGCATGAGGGAGGAGGAGGGAGGAGGAAGAGAGAGTAGGAGGAGGGAGGAGGAGGAGGGAGGAGGAGGGGAGGAGGAGGAGTGAGGAGGAGGGAGGAAGAGGGAGGAGGAAGAGGGAGGAGGAGGGAGGAGGAGGGAGGAGGAGGGAGGAGGAGGGAAGAGGAGGAGGAGGGAGGAGGAGGAGGGAGGAGGAGGGAAGAGGAGGAGGGAGGAGGAGGAGGGAGGAGGAGGAGGGGGAGGAGGAGGAGGAGGGAGGAGGAGGAGGGGGAAGAGGGAGGAGGAGGAGGATGGAGGAGGGAGGAGGAGGAGGGGGAAGAGGGAGGAGGATTGAGGAAGAGGAGGGATGAGGAGGAAGAGGAGTGAGGAGGAGGGAGGAAGAGGGAGGAGGAGGAGGGAGGAAGAGGGAGGAGGAGGAGGGAGGAGGAGGAAAGAGGAGGAGGAGGGAAGAGGAAGGAGGAGGATGAGGAGGGAGGAGGAAGAGTATGAAGAGGGAGGAGGGTGAAGGAGGGAGGAGGAGGGAGGAGGAGGGAGGAGGAGGGAGGGGGATGAGGGAGGTGGAGGAGGGAGGGGGAGGTAGAGGGATGAGGAGGGGGAGGGAGGAGGAAGGAGGAGGAGGAGCGAGGAAGAGTAGGAGAAGGGGGAGGAAGGAAGAGGAGTGATTAGGAGGGAGGAGGTAGGAGGAGGAGGAAGAGGGAGGAGGAGGAGAGGGAGGAGGAGGAAGAGGAGGTAGAGGGAGGAGGGGGATGGGGAAGAGGAAGAGGGTAGGAGGAGGAGGAGGATGGGTGAGGAGGAGGAGGAGGATTATAACGCATATGCCTGTAGATAACTGCTGCGAAAAGGTGGGTCTGTCTATCTATCTGACCCGGCGTGGCTTCGCCCAGCTCCTGGCAGGGAGGGTCTCATTAAATTCATACAACAACAAAAAAAGTTACTTAAAGAATGTCCTTCCACACACCATCCATTATTTTTAATGAAAACTGTTTCTAATCACCTGCATGACTGTAGATAACTTCTTAAGCATAAAAAGATGAGTTTCAATGTTATGCATTATGCATTATTTTTATGAAAACTTTGAAAATGCCTTAAAGATTATATCATTATTTATTATAACTCATATGCCGGTAAATAACTATAAACAAAGAGGTTATAAATCTTTGAAAACGATGCAACAATATGACTATAAGGTATACAGAAAAGTTATTAAAAGTTATGCCCCTTTAAATAACTTTTCTAGAGTTAAGTCCCCTCGCTATATAGAAATTATAATGTAAAATGGAAAATTAAATAATATTAAGTAAGCAGCCGATTTCACACTAAGAAAATATCACAGTTGGCTGCACTGGAATGAAAGGAAGGCGTGTAGAAAATTTCATCACAATCGGATGGACCGTTCGCGAACGCATAAAGGACATACACACACACATTGCCTTTTATATATAAGACTAGCTGACCCTGCCCGGCTTCGCCCAGACCCTGGTGGGGAGCATCTCATTTAATTCATATAAGTAGTCATATAAGTTCCCGTTCCCGTTACCGACTATCTGTCTGTCTGTCTGTCTGTCTGTCTGTCTGACCCGGCCCGACATCGCCCAGCTCCTGGTGTGAAGCATCTCATTTAATTTATATAAGTAGTCATATAAGTTCTCGTTCCCGATGTTATCGCGGACCTCAGAGAGAAGTGTCTATGTAGAAGACCATTTCCTGGACGTACGTATTTTGGGAGGGGGAGGAGGGAGGAGGGAGGAGGAGGAAGAAGAAAAAAAAACTACGACAGTTGGCATCTCTGGAATGAAAGGAAGGCGTGTAGAAAATTTCATCTCAATCGGATGGGCCGTTCGCGAGCGTATAAAGGACATACGGACAGAGATACGCACATCCTTTTTTATATATAAGATTACCAGCAAATTGACATAAAGCACACAGGAAATATGCATGGATGCCCTGTCTCTCTCAGCAGACCCCGGTGTAGTAATCCTGATTGTCCAGGTAGCTCATCAATTATAAATGCGTCTTGTCGTCCTTGGATGTCAGCCATGGGCTTAAGAATTCGCACCCACATCAGTGCAGATTTGTAACAATTTACCTGGGATTCTACGTTGATCAAACCTAACTGATCCCCAGGTAATGTCCAGGGAAATAAAGGCAACAGCTGATATATTGACCACATTATCCACCGAGTGCCAATGGTCGTTACAAGTACAGGTTCTGCACGCACGCCCAATGCGCCTATAAATAGCAGGAGAGTGCCCGTTTATGGGCTTCATATATTGAGTTTCCCATGCAATCTGTTATTCCCTCTGTGCGGCGTTTATATTGCGGGTCTTTTCTTCTGGTTCCATTTGGTTTGGACATCTTTGCTTTACTTATTTATCTCGTTCAGGGCTGCTTCCACGCCTAATATCATCATCATCATCATCATCATCATCATCATCATCATCATCATCATCATCATCATCATCATCATCATCATCATCATCATCATCATCATCATCATCATCATCACGACCACCACCACCACCACCAACACCACCACCACCACCACCACCACCACCACCACCACCACCACCACCACCACCACCACCAGCATCATCATCATCATCATCATCATCATCATCATCATCATCATCATCATCATCATATACTGCTTGCCTTCCGGCGTAGGCAATCATACCCTTCAACACATTGTGATCTCCGATGGCAATGGTCAATTAGTGTGTTAACTCCCTTCCGCGCCATGACACAAGACTGAATAATTTTCTCACTCTGTCTTCCTCTAACTATCTTTCAACAAATATTTCCGGTTGTCAAGAAATGTTCCAGTTTTTGTCTTCTCATAATGTGGGGAAAAAATTATGACTGCTTTTTTCTGATGTTTGTGATAAGTTGTCTTTGCGACTTAGCGTCCCTCAAAATGTCCAGATTGCTAATTTTGGCTGCCAATTAATTGTCAGCATTCTTCTATAAAACCACATCGCCAAGGCCTCCAGAGATTTTTTCGCCTATTTACTAACTGTCCATGATTCGCAGCCATATGTTAAAAATCTTTCTATGTACAACGCAAGAACTCTTTTTCAACAAGCGTTAATAAATCACGGAAGTGTTGGTGTAGCTGATTAGCGAATCTTATAAACATTCTTTATCAGTCTGTTGTACATGACAAGTATTGTCTGCATTCTTTCATCAGTTCTTGCTTCATTCTACCTGTGCATGTGTGTATGAGTAAGTGTGTGTATATGTGTATGTATGGTATGTGTGTATGTGTGCAGGTGTCTGTAGGTGTGTGTGCACAGGTGTGCGTATGTCTAGGTTGGTATTTTTAGAGTGGGTTGGTAAATTCGTTGGTAGGTAGGTCCACAGGTGATAAGACGGGTGGATAGGTAGATAGGTAGATGGGCACTTGAGTAGGTGGGTAGATAGGTAGGTGGGTATTTAGGTTAGCAGGTAGGTGGGTAGATATGTGTATATGTAAATTAGTAGATAGGTAGGTGGGAAGAAAGACGCGTATGTAGGTAGGTAGGTAGGTAGAGAGGTAGATTCGTGGGTGTGTAGATAGGTAGGTGGGTAGGTAGGTAGGTGAAAACGTAGATTCGGGGGTGAGTAGATAGGTAGGTGGGTAGGTAGGTAGGTGGGTATTTAGGTTAGCAGGTAGGTGGGTAGATATGTGTATATGTAAATTAGTAGATAGGTAGGTGGGAAGAAAGACGCGTATGTAGGTAGGTAGGTAGGTAGAGAGGTAGATTCGTGGGTGTGTAGATAGGTAGGTGGGTAGGTAGGTAGGTGAAAACGTAGATTCGGGGGTGAGTAGATAGGTAGGTGGGTAAGTAGTCTGGTGGGTAGACTGGTAAGTATGAGGATGGGTAGAGTGATGGGTAGGTAGGTTGTTAGATTGGTGGGTAGGTAGACGTGTATATATCTAGGTGGTTAGAAAGGTTGGTGGGTAGGTAGATGGATAGTTAGGTAGATAGCTAGGTAGGTAGATGTGTAAGCAGGTAGATAAGTGGGTGGGTAGATTGGTTATTACGTATGTGGGTAGATGGGTAGGTAAGTTGGTGGGTAGATGGATATATAGGTAGATAGGTAGGTGGTTGGTTAGGTAGATTGGTGGGAATGTAGATGGGTAGATAGGCGGATAGTTAGGTGGGTAGATAGGCATATGGGCAGACAAGCTGGTGGTTAAATGTGTATGTAGTTATGTGAGGATGTGTGTATGTTGGTGGGTGGCTGAATGGATATGTGGTCGGGGTGGTGGTCGTATTCGCGGCTACACACATACACGCGTAATCACGTATTCACCCACTCACAACAGCCGCAGTAAAGTAGCAGCTAGTAGCTTGCCTGCTGTACGTCTAGGGTTCGATCCCCATCAGAAGGGTTTCGGATGTTGTAAATTGACTTGGACTCGCAGACCGATGCAATCTAAAATGGGCACTAGGCCATGTTTTGAAAAGTGATAGCGACCACTGAGTGCAGTCTTGTGCAATAAACATACGGTAATACCTCTAGATGTCAAAATGCGCATTAGGCGTGATAAAGTCACCTTTTCTTTATTTACGGTAGCACTTACGCACACAAATAGACATGTACGCACTAACATATATGCGTCTGTACGTATTCATGTTTGTAGGTGGGTTTATATGTGTGTGTGTAAGCATGCCTGAATGTATAGATGTACATACGTCGGTTGCCAAACACTCATACACAACAAAGAACTACTCCGGAAAAGACGCGCAGAAAGGCCTAGGACACCATTGCAAATCCACTTAATTAAACGGCTGTTATTTGTATACAAAAACAATTGATGGACACATTTGTAGGCAACAGTAATTAGCTGGATAGGCCGAGCAAAGTATCTGCTTATTCATTCAACAATTAGTCATATAGAGTAATCCGGATGTTCTTAGTTTAACGAAGGGATCTTTATATTATTTAAACTGTGTTTGTGGTTCATGCTGTGAAAGGATTTAAGGAAGGTAAATTTGTTATTCTGTTAAATTGTTGATCATTGTGATTTTAATTTGTTTGACGTATATCTAAGATATACACACGACGTACAAACAAACTTGGAGATAATGAAGCAAATATAATCACATACATATACAAACATCTCTCTCGCGCTTCTCTTTCTCTCTCACTCTCTCTCCCAATCTTTCTCTTGTCTCCTCTCTCTTTATCAATCTCTGCCTGTCTCTCTCCCCCATCTCCGTCTGTTTGTCTATTTGTCTCTCTGTCTCTCTCCCCCATCTCTGTCTGTCTCAGTCTCGCTGTTTCTGTCCTTCTCTATCTCTCTGTCTCTGTCCCTCTTCTCTTTGTCTCTGTGTTTCTCTGTATCTTTGTCCCTGTTTCTCCCTCTCATTCTCTATATCTCTTTTCATCTCCGTGTCTCTATCTCTCTCTGTCTCTCTATCTCTCTCTGTCTCTCTCTCTCTCTCTCTCTCTCTCTCTCTCTCTCTCTCTCTCTCTCTCTCTCTCCATCTCTGTCTGTCTTGGCCTCTGTCTCCTGTCTCTCTCATATATACATAATATAACTACCAAACACGAAATCAGATACAAGATAAGCTAGGCCTATATATGGTTGTCAGCAGAAATATTTCTAAACATGAATAAGGGGGGAGATAAAGATAATGAGAATCAAGGAGGCAGTTGACAACCTGATCTCCCAGGGTTAACGCTCACTTCAGGGGTAGAATCATACACCTATTTAGGCAGAAATGTAAACATAGATGAGGAACAAATGAGATATGATAACCTAAAACAAAAACAAATAACAAACAAACAAAGACACGAAGAGCTTTCAAGCGCTAAGAATTTTTGGAAAGTCAATGGAAATTAATATTGACACCAAACTAACCGTATTTAAAATAGATTAGAGAAGTAATCCCGCGGCAGGATACAACAATACACATACATGAAATACGAAAATTTAATTACTGTTTTCGTTTCCGTTTTAAATTTTAATTAACTGATTCAGTGCCAAACAAAAATAATGTTTGGACCTAACAAAAATGGATCACGGAAAATGGGAAGTTGGGGATTTATACAGAGGATTTATAACATAAAAGTGTTTCCTTTGTAGCAGGCATGGTGTATTTATATATCACATTAAAGGGGGTTGAATATGGAAAACTACTGTATATAAGCCCGTGGCAGATAGGAGAAATCGTTTATGACGATTAATCATCCCATGTCTTCTAATCAGTTACATTTTCTAATTTCATATTTTACCTCAGATCTATGTGTGTTATCCCTGATGAAGATGACTAGTATGGAAACGTTGATTCGTTGTGATGTAGTATAACTTAATGTTACGTGATTATTATCATTATTACTTTCCACACGTTTGCAGTTTTTTCATTCGTTGTAAGGTGTGTACATTGTGTCTGTGTTTGTAATATCTCACATTTTCGTGGGAATCACACATTTCTGACTGTTTTAATTTTGTAAACGTATCTAAAGTGAAAATCACTAATGGTGTATTCATTCATTCTGTCCTTTGCAAAACCTCGCTCCCATAAAAAAAACCTTCCTGAAAACTTCTCGATCGTTAGTTAAGATGCCCCGCTTCCGAACACACCCATCTGGAGGTCAGCTGCCACATCCTGCACCCATCTTCTCTTTGGCCTCCCTCCTCCGCTCCTACCGAACATACACCACTCTATTACAGCTCTCTCCAAACCTTCATGACGCTCCAGGTGACCAAACAATTTCAACCCTCTTTGCCCCGTCGTCTTTAGTAAACAACTGTCTCCAACATTCACATCCCGCCGCATGGAGGCATTTGTTCCCCTCTGTATCCAAGAGACTCCCAGAACCCGTCTATAACTGATATATAGGTAAGAGAAATAAATGACAACTAAGACAAGTACTAATAATCTGCAAACGTATTAAGTAGTGAATGCCAAGAATAGAAGGACTAAAATGGTATGACAGAATCACCAATGTGATTCTTTCATAGAGAGAACTAAATAAATATCAGTGAGCCAAACGTTGAGAAAATGACGCTAGTGCTGGATAGGAGACACACTGAGAAAGGTAATAATAGTACATGTATAGACTCGTATGTCTGGGAGACACACTGAGAAAGGTAATAATAGTACATGTATAGACTCGTATGTCTGGGAGACACACTGAGAAAGGTAATAATAGTACATGTATAGACTCGTATGTCTGGGAGACACACAGAGAAAGGTAATAATAGTACATGTTACGAAACAGATACACAAGCCTCGATTCGGACTGACTTATTTGGAGGAATGTGATATTGGAGGAACATCCAAGCTGCTTGCTTATGCAGATGATATAGATATTATAGGGCAAAGTGAACAAAAGACATTGGAAATATTGACTCACTTAAAGGGAAATGCCCAACAGATGGGGCTGGTTATCAACCAAGATAAGACAGAATATATGGTAATTTCAAGAGACGGAATGGCTAAAAACGCTGGACACATACAAATAGATAATATGACCATTAAAAGAACGGAAACATACAAATACCTGGGTACAATCTTCAACTGCTCCAACATCATAAGGGAAGAAATACAAACTAGAATCAATTCTGGAAATAAAATATTTTATGCACTACAACACCTACTAAAATCAAATATCTCGTAACACCAAAATCACAATATACAAAACACTGATCAGACCAGTTGTGCTGTATGGCTTTGAAACCTGGAGTACAACGAAAGGAGACGAAGCCTTGTTACAAACCTTTGAGAACACAGTTTTAAGACGCATCTTTGGACCCATTAGGGATACACAAAGTGGAGAGTGGAAAAGAAGAGGTAACAAAGACATTTATGATCTGTTTAAGTCCCCGCTAATCACTGGTATCATGAAGGCTAATAGACTACAATGGCTGGGACATATAGAAAGAATGGAAGATAATAGGGAAACAAAACTCGCTTACACTCAGGAAATAAATGACCGTAGACCCCGAGGTAGACCAAGAAGACGGTGGAGAGATAATATATATACAGACCTACAAGCACTTGGAATCAACGACTGGCAAGAGAAGGTCAACCAGAGAGACGAATGGAGACGGACTGTATCTGCAGCAAAGAACCTCAATGGCTCGGAACGCTGAAAAAGAAGAAGAAGAAGAAGAAGAAGAAGAAGAAGAAGAAGAAGAAGAAGAAGAAGAAGAAGAAGAAGAAGAAGAAGAAGAAGAAGAAGAAGAAGAATAGACTCGTATGTCTGGGAGACACATTGAGAAACCAAATAATAGTACACGTGTAAACTCGTATGTCTGGGAGACACATTGAGAAACGAGATAGTGGTACACATATAAACACGTATAAGTTATATGCCGTTCTCCCTGGCCAAGATCGTTAGCGACATTGTTCGTAATCCCGTATATCCACGTGGGAAAAAACAGCAGCTGCGAGAATCGTCAGCGGTTCGCGCCGCGCTGATAACTTACGCGGGTATGTGAGCCGGTGGTTTAGAAAGCAATGGCAAACTACTGAACGTAAAAAACTTGTCCAGTACATCAACAGCAGCTGAAAAATGCTAGTGTTGACTGTAAGGGATATACGAAGAAAAAAAAAAAGATTATGGTACACGTATTAGGGACGTTCATTTGAAACCCGTTCCAATGGCTTTATTACAAAAGCATGAAAGAATAACAGGTGTGGTAGAATCAAACAAAGCATTCATTTTGAATGAATTATGCACCATGGGTTGGTCAGAAGAAGTCGCCGTAGGCATTCAGGCAAGCATCCCATTGCTTAGGTAGGCGGCGAATGCCGTCCGCCCAAAAAAAAAAAAAAGGATTGTGGTTGCTCATTGAACAAAGCGTTTATCGCGTTCATTACGTCTGCATCTGTGTGAAATAATTGCCCCTTGAGTGCTGTTTTAGAGGTCCGAACAAATGAAAATCACATAGTTACAAATCAGGACCATAGGCTGGATTCTGCAGAATTTCCCACTTCTTCCTTCCTAATGCTTCCTGCACAATCTTTGTGATATGCGGACGAGCATTATCGTGCAATAAAATCACACCGCGAGAAAGCATGCCGGAACGTTTATTCTTGATGGCTTTCTGTAGCTTGTCTAGTGTTTGCAAGTAGTGGGTAGAGTTGATGTTGACACCAGGTTCTTTAACGTCGGCCAACAATAGCCCTTCATGGTCAAAAACTGCGCTCAGCATAATCTTACCAGCGGAAACCTGTAACTTGAATGTTTTGGCTTTTGGTGGTAGGTCAACATCCGTGGTACCCACTGTGAACACACCTTCCAATAATGCAGCTTCTTACGAACTACCTTTTGAATTGTCCCAATTGACACATCAAATTCTTTCGCTAGCTTGCTTGCTTGTGTTCATTGGCTTGAGCTCCAACGCAAAGTCCTGTATGTCGGATGAAGGCATCCTGTTGTCCAACATCAGTGTGATGTCATACAGGACCTGAGGTTTGCGTGAGTATCCGTTGTCCCATGTCTGGCTTATTGGTGTGCAGACTGGTGGTTCCTCGCCATACAGGCAGACACTCTCCGACTTCGGAGGAATCGGCGATCCTATTGACTTCAGCCAGGACCCCGAAGGGACCTGTTGCCCAGGACGCTCGGCGAGGACGCGTCAATAGGTCTTGGCCAGTATATAACCCGGCCCTGATGCCTTGGAAACACCTCTGCGTCCCCTTTCGCTAGCGAACGTATGATTCGACAACGGTTTATCTGTACTGCTGCATCAGTTTTGGCGATGGTTTTTTCTGTTGCAACAATATGCGCTTGACCCGGCCGTCGAAGATCTGTCGTGAACTGACGTCCTTTCCGAAACATTCATGCCCAGTCTGTCACTGCTGTCTTTGATACACATTTGTTACCGTACGCTGCCTGCATTCTTCGATGAATGTCCACTGGTCGACATCCTTCAAATGAAAGAAACTGAATCACCGCTCTTTGAGCTTCTGTGGACAGATTTTGGATCAACCTGGCCATTTTCTCAACGGTCAGAAACAGAACCTATGCAACATTGTACGATAAGCACGTGCTCTTTTATTCATTGGTCAGTACTTATCACATGACTATAGCATGATCATGTTCAACTTACGCAATTACGCGCGGTGCGGTACGAACGGATTTCAAATGAACGCCCCTATATAAACTCGTATATCTAGGAGACACATTGAGAAACGAGATAAAAGTAGTAAACTCGTATATCTGAGAGTGTCTGTGGGGAAGTTGTTACACTGACTTCCTCGCTCTTCGAAGGCTATGGGTTCAATCTCGGCCTACATTGTTACGTTCGCGATTGCAATTTTCTCGGAGATTCCCGGGTCGTCGTCGCCTGGTGCTACGAGTTCGTGCTTTGTGTTATGCTTTCGGCATGTGGGAGAAAACCCGGTGCAATGAAGTCGGTCATCTGGTCTTTTAAACGTCTTGTTAGTCTGCTGTCTATAACCCACAGAGCCAGCGAAATAGAGGGATAACTAAAAAATACATGCAGAAGTGAATTAGAGACAATCGGGAATAATACAGAGAGTATGCCAGGAGTCGCAAGATTGTTTTTTTCACATTCCTTGCAGGACGTTGCAGTCAACATCAGCATTTTAAAGCTGCTGTTGATGTACTAGGCAAGATTACGATCAGTAGTTTGCTATTGGTTTCTGAGCGACCGGCTCACATACCCCGTAAATTACCAATGCGGCGAGAACCGCTACCAATTCTCGCGCAGAGTACGTTACTCACAAGAATATACGGGATTATGGAGACAGATGTTAAAACCATAGGCCAGGGAGACCGGCGTCGCAAGATTGCAAGAATTAAATATGGAATGACATGGCTAACTGATTTAGTGCCAAGCAAAAAAGTAGTTTGGACAAACATGGCACATAGTCAAATGAACATATATTGTAATTTAAATTTCCGTTCACTGAGCCTCTATACCATGAAAAAAAACCATATTACACCATGACCCAAGCATAGCGATATATCGTCCTTCTTTGGAAATGGGAGGTCACACATGGCGGTGTATTATCCCTCGGCACTGAATCAGTTAAAGGCCGAAGCTATAATGGGGGATCTGAGCAGCAAAAGGCGACCCAACACCCAGTGCGCATAAAGATGTGTGAGAAGGTCCTATACATTCTTGTACAATAGAAGTCCACCGGCTTTGTAGCTAAGGGGGAAAATAAAACATTAAAACAAACTTTCTTGCATATCCTTTACAGGACGTCGTAGTCAACCCCAGCAGTTTGGCTGTTTGTGATTTCTTGGTAAGTTTACGTTCACTAATTTGCCATTTCTGTCTGAACGATAGGCAGTAATAACATTGCATAAAAACCATCGCCAGCAGTGATACTATTCCAATTCCAAGTTTTAAAACAAAATATGTTCGGGGTCTGATCAACCTCCCAACTCTCGACTGGTTGTATTTAGGGACTTTATGGTGTTTCTGCTTCAGCCCGGGGGTGGGGGTGGGGGGGGGGGAGCTGAGTGGTCTCGAGCTATGGTGTCCACCTCGAGTTCTGGAGGTACCGGGTTTGGGCCCCGCACATGGCCGGGATATTTTCACGTGGACTTCTAGTAATAAAATTTCCTTTGGTCTCTGTGTAGTGAGATCGGACGCCCGTATGCATTGTTGCGCACGTAAAAAAATCCCTTGGCAGTTGGAAATCCAAAAAGAGTAGCCTAACGTATCTCAGAATCCTCGCCGGTGCTACGGAGTTCGTGCACTGAGCTGACAATCTTCGGACTCAGGCTTGAGTTAGGAGTAGAGCCGAGCACTTATGGGTTACACCCTGTGCCGTGATGTTGATGCGTCGACTAAACTAAACTAAACTGTTTCTGCTTGCCTAGATGGGGCTGTGTATTTCGCTTCCTGGAGTTTATGTGTTTTCCGTCTTTGTGTGAATTTAAACCTTCTTGTTTCAGATGTCTGGTCAGAGTCGCACACTTGAAAGGCCTGGTGGTGTTGGGTTCCCGCCCCGTCTCATGGTGTTCTTGTTTCGGAGAGTGGTCTACCAGTTGTAATCCCTCTTGAAACTCCATCTGTTTTTACAGTATTTTCGTATCTACGTGGTCTCTCGTCATTTTGAGATCTTGTGTCGTGGGCCACTTTAACTCTCGATCTAGGTGTAGTGTGGTCTCCTGGTCACCGTGCGATCTTGGTTCGTTCTTGGTCTCTTCACCTGGTCACCGTGCGATCTTGGTGTAATGTGGTCTCTTCACCTGGTCACCGTGCGGTTTTAATACTTTCTTGGTCTCTTCTCCTGGTCACCGTGCGTTCTTGGTCTCTTCTTCTGGTCACCGTGCATTCTTGGTACGTTCTTGGTCTCTTCTCCTGGTCACCGTGCGATATTGATGGAGTGTAGTCTCTTCTCCTGGTCACCGTGCGATATAGATGGAGTGTAGTCTCTTCTCCTGGTCACCGTGCGATCTTGGTGGAGTGAAGTCTCTTCTCCTGGTCACCACACGTTCTAGGTCGCTTAATTCCCCTAGTCGAGTGTGCCAAATAAGCTGCGGTAGATTTGAAAGCAGACCGCTTTCGGTTGTTGTCAATGATATCATATCGGGCGTCGACTTTCAGAACACAATGAAAAACTACTGAAATAAATTGTCTAGCACATCAGAAACAGACAATCAATCACGGAGTCGATTGTAAAGTCCTGCAAAGGACACGCAACTAACTTTTGGACTAAATGTTGACTTCCCGTTCTTGACTTGGGAACGTAGCTTACAATTCAGAGTGCGATCGCTGTTTGGTGAGGACACTGGTAATAGGGAAAGCTGGCCCACACGGAAAATAAATAAATAAATAAATAAATAAATCTGTCTAGTGTGGATTATGTGCCAGTTCAGAGCGTGGGAACAAACAATAAAAACTGAAACATTCGCTCAAGTGAAAAATAAAATGCCTTTTCAAGTCACAAGAATAATTTGGTATATAATTTTTTTTATTTGTTTAGAGCTTGCAGTCCCCCAGGGGCCAAGGAATTTCCTCCCTTTATTAGTAGATCAAACGCCACTCAATAACTGATGTAATCTTTATTACGTCTGTAACTTACTTTCCATAACATTTCCTGGTTCGCGTTTTAAGCTGAGTCAACTTGGACAATAAAAAAGTATATTCGTGCGATGAGGATCCGAACTCATGACCTGCAGGCATGCGCAGTAGCCATTTTATTGCCGCGATTCCCATACCGTGAAGGAATTGTATATAATTTTACTGTGGGATCAGAAACATAGAACTCTCGATGGGTTGTTTCTCGTGTGTCAAATTAATTGAAACACTTGTGTGATTATTTCCCCTAGTTTTGTTTCCAATATTTAATTTGTAGACAGTAGGGAGATTAACATTAGTTTTGTTTTCTGTCCTTGTTGCTGGGTGAATTCAGGATTGTTTCGCTGTGTTATTGATGTGTGGCGTGGATTGAACACCCACTGGCGTCTTTCATTTTCACATGTAAAGTAAGATTGAGTTTTCTTGACGAAGTTCATGGCTAGTTAATCTTGCGTCTTAAAAAAAGTGTTAAAAATCGAGAGGGTCGACTTTATTGCACTAGGTTTTATCCCATATGGCTCGGTCTCTTTCCGCAAGGGTGGCCTGCCGAAAGCGTTGCATAAAGCACGAACTCCGTAGCTACAGCGACGATCCCCAGGAGTCTCCGAGACAAATGTGCTCGTGAACCGAAAGACATAGCCCGGAATCGAAGCCACAACATTCGGAGTGCGAGGCAGACGACTTGACCACTTCGCCACGGAGACTGCCTGTTTGCGTTTATGTAGTCGATCATTTCTGTCTCTGTGTGCGTATGTCTGTCTGTCTTTCTGTCTGACTCTCCACCTACCTACTAGTGTTTTTCTCGCTATTTGTTCATATGTGTATGTGTCTCTGTGAGCACGCAAGTATGCATTATGTATGTGAGTACGTAAACATGTGTGTGTGTGTGTGTGTGTGTGTGTGCGTGCGTGCGTACGTGCGTGCGTGCCTTTCTCATAACATTGAAATATGAATTACTTATCTTGCGTGTACAATTTTCGTTTCTTATTTGTTTGTTTTTCATTGCAATTGATAGATAATTGGGGTTCAAAAGATGAGTGATTGGAAAGGCCTAATGTATGAGGGGCCTGAGTGCCCAATTTGCAACCTTTTGTAAATAAAGTTCGTTCGTTCTGTCTGTCTTTGTTTTTGTTTTTTGGCTGTCTTTTTGGTTTTATGGTGAAGTGCTTACGAATGAAATTTCGTAATTCCTCATTCTGTGTTCGAAAGACATCTACGGGAGATTTGGAAGCAGACAGCTTTGCGTTGGTTTCCATACAATTGTATGAGTACAGGTCGTTCAGAAAGCAAGGGCAAACTACTGAACGTAAACCTGCCCAGGAATCACACACAGCCAAACAATGCTGGAGTTGACTGCTACGTCCTGTAAAGAGTATGCAACTAACTGTAACTTTCTGTCTGTTTACTCTTCACTCTGTCTCTGTTATTCTGTACATCATATGTCTGCCTGAATGCATGAAGGTTGGTTTGTCCGTTTGTCATTCTGTCTGTTTGTATGTTTTACATTTAGTCAGCCTGTCTACCTGGCTACCCATTAGTCTGTTTCTATGTCTGTCTAGCTAAGTTTGATATGTCTACCTGTCAACCCGTCTAATGCCATGGTTGTCTGTGTTTCTGTCTACTTTTGGACTGTCTCTCTGTCTGCTTGTCTGCTTATTTCTCTGTCTGTCTATATGTACGTCAAATGCCCGTCAGACTTTAGTTGGTCTATCTGTTGTATACCTGCCTATCTGCTTGTCTGTCTAGATTTCTGTTCACCAGCATGTTTGTCTGTCTGTCATTCGGTCTGAAAGCTTCATTGTCACTCAGTGTAGAGACACAATTTAGATTTCATTGGGCGCCGTGGTACATCTCTGGGAGTCTCTGTGGCGAAGTGGTCAAGCCGTTTGACTCGTGCTCCGAAGGTCGTGGGTTCGATTCCGGGCCGCGTCCCTCGGTTTACGAGTTAAATGTTGCGGAGACTCCCGTGGGTCGTCGCTAAAAGCTACGGAGTTCGTGCTTTGTGCGACGCTTTCCGTACTGCGGAAAGAGACCGAGCCATGTGGGATAAAACCCGGTGCAATGAAGTCGACCCTGTCGACTTTTAAGCGACTTTTAAGGTACATCTCTGTCCCTCAGTATAAAGACATAGTTTAGATTTCATTAGGCGCCGCAGTATATCTCTGTCCCTCAGTATAAAGATATGGTTTAGAATTCATTGGGAGCTGAAAGAAGCAGATTGAACTAGATCGAATTTGGAATTTTTATTTTTAAATCAAGTCAAGTCAAGTCATTGGGAGCCATGGTGCATCTCTGTCCCTTACAGAGAGAGGGGTGATGAGTGACTGGGGGGTGGGGGAGGGAGTGGAGGATGTGTGGGTGGGTGAGTGTGTGTAGGTTGGGGATGGGTGGGGATGTGTGTGTGCCTGTGTGCGTGTGGGTTGGGGATGTGTTCGTTGGTTGGGGGAGATTGTGTGGGTGGGGATGTGTGGAAGTGGGGGAAATGTGGGTGAGTGCGGGGTATGTATGTGGGTAGGTGCAGGATGTTTGTCTTGGCTGGGATATGTGTGGGAGGGAGATGTGTGGTTGGGGGATGTGTGTTTGGCTAGGTGGTTGGGGGTGTGGGGGTGGGTGTTGGAGGATATGTGGTTGGGTGAGTGTTGGTGGGCGGAGGATATGTGTGTGGGTTGGGAAATGTGTGTAAGTGGAGGATGTGTGGATGGGTGATGGGTGGGTGGGTGTATGTACGTATGCCTGGGGGTGTGTGGGTGGGTGGGTGGGGGATGTGTGTGTGGGGGAGATGAGTGTGTGGGTGGGAAGATGTGTTTAGGTGGGGGTGTGTGTGGGATGTGGGGAATGGGTCGGGGATGTATGTATGCCTGGGGATGTGTGTGTGTGGTAGGGTGGGGGATGTGTTAGTGGATGGGGATGGGTGGGTGGGTGGCGATTGTGTCTCATCACATGGTAATATGCATTGTTTATATTTGCAACATTCTTTTGACAATGTTTTTTTCTCCCATGTGAATGTATTATGCACTATTGATGAACGAAAGATGAGTGATTGGAAGGGTCGAATGTAAGACGGGCCTGCGTGCCCAGTTTCTTACCCTTTGAAAATAAAGTCCGTCAGTTCGTTTGTTAGCTCCTTCGTTCCTCAGTAGAAAGATATGGTTTAGAATTCAATGGGAGCCACAGTGCAACTCTGTTCTTCAGTATACAGATATGGTTTAGAATTCACTGAGAGCCACGGTGTAACTCTGTTCGTCGGTATAAAGATATCGTTTAGAATTCACTGGGAGCCACCGTACATCTCTGTCCCTCGTTATAAAGACATGGGCGCTATGGTACATTCCTGTCCCTTAGTATAAAGAGATGGTTTAGATTGCATTGGGCGCCACGGTACCACAGTAGCTAGCACTATTACCTGCCGGACCATTGGTAATTTCTCTAATCCCTACTGAAGAGGAACATATGTCTACTGACTTGGGAATACAATTCTACCTAGCCTAGTACTAGGAAATGTATTCTAATTACTTATACCTATTTAATTTAACCTTTCCTCTGGAGTGAACTAGACAGGCCAAGAGAGGGATCATGCTGCATGGCGACACATGATCTCTATATTTTAGCCCAGGCTTTGTGCTATGGAGAGATGAGGGGTATAATCAAGTTTGATGGTGGAACTTCTGAAGAGGTTGAAATCAAGAGTGGAGTTAAGCAAGGTTGTGTACTAGCTCCCATCCACTTTGGAATATACTTTTCACTTCTACTGAAATATGCCTTTCGTGATCAGGATGGTGGTATATACATTCACTCACGCTCAGATGGCGGCCTCTGCAATGCTCAGAGATTGAAGGCCAAGACCAAAATTAGGAGGGTACTGATCAGAGAGTTGCTTTTTGCAGATGATGCTGCAGTTACGACCCACTCTGAGAAAGAATTGCAATGTCTACTATCTGCATTCTCCAATGCTTGTTCTGAATTTGGTTTAACAATTAGCAAAAAGTAGACACAGATTATGTCACAAGGTGCACATGGGGTACCATCAATCTTTATTGACGACGCCGAACTAGAGATGGTAGACCATTTTACATATCTAGGATCAGTGGTAAATAGAAAATTATCCCTAGATCAGGAAATCAACATCCGGATTGGTAAGGCAGCAACAACAATGAACAGGTTAAGAAAAAGAGTCTGGGAGAACAGGAAGCTTACTGAAAAAACAAAAGTCCTTGTCTATCAAGCCTGTGTCCTTAGTGCTCTTCTTTATGGCAGTGAAACCTGGACAACTTACTCACACCAAGAGAAACGTTTAAACAGCTTTCATATGCGGTGTCTGCGAAGAATTCTTGGTATTAAGTGGCAAGACAAAGTCACAAATACTGCAGTATTGGAAAGATCAGATTGTGTGACGGTTTATTCCATGCTCAGTCTTCGTAGACTTAGATGGATAGGACATCTTAGGAGTTTGGATGATGGTAGAATACCAAAGGACATCTTTTTTGGTGAATTACAGATGGGTAAGAGATCTCAAGGTCGGCCTCTACTAAGATACAAAGATGTGTGTAAGCGGGACATGATTGATACAGGCATTGATAATGCACATTGAGAGCATGTCGCCGCTGAACGTGTTGCATGGAGGGCAAACATCAGAAATGGAATAAAGGCAAAGGAGAAAATGATTGCAGATAAGTCACACACAGAGTGTGTGAGGCGTAAAATGGTGCATGATGGTGGAAATGACCACGTTTTCACATGCACCCACTGTGAACGGACATTTACAGCGCGAATTGGCCTTTTCAGGCACATTCGCTACCGCCATAGGTAAAAGTTATTATGCCTTTTTAAATCACAAACTATCGTCTGTCAAGACGGCAAGGTGCCAATGATGACTTATACCTATTTAATTACATGTTGCCTATTTACGTCTTTAATTAATTCCTTACTTGCTTGCTTCCTTACTAACTAACTTTTCTACTTTCTGGCTAACTTACTTGACTTGTAACCAATACGTCCCAAGGCGTGCTATCGTGACCTTGTACTAGTTTTAAATTTACCCTCAATACGGATTCAAATCAACAGAATGTCTAAACACGGAACAATTATTAAGATTTCCTTGTCAAAAATCTATTTCAGTTGAAAGTAATCTTAAATACTCTATTTTACTTGCTGTCTTCTTAAAATGACTCGTTTAATTTACTTATTGTTTGCTTTATGCCTGTTCTTTGAAGATCCCTTTACCCACAAACAAAACCTCAGAAACAATTAACAAATACGGCCTCTATAGAAACAATCAAGACATAGAATCTCTTCGGGCCGACACTAGATGCTGTTATATTTCATGTCACTCACTTGTCAGAGAATTGCCAGTTATTATACTGCAATGAATGAATCACCAAAACCCGAGAAGTAGAAGGTCAGCTTTACTAGAACACGATGACAAGTAACAAAATAAGCGTTGCGGCTAAAGCCTTCGTCAGCACAGAAAAAAAAAACACAGACAAATACAAATGTAGGGAAAACACTACATGAAAATATAAATATATTGTATGTGCGCTCACTCGCTTTAAACTGTAGTGTAGTCAATACACGCTATTTCTAGTAGCACCGGACTGGATTTTGAGTGCGGTTTAGCTTTCCAGATTACCACTATCCCTCGCCATCAAGCAAACCCATTCCGACTTTACAGGCACTTTTAATTTATTTACGTCCCCAAGTCAAGAAGGAGAAGTCAACATTTTAGTCCAGCTAACTGGTATAGGGGTTGAACCCCTTGCCTCGGTGCCATATGACGGTACACTCCACCAAAGTCATGAATGGGATTTTCCCAGCTCTGCACAAAAATGGACAAATAGGAAAGGAAGATACCATTGGAAACGAATACAGCGTCACAGAACAACAACGGACTTTCTCTGTGTGTGATTCGAAAGGAAAGGACGTGTCTTCCAGAGAGCCGTGTGTGAAGCGCTGTATGCGACTGATTCCGAGCTTAGGCGAAGAGAATTCAGGAGGAAAGATCGATTGGCAAATGGATACTTAAGACAGGACTCGAAGACCCTAGACGCGCTGCAACTCTGAACTGTGAAACGGCAGGTTTGCACCTCAAAGAGGACATTGGGGCAAGGCAGGTAGATTCGTGTGAAACATTTACTAATTAAACGCCGCTCCTACATCTCGGGAGCAGTTTAATAACACCCGATAACTGTTCGCTGTTATTTGTTCCGCTCGACTCGAAATAAAAGAGTGAGTATTGTTTTCATTTGGAGTCGCTTAATCATTCGTCACATTGTTCAAAGCGTAACGAGTTGTTTATCAGTCAATGGGAGAAATTAACTATTGGCATGAAGATGGGATGCTCGCCGGTTTTTAAGATCCAATTGTCAACAAAGATTTCCCGCGAAAGTTATTAGTAAACAAGAAATGCGCACGAACGAAACATAAAAAGCGCGCCGGAACACACGGAGTCGCATCGGAAGAACGTCAAAAGTGTGAAAAGTAAAAATGTCGGCCTCCATACAACATTGTTAGAACATCGTAAACGAATCATTCATAAGATCAACTTGTAAAATCAAAGGAGAAAGGAAGGTAGGAAATTATATATATAAAGTGTATGATAGAGAGTATTTATAACGAACAATCATTATGCTGAACGTTAAGAAAGAACACAACCATTTATTATACATATGCACATCAGCAGCCAAAAGGCAAAACGCACACTGGTGCACATAATGAACACTCAGTAGAGAATGATCAACGTTGCAATATAAATTGTGAAGTACAGAAAACAGAACATTATTACACATTAGAAATTAAAGATTAACTGAAGATAGTAGAAAAACAGCAGTGAAGTAAACAACTTATTTGGTATATACAGTTTGAAACGAATAAATGAAGTACACACTCGATAGACTTTACATATTTACAATGAAAGTAGGCCGTCATCGGGACACTGCACTGTAAATTATATCTACAATACAAGGAAGATGAAACAGACAGGTACAACCATTATTGAAACAGCTTCAACTACTGGATAAATACGTAGTGTAAACACGATATACGTCACAAGACAGACCATCTTGATTACGTGTTGGATGATTTTATACTTCAACATTTAGAGAGTTCATGGACATTGTTACACTTCAAACAACGAACTTGAAGACACTGATTACAGTAGAAAGGACATCAACACTGCACATTACATTGCACTAACATTACCTGATCATACATGCCAGCACAGACAGTTAATTGACATACTAATTGCTTAGTTCAGTGCACCAGTTAGGAATGGCAGCATTATTGTCCGGGAGTGCTAACAGAGAACATTAACACCATTTACTGCGTCATTATTATACGGACATAGGAAATATTATCTTCACGTTGGACATGTTTGTTGAGGAAAATCTGGAGATTGACTGCACACATCCGGCTGTCTTTGTCACACCCTTGCCTCCCTCAACATAATCTTTTCAAGACACGGATACTCACCGAATAGAGTTCCCTCACGCCACTTCAAGTTTATCACCAGCGTTTACACATGAAGAAAAGATAGCCATTTTCAAAGAAATATATCTAACCATGGAGTTTGTTTATTACGCTGTTCACCGCCATACATAGGAATTACGTGGTCAGCGTCGGTCCCAGTTATTCAAAACTCATCGATCATACCACAGCCGACTAAGCACTTCTCTGAAGTCGGCCACGAACCGCGTGGATTCAGGGTATTAGTGTAAGTTCATTACACTATCGTCAAACGTAAACAGGAGCAACTAACACTGGGTCACATTTCAAGTGTCTAACTCATACGTGCACAGGAGGATCATGTCAAACTAGTGGGCAGCAAACACCACTTACGTCAACGTTGAACATTCGAACCAGTCCAATCAAGATACATTCACGCGACACTGGATGGATTTTCGAAAGCGTTAAGGCCAGTATTATTTATCGTTGTCGACTGTCCAACATCTGGTGTATATTAATAAGGTGCTGATTATAAATGTTAACAAAAACAATTATAAGCCGACAGTGTGGGTGGTTGGAATGGGTATTCCTAAAGTAGCCAAGCATGCTTGATTACTTTGGAAATCGTTTGTGTTGACTAGCGTCAGGTCAATATGAAAAGTCATTTGTATTGGTCTTGCGTGCGATAACACACATTGTTGGTATCGTAATTGTAAGTAGTATATAACGTGTTTATCGTGTTGTCACGTAAATTTCAGAAGTAATAATTTTGTCTTTTATGAATGAAAATATGAATTTCCGTCTTGCGTCAATCGTCGTTTGTCAGTATTAGTATTGTTCCGCTGTACTTGTATATGTATATTTTATATTGAACATATTTTTCCATAATTATTTTTGTGGTTTACATATGTCACATTAGGTATAATTGTCGTATATTTTGAGTGATATATTCTTGAGTGATCGTCAACTTTACATTATTTGTCTGAATTAAGTTGATATTGTGGTCGAAGTTGATACCACGAGATATACTATCGACTCTGTTCCTAGAAAAACATTATTACAACTTTATCGATATTCTTGAGTTCTTTTTCCACTTCGATATTTTATTACAGCAAGAGAATTATACAGGTAGGTCAAGATGTCTACACTGCAGGATTACATGGTAATGGGTGAGAATACGGGATTGACTGGAGCAGAACTTAGAGCGTGGGCGAAACAAGAGTTCAGCGACTATCAATTACAGCAAAAAGAAGAGAAACGTCTTCAAGCAGCACGTGAGAAAGAGGAACGATTGGAAAAGCTAGCGGCTGAAAAGGAAGCAAAACGAGAGGAAAAAGAACTAAAAGAACGAGAGATGGCGATCAAGCAAAACGAGATAGCAGCTAGAGAAAAAGAGATAGCTTTGGAACGAGAAAAAATGGCTGCTGAAAAGGAAAAGCTAATTATGGAAATGCAACTGAAAGAGAAACAACTCGTTTTTGATAGGGAAAAGCTGACAACAGAAACACTCTGGAAGGACAAAGAAGTGGAGGGTAATTTGAAAGTCAAGACTTTGCAGATGGAACATGAAGCTGAGATTGAACGAGAGAAAAGTCGTGCAAAACAGAATGATCCAGTGAAGAAGTACCAAGGGCTTTTTCGCAACTTTCAACAAGGCGATCCGGTCAGTTCTTGGATTACCAACTTTGAAGTACTCGTAAAGCATTACAAGGTACCGGAACAAGACATACCAATTCTATTCCACAGGCATCTCGCATTGGAGCCTTTAAAGGTAATTGAGTTAATACCTGAGGACTTACGTACTAACTACAAATACATGAGAGATCGTGTGTTGGCACACTTCAGTCTAGATGAGTCGGGCTTACCTTCAAAATTTAAAACACTCACTCCCAAATCTAACCAAACATTCCTTGACTTTGTTTCTGAGTTAACCTCATCTTTTGATAAATGGACTAAAGCCGCTGATATTGGGTCTGATTACAATAACATTCGAGACTTAATAATTAGAGATAGACTACTATCTGCAGTACCAGAGGCCATGTCTGTATTTCTAGTGGAGAATAAATGCAAAGACCTTAAGGAAAAGGAAACGAGGGGAGAATCATATTTCAATGCACATCGAGACATATTCGCAAATTGTACACCGCCAGAACTGATAATAGGAGCAAGCGCTAGATTCCAAAAAGGCAATGGCAAGTTCAGAAAATTTAGCAGTAATAAATATAGAAATAGTCCATACCAGTACTCTAACAGAGAAGGAGACAGACCAAGAAAAGGACACCTATCCAGATGTCAATACTGCAAATTATCTCATGGACATTTGGAAATGTGCGTTCGACACCCTGGGTATACAGATTATCTTCGTGACATCACAGCGAAGAAAAGGAGCAAGTATGACTCATTCAAGAGAAGCATCAAATGTTTCTCGTGTCGGGCGTACGGACACACTAGCAAGTCTTGTCTGATGAAGAATACGTGGAAAGAGGCGAGTAATGCATATGTGTTGTTTAGTAGTAGTAGCAATTCAGATGATATAGAAGACACACATGCAGCCATTTCAGAGTCATATAATAACAGAACAGGTAAGGAAGGTCATATTAATGATGATGACCTCACATCAGCACACAAGAGGCATATTCATGAAGCGAACGCAGCATGCACTCGTCAAGGTTTTCTGATCATACATAAAGCGTGGGTTAATGGGTTACCAACAAACTGTTTTAGAGACACAGGGTCTGATATTACAGGTGTTAGTCACAAACTCATAAAAAAAAGTGATTATACAGGTAAAAGTATTGAGTGCAGAACGTTTGGGGGTACAATAGAAATGTACAAAACCGCATGGGTCAGCATAAAATGCCCATATTATGAAGGTAAAGTATGCGCAGCAATACTACCAAACCCATGTGCTGGGTTAATAATTGGTAACATCACTGATGTTAAAAATTACGTTCAAACTGGAGAACGCAAACTTGATGTGATACACACAGAATCACAAACCCAAGTATCACAAGAAGAAGGAATTACACACGCATTAAAAGTTCAACCGACTGTTAATAACAACAAAGTGGCACACAAGAAGAGAACAAAAGTTAAACACAATTGTTACAAACAACAGACGACATGGGATAGTGTAACCATATTTATTACAAACATTTTGATGTGGCTTAAATTGACCTTATCTCAGGTTACATCCATAGTCACGAACACATCCTCACAAACAAAAGCATATATTGATGATGTTGTGAATAAAAATACAGTCATTCAATCACTCAAGGAAATTTACACACAAGTCAATAATAAACAAATTTACAAGAAACAAAATGCATTGATTAATGCGTACGGTATTTACTGTTGCTACAAAATAATCAAATATACTTTATTGGCATTATATATACGAGTGAAAAGTATGACAGTGTTCAATTCAACAAAGTTGAAAAGTACAAATATTAGCAGGCATACAGTACAGAAACACCATAAGTATAGAAGAAAGAAATAGAATGAAAGAAATAAATAAAGAAAAATAAAATGGGATGAAAGTGTTAGGTTCATATCAACACATAATACACTACATACACATTAGGGTCTTAGGTCTGATTACTTGGTTAGGCCAGGTATCACTTGTCAGAATTGTTCACACTATCTAATAGTTCTATAATTCATCTTAAAAATAGTTCGATTCTTTATTCTTTGATAATTATGTCTATAATAGAGAACATTACTAAATTTATATAGGATTCTTCACAACTCTATGACTGCAAGATTTTAATCAGTCAATCATATCATATGGGACATTCTCAGTCGATTATAGAATATACAGTAAGACTGATATAGGTTGTAAGTTATTCAGTTATAGTTTATTATTATTATTATTATTTTATAAAATATTTGAGAAATTTAATAAAGTTCAATCAAATAGCACCTAATTAATAAATGATGTTGATACAATAGGTGACTTTAAATTAATACTGTTAGGTATATATAGTATAATCAATAGATACATGTGTTGTTAATTTACATTTATTGGCAGAGACATCTACACGGATGCAATAGCCATTAATATGTCCTGCACACTTGATGGATAATTCGACCGTCATTATGTTACGTGGAAAACTGCGGTCAAGTATTTGTAGATGGTGTTGTGTAATGTTATTAATTCTGTCCACGTTTTTGGAACATTGGAACATTGGAACATTCGTTAAATCATTAATTAGAATTATTTAGTTAATTAATTGATTCAATTTTGTTATATTAATGTGTTACATAAATAAGTCATTAATTTCGAATGTGTATATTGATAATTAGTATTTCACTTGTAATTAAGAAACATTGAAGTAATTACTTTGTGATTTGGTGATTAGG
The DNA here is from genome assembly GCA_963921405.1 of Cepaea hortensis. Lineage (NCBI taxonomy): Eukaryota > Metazoa > Mollusca > Gastropoda > Stylommatophora > Helicidae > Cepaea > Cepaea hortensis. Next base: position 14,458,860 of record OY992879.1, on the reverse strand, counting down.
TAAATAGTTGGGTAAGCAAGGTTTCAGCTGAACTAATTTTATGAAAGCGAGTTGGGTTGCCAATCGATCCATTAAGATCTATGAATATATACGGAATTGGCTGATGGTCTAAAGATATACACACAAATATTGGACAGTCTAACATATCAAATGGCTCCATAAAATCTCGCAAGACATGGATAGTTACGTCTACCCTACCAACATATAAATATACATGGAATATATGGAGGAACAACAACAACGACCAACATGGAATACTGGGAAACCCATTATTACTCTCGTCCAAAACTCATGGTAGTACCTAGAGTAAGGACACACTTGTCTATTAAGACAAGGTAGGGACTAATATGGTTATTAGTTGGTATGATCTACCATGATCAGCCACACGACGTCTAATGGGGTATTAGACAGGTGGGCGTGCCCGTCATATGACATTATTTTTTTTGGAGAGTAGATAAAGGGTGAGACTAGGAATTTTCCAGGTTTCGTTGTTAAAGGTTGATGCATATATTTGCAAAGTACTACATATATCCATAGGAAAAAAAATGAAAACATTTTTTTTTATCTAGGAGGGGGCATTATGCCATATGACGGTACACTCCACCAAAGTCATGAATGGGATTTTCCCAGTTCTGCACAAAAATGGACAAATAGGAAAGGAAGATACCATTGGAAACGAATACAGCGTCACAGAACAACAAAGGACTTTCTCTGTGTGTGATTCGAAAGGAAAGGACGTGTCTTCCAGAGAGCCGTGTGTGAAGCGCTGTATGCGACTGATTCCGAGCTTAGGCGAAGAGAATTCAGGAGGAAAGATCGATTGGCAAATGGATACTTAAGACAGGACTCGAAAACCCTAGACGCGCTGCAACTCTGAACTGTGAAACGGCAGGTTTGCACCTCAAAGAGGACATTGGTTGGAGCAAGGCAGGTAGTTTCGTGTGAAACATTTACTAATTAAACGCCGCTCCTACATCTCGGGAGCAGTTTAATAACACCCGATAACTGTTCGCTGTTATTTGTTCCGCTCGACTCGAAATAAAAGAGTGAGTATTGTTTTCATTTGGAGTCGCTTAATCATTCGTCACATTGTTCAAAGCGTAACGAGTTGTTTATCAGTCAATGAGAGAAATTACCTATTGGCACTCGGCATCAGCACATAGGATGTTTGAGAACGAACGTTCTTATCCATTCGACCCTGCCGACCCCCACAACCCCTCCACACTATATATATATATATATATATATATATATATATATATATATATATATATATATATATATATATATATATATGTGTGTGTGTGTGTGTGTTATGGATTGGTCACGTCTTTCATTGGATCCGCGTGTATGATTCCAACAAAGTATAGTTATCATACTGTTGAAGTTTGCCGAACATACTAGTGAAACACGACCTATTTCTGTCCGCGGCATGGTCACATTAAGTCCATCACGTTCTAATTAATACCCTGCAGATGTTCACGGAGAAGAAGTTATCACAGCATAGAGAGGCCAGCATGGCCAACGGGAGCTCTAGCTCTTAGACTTCCGGTAAGCTGATGCCGAGGTAACGGGTTCAACCTTCAACCCCAACAAATCAGTTGGACTAAACTGTTGTCTTCCCGTCGTTGACTTAGGGACGTAAATTACAAGTATGTCAGACGTCTAAGAAGGGGTCTCTTGATGGCGAGGGACATTGATAATAGGGCAAGCTAATCCACACAAAAATCAGTGCAGTGCCCTAGAAATAGTAAAGGATGTATTGACTATTATTGAGTTCAAGACGAGAGAAAGCAAAAAAAAAAAAAAAATGACAAAAAAAAAATAACATAAGCATATTACTTTAAAAAAAGACAACTTGTATATGGAGATGCATAAAATATGTACGGTGTCTTTGAAATGTTTGAAAAATATGTAGCCAACCGTAAATTATATGATATCACACAATGCGTTGCTACCATAAACTGGTAATGGCTGGACACATATAGGAAATGTAATCGTACTAAACAAGGATAGTTCAACACACGTAGCATATTGTTTCATGTAAAATGACAGTTGTTCAATACATGTAGCAAACTGCTTCGTGCAAAAGGAGGATAGTTGATCACACATAACAAATCGCTTGTACAAACCGGTAATCGATGAACACATATAGTAAGTTGCTTTGTGTAAAATGACAATAATTCAATACATATAGCAAAATGCTCCATGTAAAATGACAATAGTTAATCTGAAAAGGAAAATTGTATCGAGTAAAAGGATGATGATCACATATCTACATTATAAATAATAATGTCACATAGCTTCTACAAACCGTTAATAGATGTGCACTTACAGCACTAATAATACTTGAGCACACATAATACAAAGCTTGGGGCAGAACATGCTATTTCTGTTGCAGTCAGTTGTTATCTTAGTCTTTATTATAATGTTGCTTCCATTTATAAAACAATATTCACATGGGCTGTACAAGTGAACCTGATAAAATTAAGTCGATCGTAGCGGTCGAAATACAGCTGGAGGAGATACTGAAGTGGGAATCCGAGCATCTATGGACTGAATGGTTCGATTTCCTGTGAGGATAATATGACGAATAACTAACTAACTAACTAACTAACTAACTAACTAACTAACTAACTAACTAACTAACTAACTAACTAACTAACTAACTAACTGACTGACTGACTGACTGACTGACTGACTGGCTTTCTGCTGGCAGACTGACTGACTGGCTGACTGACTGGCTTTCTGCTGGCAGACTGACTGACTGACTGACTGGCTTTCTGCTGGCAGACTGACTGACTGACTGACTGACTTTCTGCTGGCAGACTGACTGACTGACTGGCTTTCTGCTGGCAGACTGACTGACTGACTGACTGGCTTTCTGCTGGCAGACTGACTGACTGACTGACTGACTGACTGGCTTTCTGCTGGCATGCTGACTGACTGACTGGCTTTCTGCTGGCAGACTGACTGACTGACTGACTAACTGACTGACTGGCTTTCTGCTGGCAGACTGACTGACTGACTGACTGGCTTTCTGCTGGCAGACTGACTGACTGACTGACTGACTGGCTTTCTGCTGGCAGACTGACTGACTGACTGACTGACTGACTGGCTTTCTGCTGGCAGACTGACTGACTGACTGACTGGCTTTCTGTTGGCAGACTGACTGACTGACTGACTGACTGGCTTTCTGCTGGCATACTGACTGACTGACTGACTGGCTTTCTGCTGGCAGACTGACTGACTGACTGACTGACTGGCTTTCTGCTGGCAGACTGACTGACTGACTGACAGGCTTTCTGCTGGCAGACTGACTGACTGACTGACTGGCTTTCTGCTGGCAGACTGACTGACTGACTGGCTTTCTGCTGGCAGACTGACTGGCTTTCTGCTGGCAGACTGACTGACTGGCTTTCTGCTGGCAGACTGACTGACTGACTGACTGACTGGCTTTCTGCTGGCAGACTGACTGACTGACTAACTTTCTGCTGGCAGACTGACTGACTGACTGACTGACTGGCTTTCTGCTGGCAGACTGACTGACTGACTGACTGGCTTTCTGCTGGCAGACTGACTGACTGACTGACTGGCTTTCTGCTGGCAGACTGACTGACTGACTGGCTTTCTGCTGGCAGACTGACTGACTGACTGACTGACTGACTGGTTTTATGCTGGCAGACTAACTGACTGACTGACTGGCTTTCTGCTGGCAGACTGACTTACTGACTGACTGACTGGCTTTCTGCTGGCAGACTGACTGACTGACTGACTGGCTTTCTGCTGGCAGACTGACTGACTGACTGACTGACTGGCTTTCTGCTGGCAGACTGACTGACTGGCTTTCTGCTGGCAGACTGACTGACTGACTGACTGACTGGCTTTCTGCTGGCATGCTGACTGACTGACTGACTGGCTTTCTGCTGGCAGACTGACTGACTGACTGACTGACTAACTGACTGACTGGCTTTCTGCTGGCAGACTGACTGACTGACTGACTGGCTTTCTGCTGGCAGACTGACTGACTGACTGACTGGCTTTCTGCTGGCAGACTGACTGACTTACTGACTGACTGACTGGCTTTCTGCTGGCAGACTGACTGACTGACTGACTGGCTTTCTGCTGGCAGACTGACTGACTGACTGGCTTTCTGCTGGCAGACTGACTGACTGACTGATTGGCTTTCTGCTGGCAGACTGACTGACTGACTTACTGGCTTTCTGCTGGCAGACTGACTGACTGACTGACTGGCTTTCTGCTAGCAGACTGACTGACTGACTGACTGACTGACTGGCTTTCTGCTGGCAGACTGACTGACTGACTGACTGGCTTTCTGCTGGCAGACTGACTGACTGACTTACTGGCTTTCTGCTGGCAGACTGACTGACTGACTGACTGACTGGCTTTCTGCTAGCAGACTGACTGACTGACTGACTGATTGACTGACTGACTTTCTGCTGGCAGACTGACTGACTGACTGACTGGCTTTCTGCTGGCAGACTGACTGACTGACTGACTGACTGGCTTTCTGCTGGCAGACTGACTGACTGGCTGGCTTTCTGCTGGCAGACTGACTGACTGACTGGCTTTCTGCTGGCAGACTGCTGACTGACTGGCTTTCTGCTGGCAGACTGACTGACTGACTGGCTTTCTGCTGGCAGACTGAGTGACTGACTGACTGGCTTTCTGCTGGCAGACTGACTGACTGACTGACTGGCTTTCTGCTGGCAGACTGACTGACTGACTGACTGACTGGCTTTCTGCTGGCAGACTGACTGACTGACTGACTGACTGGCTTTCTGCTGGCAGACTGACTGACTGGCTTTATGCTGGCAGACTGACTGGCTTTCTGCTGGCAGACTGACTGACTGACTGACTGGCTTTCTGCTGGCAGACTGACTGACTTACTGACTGACTGACTGACTGGCTTTCTGTTGGCAGACTGACTGACTGACTGACTGACTGGCTTTCTGCTGGCAGACTGACTGACTGACTTACTGACTGACTGACTGACTGACTGACTGACTGACTGGCTTTCTGCTGGCAGACTGACTAATTTTGTATCTCTCTATGTAACTATGGCCGGCGCTGTGTCGAAGGAGTTCCGAATGCAACTCGTAATCCCGCATACCGCGTTCGAAACACAGCTGCGGGCGATTTGGAAGTAGACAGTTTTGTGTTGGTTTCCATACAATGGTATTTGTGCCCGTCGTTCAGAATGGAATGGCAAACTACGGAACGTAGACTTGCCCATGAATCATGGACAAGCAGACATGCGGGAATATACTGCTCCGTCTTATGGAGGATATGCAACTAAGTAGTAACTGTAACTATATATCTATCGAATTTTTTGTCTTATTGTCTATTTTTCTGTCTGACACATAAATATCAATTGGGGGATCCCTTGCGACCGAGAAGTTCATACCTGGATGGTTTAGCCACGTGGCATGGTCGAGACAGGAACATGGAACTGATTAACGACTCTGGTGATCGAGTGAGATTTCAGAACATGACCGGCATGGCACATGATGGATGGGTGGATACCGCCACTAAGACAGTTTATAAACATGCATGTATTGTTTGACTCTCATTGAAGTATGGGGAACGAATTAGAGGGGTGTCTAGTTGGTCCTACGTCGAATTACACCAGTTCCTGCAGCGAGGCCCCTTCGTCATTTGGGGGTGACAGTTCCAAACCCTGGGCGGAATCTATAGTTTCAATGTTTATTTAGTATAGTGCGTCCTCTAGTCCCTACTTTCCTCCACATCTGTGAGCTCAAAACAATACATGTCTGTTTATTTATGAACTATATTTCGGTATGCATGTTCTAACGACTGCCAGACTGTAAACAATAAACATATGTTTACAGATGCGGTCTGTGACTCTTTACATTGACACCTGTTCTTTTTCTTGTTGTCAGGAGTACAGCGGAAAGCCAATAATATGAGGGATCTGGCAACCCAGGTGATTGTGACATTCTTGATATTGAGCATTCAACCAGGTAAGGGTCATACACTTTTGAGTAGATAAAATAGAGAGAGAGAGAGAGAGAGAGAGAGAGAGAGAGAGAGAGAGAGAGAGAGAGAGAGAGTGTGTTAGTGAGAGAGTGAGAAAGGATAAGAAGCAGAGGGAGGAGAGAGGAAGATAGTGAGTGGGACAAAGAAAGGAAAAAAAAAAAGAGGGAGACAGAGAAGGAGAGATGCGAGAAAGGACAGGAAAAGTATAGTACAAGTGAAAGAGAAAGAGGGAAAATGAGAAATAGGCAGAAACATGGTGAGAAATGAGGGTTGACAAGCAGAGAGAGAGGGGGGAAGTGAATAGATAAGGAGCGAGAGTGGAAAGAGAGGGGGAAAGTTAGAGGGACAAAGAGGAACAGACGCAGCGGGAGAGAAAGAGAGAGAGAGAGAGAGAGAGAGAGAGAGAGAGAAGGAGAGAGAGAGAAGGAGAGAGACAGCGGCAGAGACAAATAGAAAGAAAGGTGACAGGTTCGGGTGATGTTGTGACGACTATAGTTTTCAATGTTTTTATGTCTATTGTGTCCTCTAATCTCTACTCCGTTCTTCTACTTCTGTGCAAGCCAATCAATACGTGTGATTTTGTTTATGAGCTATATTTAGCTGGATATAAATTACTGTCGACTTATCTGTGGTTGGTGACTTTCACGTTATAGACAGAGTGTGGGTTAATTGTAAATTATATTTATAACAATATATTTATACAATATATACATGAAATTTACTTCAAATTTAACTAAATATAAAAAAGTCGACTTTTAAGCGACTTTTTTTATATTTAGTTAGATTTAAAGTAAATTTCAAGTATATATTGTTTGATTTATACGGTAATATCGAGTATTATAAGTTACATTTGTGACTTAATTTCGAGTATATTTAGTTAGATACAAGACTTAATTTCAAGTATATTTAGTTACATTTATAAGTTAATTTCAAGTATATTTAGTTACATTTATAAATTAATTTCAAGTATATTTAGTTACATTTTAAAGTTTATTTTGAGTATATTTAGTTACATTTGTAAATTAACTTCAAGAATAATTAGATACATTTATAAGTTAATTTCGAGGATGTTTAGTTAGATGTATAAATTAATTTCGAGTACATTTAGTTACATTTATAAATTAATTCGTGTATATTTCTAGTTAGATTTATAAGTGCATTTTGAGTATATTTAATTAGATTTATTAGTAAATTTCGAGTATATTTAGCTAGATGTATAAATTAATTTCGAGTATATTTATCTTTTTTTTTATTTGAGGGTAAAGCCATCTGAATGTTTGGGATCGCTGCCGTGTTTAAGAAACTGTAAATCCTGGCGTGACAAGAATACGAGACTAGAGAGCAAACACCGGCCTTGTTTGCCGAGTGACGTTTTGTTTAACCCGCGACAAATAGATCTCAACATAGAATTATCTTTCATTCATTCACCCAAGAGCGTTTTCTGTGCAGAACTTTGCCCTCATAAACGTCTTTTAAAATTTCTCTCCATCAGCCGATGGTGTAACGAATGCAATTCGCAAAATCCCACACTGCTGATGGGTATTTGCTAGCAGGCTGCTTGGGGTTGGTTCCAAATCAAAGTTATAAGTGCTAGTCGTTCAGAAAGCAATGGGAAACTACTGAACGTAAACTTGCCTGGAAATCATCAACAGCCAAAATGCTGGGGTTGACTGCGACGTCCTGTAAAGGTTAAGCAAATAACTAACTCTGTATCATCAACTGTATGTCTTACCTCTTTTGCTGGCATGTGTAAATTTCAATGCAATTTTAAAATCCTCTGCTCTGTTGTCGTTTTCCTCTTCACCTCTTCTGTACATTTTGCTCTACAATTAACATTTCTAAACTTTCATGTCTTTTTATGTGTATTAAATGTTGCATTTTCTTTAGCAGCAGCAACCAATCTTCTGCAATATTTAGTTCTTGCTGATTTGATCTAGTTGTTCTCTTTTCTGTCCAATGGATGTGTTTGCCGATGTTGTTGTCTTCCAGTCATGTCGTTAAGCGTCGTGTCGGATGTGATACTGAAGTTCCAACACTTGTGACCAACACCTTTCCTCTAGTTTCCTCTATTATTCGTGAGCGGTAGTTTTCTAGTATCCAGAAAATTCCATACCGGTTTGCTACACCTGTCTTAAGTTCCTTACTGAACCCTATTATATTTGCTGCTACCACCATGCCACACTCACCGACAGGCTCATCGTTACAACTTTGAGTGTGTTCTGCAATTCACATTAATTCACGTAGCTGGCTGCGCAGCGCATGAATACTCTAATATAACTGACGTGTTGGGCTCTGTGTGATCGTTTGCATAGTGCAGAAGAACAGATAGATCAGCACGGCCTGGAGAGAATGTTGCTGCAGGGAGTGATCAGAGAATCTGAATAACACACCCAGAACTCCGAGGAAAGACCAGACGAACACATAATCAGACTGCTATTTATACCATTACTTTACTGCAGTTCCCCTAATTCCAGAGTTAATCATCGCTCTTTCCCTGACCTGCAACTAACGGTTTCCCTTTTCGCCTTCGTAGTCTGTTCAGATTTTGCTGATTTTTACAGTCCTATTTTTTATTGATTATTTTTCATGTAGTGTGTTTCATGTAGTTGTGTCGGTTTGTGTTTGTTGTTTCCGTGCTGACGAAGACTTTGGCCGCAACGTTCATTTGTTTGCTTGGGTTTATCATCTAGTATAACTTACCGTCTACTTCTCGTTGTTTTCGGTGATTTATTCATTGTACTGGTACCATTACTATTGGGACTCTTCTCTGACTGTTGAAGATGAGGACGGAGCACGTTTGCGAATGCCTCGAGTCCTGCGATATCGGCTGTCTGACTAAACTCAACTCAACTCAACTCGCAGTGACAGTGTTGTAATACCACTCACAGTGATGCAGTCGAATCGTGCCGAGCCATAACCCAGTTAACCGTGTGTTGAAACCAGGCTCTGGTAACTTCAGGAGCATAATAGTTCAAGAGCGTAATAGTTCAGGAGCATAATAGCGCAGGAGCGTAATGTATTTGTAGTTTGAACCTCTATGTCCTCCCATGACCTGTGTGATGTATTTGTTAGATTGAACCTCAGTGCCCTTCTATAGTTTGTGTGAGGTCCTTGTACATCATATGTGATTCCATTGCATGTCCTGTCTAAAGGCCTGTCATGTCCTGTGATATATACGAGTCGTATATGAGTTGTATTTGTTTTTTTCCCCCGTCTTTTTTGTGTAATTCCCCCGGAAATTGGCTCTCGGTAATATGAAACGTAGACATATTTATCTCATATATTGTGTGTTTTTGTGTTTTCAAACAGCCAAAATTCCTACATCTTTGTAAAGCATACACAATACGATGTATAGAGCAGCTTTTACAAAGTACAATTACTGGGTGTTTTGTAAATTCATATTTTATATCTTTACATTTCCACAGCTTTACCACAGTTTATGCGATTTTATAAGCGTTGTATATTTTTGGCTGATATCCAGTGTCCCTAATATCTGAGAGAATTTGCTGTCAGGATCTTTGACTCTCTCTCTCTCTCTCTCTTTTTCCCTGTTTTTCTCCCCCCCCCCACCACCCTCTCTCTATCTCCTACTCTCTCGCTGTTTCTCTTTCTCTCGTTCTCTCTCTCTCTCTCTCTCTCTCTCTCTCTCTCTCTCTCTCTCTCTCTCTCTCTCTCTCTTTCTCTCTCTCTCTCTCTCTCTCTCTCTCTCTCTATTTTTCTCTCGATTCTTCTCTCTCGCACTTTTGCTGTCTCACTCTATTTCTCTCGTTCCTTCTCCTTCTCTCTCTCTCTCTCTCTCTCTCTCTCTCTCTCTCTCTCTCTCTCTCTCTCTCTCTCTCGCACTCTGCATTATTTATTAACATATTCTAAAAAATATATTTTGACGCTTTCATCTTCTGATGTGAGATCCAAGAAATACATTTCACTGCTACATTGACTTTCTTCACAGCCCCGGCCTATGCCTTCATTCGTGCATGCTACTTCACCAATTGGGCCAGTTATAGGTCGACTGCAGCTAAATACGATGTGGGGGACATTGATCCGAACCTCTGCACTCACTTGATCTATGCGTTTGGGAACTTGGATACAAACACCAAACAGCTGGTAGCTAGTGCACCGGCCGTAGAAGATGGCGTTAATGGCAAGTTCAGGTACATAGATTTATTACTTTGTACGGCTTCCTATACATACAACTCTATACGACTTTCTATACTTAAATATGCTTACCTTTCTGGACCTAATACTTTGCGCGACATTTAAGTCTTTCTGCTTTGTACAGCTTTCTACACTGAATACTTAGTACGACTTTTAGGCTTACTACTTTATACAATTTTCTAGATTTACTACTTTGTACAACATTCTGGACCTGCTACTGTGTACGTCACGCCAAACTTACTACTTTTGTCCAACTGTCTAGACTTACTAGTTTGTACGACATTCTTGATTTACTACCTTGTACAACAGTGTAGACTGACTACTTTGTACGACAATCTTGATTTACTACCTTGTACAACAGTGTAGACTGACTACTTTGTACGACAATCTTGATTTACTACCTTGTACAACAGTGTAGACTGACTACTTTGTACGACAATCTTGATTTACTACCTTGTACAACAGTGTAGACTGACTACTTTGTACGACATTATAGACTGACTACTTTGTACGACAGTTTAGACCTACTAGTTTATACATAGCCGGTCTCCCTGGCATAGGTGTTAGCGGCTTTCTCCGTAAACCCGTTTATCCACGTGAGCAAACGCAGCTGTGAGAGAATCGGTAGCGGTTCTCGCCGCGCCCGATACATACAGGATATTTGAGCCGGCCGCCCAGAAAGCAATGGCAAACTACTGAGCGTAATCTTGCCAAGAAATCAACAGCAGTGGTAAGATGCTGGTGTTGACAGCGATGTCCTGTAATAGGATATGCGATAAAAAAAATGTTTATATATCATTCTAGGCTTACTAGTTTGTACAATATTCTAGACTTACTACGTTGCACATCATTCTAAACGTATTACTTTCTACGACTGTCTAGAAAAAAGACTTTAACGCGTTCATTATTCATTTTCCCATCGCGTTAAACCCTTCTGAATCAGCCTTTTGTTGCATTCTGCATTCGCATATCCTTTTACAGGACATCGCTGTCAACAGCAGCATCTTTCAGCTGTCTGTTGATTTCTTGGCAAGATTACGCTCAGTAGTTTGCCATTGCTTTCTGAGCGGCCGGCTCAGTTATCCCGCAAGTCACCAGCGGGGGACGAACCGCACCCAGTTCTCGCCCGCTACGAGACTCTGCGTGATAAACGGGATTACGGAGAAAGTGGTGTAACCCCTCGGCCAGAGAGACCGGCTTTGTTGCATTAACTCGCTATAATAAAAAAGGTCCCTATTACCCACCTAAGGCGATTTCGGTGCTAGACCCATTTTTGTATAAACCAAACGGAACTAGGTGGGTGGTGTGGTCGGTGTCACACCAGCCGATTTACCAAGACACTTCCTGGCTCCAAATTTAGGTTAGGTTAACCTGGGAGATCAGGTACACTTTAAAGATTCCAACCTTTCCCTGATGGGGATGGAACCACTGACCACCGGTACGGCTGGCAAGCGTCTAGTTACTACGCCACCGAGTTAACAGATTCTCTGGCAAAACAAAATAAATAGGTTTGGACCAAACAAAAAGTAGGTTTGAAACGAACAAACGTAGGTGTGGAACACACAAAACTAGGTTTGGAATAAACAAAAATTAGGTTTGGAACAAACAAAAATGAATGGCGGAAAACAGGAAGTAAGGATGTGTCACAGTTTTGAATTAAAATTTGTTTATATGATAGCAGATGCCTCTGCGCTTTTGTCCTGTTATTAGTAATATAGTACGCCGATGATGCTTTCTCATATTGCAAGGGTATTGTAATGGTTGGCTTCTCATTCGTCGATATATGCCAGGAAACATTATCGTATTGTCATAATAATAATGATAATAGTCTTAGTACCTTAAATGGCGACGGGTTCATTAGCTGGTTAAGCTGGATCACAGTAATACTTCTGACATTCCCTGAGACTGGTTCAATGCTGGCGACTGGCTATATTATCTTCTTCTTTCTCATCTGTTGTCAAGGGGTAGTTCTTGTATAGCTTATTGAATATTAATCTCTGTACACACATTACGTGACGTATTTACACCACTCCACAAGGAATTGGTATAACATAACAGCGATACAGTTTTGATACCTTGTAATTTCACAACACTGGAAACACACCGAGACCATGTTAAAATAGTTTTGGTACCTTGTAATTTCACAACACTGGAAACACACCGAGACCATGTTAAAATAGTTTTGGTACCTTGTAATTTCACTTCAGCTGCACATTGGCAGCACGCCTGTAGAAAGTGTCACCGAGCACAAGACACTGGGTGTTATCATAGATCAAAATCTAACTTTTAACTCACATGTTCATGCTCTAGTTAAACAAATAGCCAAAAAAGTATACCAACTTGCCAAAATTAAAAATTTCCTTGACGAAAACACAAGAAAGATATTCTATACTTCTCATATACAAACACATATTGATTACTGCTCCACAGTCTGGGATGGATGCTCCAAATCAATAACAAAACGCCTATATTCACTCCAGAAAAGGGCAGTGCGTTTAATAAATGGTGAAAAGCTTACCGACAATTCTAACCTATATAAACGTCTCCGGTTACTGCCACTCCACAAGCGCCTGCTTTTTAATAAAACCAAACTAATTCACAAAATCCTATTTCAAAATGCTCCAAGCTACCTTTGGCCATTGTTTAAATATAACGCTAGACATAGCGAACGACTAAATATACTTCATGTCCCTAAACCTAGGATAGACTTATATAAAACAAGCTTAGCATACTCTGCCGCTCAGTTGTGGAACAATCTTCCACAAGAAATCAAAGACACCACCAATCATGATACATACATTCGCAACCTCTTTGAACACTACCTTAGTACAGACTACATACCCCCATAACAAACAACACAAAAAAGACAATAATGGTAACTTATCTCAAACGACAACTAGCCAAAAAACATTCCCTTATGTATGGCACGTTACACCCTCCTTAGGTATTTATAATGCCCATGTTAAACACTGCTTCAGTGAGTCATTTGTTATTGATTATTTTTCATGCGTTTTAATGTTCTTTTGTTGTCAAAAGTTGCTTCATAAGTGATGTTGAATGAAAGAATGTATGAGAGGAAATAGAGAAGAAGGGCAGAATGTCAGACGGGCCTGCGTGCCCAATTCTTAACCCTTTGAAAATAAAGACTTATTATTATTATTATTATTATTATTACAACACTGGAAACACACCGAGACCATGTTAAAATAATATCAATAAGATACTTGCAGCCGGCATCTGCAGTCAAACTCTGCCAACGTAGAATCTCTCAAACAACATCGGCATTCCAACTTTGTCGACATCGGATCTCTCAAATGGCATCTGCATTCACACTAAAAGTGGCGACAAGTTGAGATTCTGCCATAGTCATTAATCGGCTTCCACCAGTCCGACCCTGAACTTGGTCCAAACTTGAATGACGTTTTGAAGGAGACGCTGTCCAATGCTTAGCGACTCGCCTTGCTGTCTTTATGCAAAAAGAGTGAATCCGTGAACTAGCTCGATCTTCATGGTGAATTGCGTGAAGCTCTGTACTCTATCCACTCAGTACTCCATGGTCTGATATAGGATCATGGCAGCTGACGTGTTGTAATACATATCAAATTAAAGCGGATTACATAGGGGAAGTTACTGTAAAGTCTTTGGCAGATACGGGAGTCGCTTAAGACTATTAATCATCCCATTTTACTTAATCAGTGAACTCACTATGCCCTAGTGATTACTTTAAGTGTGTTTGTCCCAGGCATCTTTTCCTTTTAAGTTCATTCTCAAGTCATCGGGGAGCCGCGGTAGTGCAGTGGCTATATCCATTTCCTAATCGGGTTCGAATCCTTATCAAAGCAGGGGTTTTGAATAACAATATTGATCAGGTCTCCCAGGTCCTCCTAGCCTAACCCAGGTACATGGACATGTTCTGGGGAGTACAAGCAGCTGGCATGTGTTGATTACATCACCCACCGAGTACCAATTGGCATGTGAAGATCTGACGCCAGCACCATCAATCCACAATGTCTACAAGCGGGTGAACATGCTTTTGACTTTGTTCTCTTTTTTTTTTATTCCAGTTTTTGCTTTCAATTCGTATATTTCAGTTGTTAGTTAAGTCTTGTATCCTTGCTTTTAGTTAAGTTTGTATACCCCTGTTTTTAGTTAAGTTTGTATACCCCAGTTGTTAGTTACGTTTGTATACACCAGTTGTTAGTTAAGTTTGTTTACCCCAGTTGTGAGTTAAGTTTGTATACCTCAGTTCTGAGTTAAGATTGTATACCCCAGTTGTTAGTTAAGTGTGTACACTCCAATTGTTAGTTAAGTTTGTGTACCTCAGTTATTTGTTAAGTTTGTATACACCAGTTGTTAGTTAAGTTTATTAATCCCAGTTACTTAAGTTCATATACCCACGTTGTTAGTTTTGTTTCTATCCTCCAATATACTCCAGCATACGGCAGTTAGCAGGGCACAGGATGATACCTTCTCTGCAAAATGCCTATTGTGTATAACTTTATGTTTTGTATAGCCTGTGACTTCCCTCGGCTTAATCTCGTGTCTTCCGATAAGCAGGGTCATCATCACTCGCATATGGCGGGCCAATCCAGCCTGGGGTTCTAGGATTAGCTTCGCTGGTGATGATCTAATCCGTCGTTTCGTTTATAAACCCAAGAATGTGCCATCTCCCACGCCTGTCAGACTGGCATATTCGGTTGTTCATAAATAAACATGAGTGTTTGTCGCTCATAGAGACAGCAAAAAGAAGTAGGGATTAAATGACGGTGCATCCTTTAATCCAAGATCGCAATCAATTGAAAATGTCGAAAGGTTATTATTAATTTGGATAAATCAAAAACAGTTAGATGGCGATTCTGTTTCGGAGGCAATCGGATGTGAAAAGGACAGACTGTTGTATGTCGATCTCATTAAGAAAATGCATGAGACGAGTGCTAGTATACTTAGTAATTTTAAGGCAAGCAGAGGATGGTTTGAAAAATTCAACAGTCACAATAAATATAGTATTTAATACTATCTTTCAAACCATCCTATCCTAGCCTTAAAATTACTATGTATACTAGCACTCGTCTCAGGCATTTTCTTAATGAGATCAGCATACAACAGTCTGTTCTTTTCACATACGATTGCCTCCGAAACAGAATCGCCATCTAACTGTTTTTGATTTATCCCATACAACATGAAAATTGAAAGCTATATTTACCGGCCGGGATTCGAACCTGTCACCTTCAAATGATGACGATACCTCGCAGCAGAAACAAGTGTACTTTGACGCATGACCAACTAGACACAGCTAGAAATGTTTCGCAATTAGCCAGGTATATCATCCATATGATCCAACAACTATGGAATATGGACATAATTCGTATCTAACTACAGTCAAACCTCGGTTTTCGTCGATAATCTGTCCGAAAACAATCGGCGAAATCCAAAACCGACGAAAACCGAGGCAATTATTTTCATATGAATCAATGTAAATTCAATTAATGCCTTCTAGATACTCCAAAATACCTACCAAAAGACACTGTATAGATAATAAATATAGTGTTTGATACTATCTTTCGGCTCCAAACTTGTCCAAACTCGCACCTTTGCCGTGCCTAGTAACACTGAGTATGCCAGTGCGCCTGTTGAATTTTTAAAACCATCGTCTGCTAGCCTTAAAATTACCAAGTATACTAGCACTCGTCTCAGGCATTTTCTTAATGAGATCGGCATACAACAGTCTGGCCTTTTCACATACGATTGCCTCCGAAACAGAATCGCCATCTAACTGTTTTGATTTATTCAAACTAATAATAACCATTTGACATCTTCAGCTGGTTGCGATCTCTGTGTCGTTAGCATATTCACGTCTTTCGCTACATTAGCCTCCGTTATTTCTTTCTTTTTCGTCACAATGGAACTTATCGTTGATTTCGAATTATCGAACATGCGACCGCTTTCAGCAGTCTTAATGCCTCTCTCGTATTTTATTAGCAAGTGATGCTCGCTCAGCGAAAAACAACGCTAAACTGAGCAGAAGAACGAGTGGTTCCCTTCGTTTTAGCAACATTAGCAGCGAAATCACGTGGGCACGTCGACGAAATCCGAGGCAACCGGTTAGAAACAAGTTCGTCTTTCGCGGGGAAAAAATCGACGAAAACTGAAACCGACGAAAACCGAAGGCAATGAAAACTGAGGTTTGACTATATTTCTTTCTTCTACCACTATGTGTGCCAAACAATACATGTATGTTTATTTATGAAATGCCTTGATGGCCTCAAAGGGTTCCCCAAATGATATTTCTCTGATTTATTCGATGTCTGGTGGCAGGAATCATCATCATCATGTGCCATTCCGTTAACCGTGGGAGGTCATCTGTCGCCATATTACTCGATCACCAGAGTCATGGATAAGCTGTGTTCTTGTCTCGACAATGCCATGTGGTAAAGCCGTCCTTGTATTTACTTCTCTACCTCCCCCTTGTTCTTCCCCCTCAATCTTGCCCGTTGTCACGAAGTTCGTCATTTATTTCTTCTTATAACGTGTCCATAATATTTGAGTATCACATCTAATTTCTCCAATCAGTATACGGTTTTCATTTGTTTCTTGTAGACCTTGGTCATTGGTGTGTTTGTCTGTTTTCTGTGCATTTTTATCAGAAACCAAAATTCAACGGCGCTTGGATGTTTTTCAGCTTGTGTGTTTAACACCCACTTGTCACATCCATACATAAGTACCGGTTCTATGTAGCACTTCAGCACTCTTTTTCTCGTTGCCAGAGACACATTCTATTTTTCAGTATGTTTTCCATCTTTGGAAAGCGATTCCAGTTCTAATCATGGAAATACTCACCTTTATGTCAACACTTTCCGAGACCTCGTATCCCACCCAGTCATCCCTGTTTACAAAAATACGGGTTATTCTTTTCTTGATCAAATGTTTAGTGTTGATGCGTTATTCAACATCTGAAAAAACGCAAAATGAACAGATGATGTGGGTACATATACAGATTAAAGCCTAGGAACTGATGTTCCAAGTCATCATTATCATCATGTGTCATGCCGGTAAGTGTGGGCGGTAATGTTTCGCTATCTCACACGATCACCAGAGTCGTGGATCAGCTCTGCGGTCTTGATCCCAATATACCATGTTATCAAACCATCTAGATATTTATCTTTCTGCCATCCCCTGCTCTTGTCCCATCAATGTTGTCAGTTGTCACAGTTTTCTAATTCGTGTCTTCACATGACGCACCCAACACAATCTTCACATACCAAGAATATTGCCCATTACTCTTATTTAGGTGGGTCGTCCATGGAGTGTACGTCCATGTTACCAACCCACCTCGAAGCGAATTTGAACCCATAATCACAGGGGTGTCAGGCAATTGTATTAGCTACCACGGCACATAGTCTCGCTCAATATCACATTTGTTTTTCGCTTATCCTATTTACAGGACATCACTGTGATACCAGCATTTTACCGCGGATGTTGATGTCTAGGCAAGATTACGCTCAGTAATTTGCCATTGCTTTCTGAGCGCCCGGTTCATATACCCCTGTTAGTAACTAAAGCGACGCGATCCGCTGCCGAATCTCGAGCAGCTGTGTTCCCCTACGTGGATATACGGGATTACGGAGAATGTCTTTAACCCCTTCGCCAGGGACATATTTGTGGTTAACCAGGGGCGTCACTAGGGGGGTGCGGGGGTGCGGGCCGCACCGGGTGACACCATCAAGGGGTGACACCAAAATAAAAAAATTGCAAATTTGACAAAGCAGACATAGCTCTGTCTAGTCGGGTTTCATAACCGTTCATTGTTAATTTTAGAAATTTTAATGTTAAATAACAAAAATTTAACTTTGTCCTAGTTTGTCGAAGTTCTTTATTTATGTTTTACCTGAAGTATTGAAGTTATATTGTTCAATTTGTTTTCTTTCTTATGTCCTTATTAACTTTTTGACTTATTTTACAAACATTACTATATGCGATTATATATGGTACAGGAACACTCGGAAGAAGACCATGGTGAAAGTCTAGAGGGGTGACACCAAGAGTTTACCGCACTGGGTGACACCAACCCCAGTGACGCCACTGTGGTTAACTAGAGCTTAAACATATGTCAGAGTATAATTAACTAGGTATAGTATAATTTGTACTAAAATAGGCATCCATGGACTAACTCAGAGTCACAAAACTGACCATTTAACTCATAATAATAACATTGATTGTTTAACTCAGAGTAATAGTGCTGATTGTGTATCCTAGAGTAATAAAGCTGGCGTGGGACGCAGAGGTGTTTCCAAGGCACCAGGGCCGGGTTAGATACTGGCCAAGACCTACTGACGCGTCCTCGTCGAGCGTCCTGGGCAACAGGTCCCTTCGGGTCCTGGCTAAAGTCAGTAGGATCGCCGATTCCTCCGAAGTCGGAGAGTGTCTGCCTGTACGGCGAGGAACCACCGGTCTGCACACTAATAAGCCAGACATGGGACAACGGATACTCACGCAAACCTCAGGTCCTGTATGACATCACACTGATGTTGGACAACAGGATGCCTTCATCCGACATACAGGACTTCGCGTTGGAGCTCAAGCCAACGAACACAAGCAAGCAGCAAAGCTGGCGTATTTTTTTTTTTTTTTTTTTTTTGGTATCTTAGAGTTATAAAATTGGTTGTTTATATACAAGTAACACAAGTTACCGTATAACTCAAAATGGTAACACTGACTGTTTAAGCTAGGGTAATAAAGCTGATTGTTTAATCTAGATTAATAAGGCCATAGCGATTCTTGTTCTAATCTCTTCAAGGTCGGGGTTTTGTCGCGAAGGCTATGGACGATGCTTGAAAATGGATTCTGGTATATGACTTCTGGTATATATCAATCACTCGCCGCTAGACTGCAGTTACTCGCTACTATAAACTCGACATTCGCCACTTGCCATCAGATACTAGTCATTCGCCAG
This sequence comes from Cepaea hortensis, assembly GCA_963921405.1. Classification (NCBI taxonomy): domain Eukaryota; kingdom Metazoa; phylum Mollusca; class Gastropoda; order Stylommatophora; family Helicidae; genus Cepaea; species Cepaea hortensis. Next base: position 14,439,734 of record OY992879.1, on the reverse strand, counting down.
CATATACTCGCCCCCGCCGACAGACACCCTCTACTCGCCACCAAACACTCGCCACTAACCAGCAGTTACTCGCCACTCGCCAGCAATTACTCGCCACTCGGCAGCATATATTCTTCATTCGCCAGCAGCCACTTGCCAGAATAAGTTCGTCAATAGCCACCATATACTTGCCATTCACCATCAGACACTCGTCACTCGCCAATAGAAACTCGCCACTCCCCAGTATAGCCACTCGCCTGCAGTTACTTGCCATTCGCCAGCAGTTGTTCGCCTTCCGACAGAGCCATGATGGCCTAAATACGTCACAGCCAAACAAAGAAACTGCAACTATTGTTTTCGCACGGTTGATTGCTTTATAGGTGTGGCTCCGCCAGTTGTCGGGACATGAAACAATCCATCATCCCACCTCCGGGTGATTGTAATCCGGATATTTGTGTCGTCTTTGTTTTAATCAATGCAGATTTTACAACCTTGTGTGCGAACCCTCCGGCTTTGTTGTAAATTATTCATGCGTTGGCTGAGGTTCAAAGGTGATTACATATCATCACAACCATCTTCCACCTTCTCCGTTTAGCGTAGTGGGGAGAAATAGTTGAAGTTCCGGATGGGTGGCACTGGATTGTGTCATTCCGTATGATTGTACAATGTCTTCGATGTCGTTAATCCATTTTCTTCTCGGGTGCCCTCTTGCTCTCGTTTCATATCTTCTCTGCAGAGTCATTGCTGGTAGTTATTGGAGTTGTATTCTAACTAGAGGCCGAACCAGTCGATCTTCTACCTTTCAATAAATTAGGCACACAGTGCTGATCCCCCTGTCTGTCTGATAACATCATTTCTTTACTCGGTCTGGGAAAGTTAAATTGGAAGCTCTCCTCAAGCTTCTCATCTCACAGGTGCTGATTTTGCGCATGTGCGATGTGGATATTCCAATTATTATCTGTCGCTTTGAGCTAAGTTAGTTGCACATCTTTTACAGGACGTTGCAGTCAACACAAGCATATTTTGCTGTTGTGACCTCTTGGCAAGTTTAGGTTTAGTAGTTTGCCATTGCTTTCTGAACCACCCTCACCCATACCATTTCGTAAAAAATCAAAGCACCACGGTCTGTTATCAAATCGCGCGCAGCTGTGTTTCCAACGCGGATATGCGGGATCGCGAACCACGCCAGTAACCTCTTCGCCACGGAAACCGGCATGGTTTTGAGGACATAGGTATATTTGAATGTTTCAGGCTTGGTGATAGTTTATATATAAACGCACTTGCTTTGTGATATCTGATTTCGATTTCTCGGTCTATTCTGCCATCTTCTGTGATTATACTTCTTATATAATTAAATTCTTTAATTTATTTCAGAGTTGTACTATGTATCAGTGTATTTAGTGAGCCAGGAGATCTGCCAACCTGCATTACTTAGGTTTGGTTGCATTTATATTCATACTGTATCTACTGCATGCCGAACTCAGCTTATTTATAAGAGTTTGCAGTCTTCCCTCGTCGCTGTAAAACAGGCATTGATCGTCTGCAAATAAAAGCTTGTTTGCTGCTGGTGGATCTGTGGTTTCCACTAAATATTGTATTTTTCACATATTTCTAGACTGTTGCATTACTTCAAACACAAACCATCGACTGAAATTTGATTTGTTCATATATGTATAGCCATTTCAGGTATCTAATATAAGAATAACGAAGACACAAACAATAGATTGCACGATTTATAGGCTGACACACCGGAAACTTTTCGCTTCATCAATTGCTAGGCATGGGTTGGAAAGCGGCCATGTGATTAATAGAGACAGTGCCTTTGGTTTGTTGTTTAACACACAAAATAGTCCACGGTTAAAGTTTGCAGAAGCCGTAATGATTAATCTATATAGGCAAGTTTTGTGCAAACAGAAAGACATGTTAGTCAATTAAAAATTACCGTGGTAGGCAATTGCCATTACTAAGTTAACATGTGTATATTTCAGCTTGAAGGATTTATCTAGTTATTTTACTTTATGTTGTGTGAATTCTGCAGTATGTACCTGAGGAAATGCAGCGAAATATGCCAGGCAATAAATCGTGCAATCTAATGTTTGTAACTTCGTTATTCAAACCTAAAATAAAAACAATCAAAGATCGCATCAAATTTTAACATTGTTTATTCACGTACTTTTAGGCAGTTCATTTATCTAAAACACAAAAAATCCGAACTGGCTCAAATGATAAAAATGTTTTGCATATCCTTTACAGGACATCGCTGTCAACACCAGCATCTTTCAGCTGTATGTTGATGTCTTAGCAAGATTACGCTCAGTAGTTTGCCATTGCTTTCTGAGCGGCCGGCTCACATACCCCGTAGGTTACCGATGCGATTCGAACCACTGCTGATTCTCACCGTCATCACGTTACCTACTAGAGTATACGAGATTACGGAGAGAAGTCGCTAACCTCTAAGCCACGAAGCCGGCCCTCAAATGATAACTTTGGTTTATACTTGTATTTCTTTGCAGGTCAGCTATCTTAAATACGAATACTCCAAGATCACTTGAACTGTAAACATTGTCAATTTATATATTTCTAAACAATTTCAACTACCTAAAATGTGAATTCTCCTAGATATCCCCAAAGTGTTAACATTATGAACTTAAATATTTTTTAATATGTCGACATTCTAAAACACGAATACTCCAAGATATCGCCAGACTGTTAACATTGTCACTTCTATAGGGTGTAGGTTTAATGATTGTAGGGCGTTTGAAAATATTGCCGTTCCAAGTTTTGTATTTACCTTTAATGTTGCATGATCTCCACAGAGGGTGAATACAAAACTTGGAACGACAATCAAAAAATCCCTACAGTCATTAAAAATATACCCTATATATTTCTAGGTAGTTCAACTACTTAAAACGTATGTAATCCTAGAATATCTCAAATGTTAACATTGTCAATACATATATTCCCAGACAGTTCAACAACCTGAAACAAAAGAACCCAGCCTTAAGAACACTGATTTCTATTGGAGGACAGAACGCCCCTAGTGATGGGTTTGTCGCCATCTCCCAGCCAGACAGTGTACTCAATTCTTTCGCCACATCCACAGTCCAGTTTCTTCGAGATCGTGGCTTCGATGGCCTTGACATCGACTGGGAATACCCGGATAGCAACAATAAGGCAGTGTTTACAAAGATTCTGAAGGTAATAACTTCACCAATAAAAGCCAATGTGTAAGACATATAGAGAGTAGAACGAACGAACGAACGAAAGAAAGTCTTTATTTTCAAAGGGTTAAGAATTAGGCACGCAGGCCCGTCTGACATTCTGCCCTTCTTCTCTATTTCCTCTCATTCATTCTTTCATTCAACATCTCTTATGAAGCAATTCTTTAACAACAAAAGAACAATAAGCATTAAAATGCATGAAAAATAATCAATAATACATGACTCGTTAAGGCAATGTTTAACATGGGCATCATAAATACCCAAGGTGGGTGTAACGTGCCACACATATGGGAATTTTTTTTTCTTTCTAGCTAGTTGTCGTTCGAGATAATTTACTATTATTATTGTCTTTGTTGCTGTTTTTTTTTTTTTTTAATGGGGCATGTAGTCTGTCCTGAGGTAGTGTTCAAACAGGTTGCGACTGTATGTATAATGATTGTGGTGTCTTTGATTTCTTGTGGAAGATTATTCCAGAACCGAATGGCAGGGTATTATAAGCTTGTTTTATAAAGTCTATCCTAGGTTTAGGGACATGAAGTATATTTAGTCGTTCGCTATGTCTTGCGTTATATTTAAACAATGGCCAAAGGTAGCTTGGGGCATTTTAAAATAGGATTTTGTGAGTTAGTTTAGCCTTATTAAAAAGTAGGCGTTTGTGGAGTGGCAGTAACTGAAGACGTTCATGTAAGTTAGAATTGTCTGTAAACTTATCACCATTGATTAGACGCACTGCAACTTTTCTGGAGTGAATAAAGGCGTTTTGTTATTGATTTGGAGCAACCATCCCAGATTGTGGAGCAATAATCAATATATGTTTGTATGTGGGAAGTATAGAATATCTTTCTTGTGTTTTCGTCGAGGAAGTTTTTAATTTTGGCAAGTTGGTATACTTTTTTGGCTATTTGTTTAACTAGAGCATGAACATGGGAATTAAAGGATAGATTTTGATCTATGATAAGACCCAGTGCCTTTTGCTCGGTTACACTTTCTATAGACGCGCTACCAATGTGCAGCTGAAGAGTTCTCTGCGAGTTTAGAGTGTGAAGTCTTTGCCTGGTTTGTATTAACATAGATTTTGTTTTAGAAATGTTAATGTGCATGCGGTTTGCATGACTCCAGTTAACTACACTATTTATTTCCTGTTGCAAGGATAATTCTAGCACATTACGATCAATAGCGTTTGTATATACTGTGTAGTCGTCTGCAAATAGATCGCAGGACGATGCCAGATATAAGGGAACATCATTTATATAAATGGCAAATAACAGAGGGCCAAGTATAGACCCCTGAGGTACTCAGTATTAATGGTAATGGCTTGGGATAGAGATTTATTGTGTGATACTACTTGCTTTCTGTCTAATAAGAAAGAGTTTATTAATGTCACTATATTAAAACTTACTTTCATTGTTTCTAGTTTTTTAATTATGATAGTATGATCTATCATATCGAATGCTTTTTTAAAGTCTATAAACATCGTTCCACATAGAGTATTGTTGTTAATATTTTGATGCCTTCTGCAGCTTGTCTTGTTCCAGATGTACAGGTGTTAACTTTCCTCTGGAGTGAACTAGGCAGGTCGAGAGAGGGATCATGCTGCATGGGCAACACATGGTTTCTTTATTTTAGCCCAGGCTTTGTGCTATGGAGAGGCAATAACTCCATCCCTGGTCTTAACCGGTCTCGGAATCAAAGCGAGAGGCAACTGTTACGGGTTATAAGTCCTTGTAAGCGTAGACATGAGGCGCCACGCGTTGCCTCTGACGGTGGGAGACACCTACAGGTGTCACTGATCAGCTACCGCCCGCCTCAAGCTGGGCAGCCCCCGGCCAATTGGGTGCTGATCCGCCAAAGCCTGCCTGCTTCAATAAAATTAGGTGGAACTGCGGTAAAGCTGTGAAAGTGTAAACAATATAAAATGACACAAAGTGGTGCAGCTTTACATAACAGAGTTACGACACATACAGAACGTTGCGGCGGTTAGCCTTCATCAGCAAACAAACACATTCACAAACACAACATACAGTCATGGAGAACTCCTGTGACTACATTAGAAGGTGATGACAGGACGAGAGGAACAAATGCATGGAAAAATAGAAGCAATGAAGAGAAAATGAGAATTGAGAAAAATGTTAATTGAAAAGAATGTTAGTTGAAGAAAATGTTTAATAGAAAAACTGTTAATAGAGAAAAACACTGCATACTCACCTCACGTACGGATCTGAAATGACTACGAAACTCTCAGGTGTAGTTGTATACGGTGCTAGATGTTACGGTTCAGTGAGCACATAGAAAGAAGTGGGCGGGGTAGGAGGCGTGTAAAAGTGACCAAGACCCCATTGTGTTATTTAAGGTCTGGGTGGACTGGTGTGCATGAACACGCGTACATGCATAGACACACTTCAACAGACAAAATGCTAGTGTATGTGGACATATGCACAGTATATGCAAGAAGAGAGAGAGAGAGAGAGAGAGAGAGAGAGAGAGAGAGAGAGAGAGAGGGAGAGAGGGGGAGAGAGAGAGAGGAGAGCGAGAGAGAGAGACAGACAGAGAGAGACAGAGAGAGACAGAGAGAGGAAAAGTGCCTGCGACATACCACATGGGGCATACTGTACCCTACGAAATAGTCAGTATGGTTGCTTGTCATACAACGCGCTTCAGGAGCCCCTCGCCCAGTGCTCGAGTTGTTGGGGCTGTGTAAGATCCAACCACTGGCAATGCACGTGAAGAAGGTATGCACAGTGAAGCCAGATGTAAGGGGAGAGAGAGAGAGAGAGAGAGAGAGAGAGAGAGAGAGAGAGAGAGAGAGAGAGAGAGAGAGAGGAAAAGTGCCTGTGATATACCACATGAGGCATGTGGGGCGCGTCAGTCTACACGTACGACGTTTCCCTCGTACTGTACCCTATGAAATAGTCAGTATGGTTGATTGTTACACAGCACACTTGAGGAGCCACTTGCCCAGTGTTTGAATTGTTGGGGCTGTGTGAGATCCAACCACTGGTAATACAAGTGAAGTAGGTATGCACAGAGAAGCAAGATGTAGGGAGAGGGAGAGAGAGAGAGAGAGAGAGGTAGGTTGGAAAACTGCATGCGATATACCGCATGAGGAATGCGGAGTGGGTAGGTCTACAAATGCGAGGCTTCACTCATACTGTTCTCTATGGAATAGAGGCAGTAAGGTTAATTGCTGTACAACGAATTTGAGGATCTGGAATATGTGGGTACAGAGAAGCCTGATGGAGAGAGAGAGAGAGAGAGAGAGAGAGAGAGAGAGAGAGAGAGAGAGAGAGAGAGAGAGAGATTGGAAAAGTGCCTTCGACACGCCCCTGATGTATGCAGGGTCGGTCGGTCTACAAATACGAGGCTTCACTCATACTGTTCCCTATGAATTCGGGGCAGTAAGGTTGAATGTTATATAACGTATTTGAGGATCAAATCACCCAGTGATAGTTTTAAAATCAGACCACTGGCAATATAGTTGGAATATGTAGGCACAGAGAAGAAAGATGGAAGAGAGAGAGAGAGAGAGAGAGAGAGAGAGAGAGAGAGAGAGAGAGAGAGAGAGAGAGAGAGAGAGAGAGAAGGGGGAAGAGCCAAGACACGCCCCTGATGTATGCAGGGTCGGTCGGTCTACAAATACGAGGCTTCACTCATACTGTCCCCTATGAATTCGGGGCAGTAAGGTTGAATGTTATATAACGTATTTGAGGATCAAATCACCCAGTGGTTGTGTTAAAATCAGACCACCGGCAATATAGTTGGAACATGTAGGCACAGAGAAGTAAGATGGAGAGAGAGAGAGAGAGAGAGAGAGAGAGAGAGAGAGAGAGAGAGAGAGAGAGAGAGAGAGAGAGATTGGAAAAGTGCCTACGACACGCCCCTGATGTATGCGGGGTCGGTCGGTCTTCGAATACGAGGCTTCACTCATACTGTTCCCTATGAATTCGGGGCAGTAAGGTTGATTGTTATACAACGTATTTGAGGATCAAATCACCCAGTGGTTGTGCAATTAACCTTACTGCCTCTATTCCATAGAGAACAGTATGAGTGAAGCCTCGCATTTATAGATCTACCCACTCCGCATTCCTCATGCGGTATATCGCATGCAGTTTTCCTCTCTCTTTCTCTCTCTCTCTCTCTCTCTCTCTCTCTCTCTCTCTCTCTCTCTCTCTCTCTCCCTACATCTTGCTTCTCTGTGCCTACCTACTTCACTTGTATTACCAGTGGTTGGATCTCACACAGCCCTATCAACTCGAACACTGGGCGAGGGGCTCCTGAAGTGTGCTGTGTAACAATCAACCATACTGACTATTTCATAGGGTACAGTACGAGGGAAACGTCGTACGCGTAGACTGACGCGACCCACATGCCTCATGTGGTAAATCACATGCACTTTTCCTCTCTCTCTCTCCCTCTCTCTCTTTCTCTCTCTCTCGCTCTCTCCCTCTCTCTCGCCCTCTCTCTCTTTCACCCTCTCGCTCTCTCCCTCTCTCTCGCTCTCCCCTCTCTCGGTCTCTCTCCTCCTCTCTCACTCCCTCTCCCTCTCTCACTCCCTCTCGCGCTCTCTCTCCCTCTCTCTCTCCATCTCTTGACCTCTCTCTTGCCCTCCCCCTTTCTCGCTCTCACCCTCTCTCACTCTCTCTCTCTCCCTCTCTCTCCCTCTCTCTCTCCCCCTCTCTCTTCCTCTCCCCCTCTCTCTCTCCTTTTCTCTCTATCTCTCTCTCCCTCTCTCTCTCCCTCTCTCTCGCTCTCCCTCCCTCTCTCTCTATCTCTCTCTCCCTCTCTCTCCCTCTCTCTCTTCCTCTCTCTCTCTCCCCCTCTCTCCCTTCATTTCGCTCTCTCTCTCACTCTCTCTCTCCCTCTCTCCCCTTACATCTGGCTTCTCTGTGCATACCTTCTTCACGTGCATTGCCAGTGGTTGGATCTTACACAGCCCCAACAACTCGAGCACTGGGCGAGGGGCTCCTGAAGCGCGTTTATGACAAGCAACCATACTGACTATTTCGTAGGGTACAGTATGCCCCATGTGGTATGTCGCAGGCACTTTTCCTCTCTCTGTCTCTCTCTGTCTCTCTCTGTCTGTCTCTCTCTCGCTCTCCCCTCTCTCTCTCTCTCTCTCTCTCTTCTTGCATATACTGTGCATATGTCCACATACACTAGCAGTTTGTCTGTTGAAGTGTGTCTATGCATGTACGCGTGTTCATGCACACCAGTCCACCCAGACCTTAAATAACACAATTGGGTCTTGGTCAATTTTACACGCCTCCTACCCCGCCCACTTCTTTCCATGTGCTCACTGAACCGTAACATCTAGCACCGTATACAACTACACCTGAGAGTTTCGTAGTCATTTCAGATCCGTACGTGAGGTGAGTATGCAGTGTTTTTCTCTATTAACAGTTTTTCTATTAAACATTTTCTTCAACTAACATTCTTTTCAATTAACATTTTTCTCAATTCTCATTTTCTCTTCATTGCTTCTATTTTTCCATGCATTTGTTCCTCTCGTCCTGTCATCACCTTCTAATGTAGTCATAGGAGTTCTCCTTGACTGTATGTTGTGTTTGTGAATGTGTTTGTTTGCTGATGAAGGCTAACCACCGCAACGTTCTGTATGTGTCGTAACTCTGTTATGTAAAGCTGCACCACTTTGTGTCTTTTTATATTTCCTGCTTCAATGGGTGCTTCGGGCTAGGACAAAATCTTAATCGCAGGCTGTAAAACCAATGCACCAGGTACTAATAAAAAGAATAATAGAAACCTCAAGCTACGGCTTGCAACCTGGAACGTGAGAACCATGTGTCCAGGATTTTCCACTGACTTGACAAATATTGACGATGTGCGAAAAACGGCTGTGATTGATGCTGAACTCAATCGTCTTAACATTGATATTGCTGGTCTGCAGGAGACTCACCTCGCTGAGGAAGGGTCACTCAGGGAAAACAATTACACCTTTTTTTGGAAGGAAAGAGAGCAGGCAGTGTGTGGGCTTTGCAGTGAAGAATTCGCTACTGGGAATGATTGATATCCCAGCTGGAGGTAATGAAAGATTATTATCACTGCGCTTGGCAACCTCTTGTGGATTTGCCACCATTCTCACTGCATATGCACCGACACTGGCTTCCTCTGATGATTTGAAGGATACGTTCTATGAGCAGCTAGACTCTGCGATCAAGGCAGTTCCAAAAATCCGACTACATTTATATGCTCGGTGATTTCAATGCTCGTGTGGGCAAGGACTCGAGTTCATGGCCAGTGTGCCTTGGAAAATACAACATCGGTCGCATGAATGATAATGGGCAAAGGCTGCTGGAGCATTGCACTAGAAATGACCTATGTATTACAAACTCCTTTTTTAAAACAAAAGAGATGCATAAGGTCACATGGAAACATCCAAGATCCGGCCATTGGCATCAGCTGGACTTCATTATCACACGGAGATAACATCTGAACCATACATCATTAACTCGAAGTTACCACAGTGCTGACTGTGATACAGATCATTCTTTGGTTGTTGCAAGGGTTAGACTGAGACCAAAGAGAATCTACACAGCTAAACACAAGTCTAGCCACAGGATTAATATTATTAACACTCACGATCCTGGAAAGTGCTTTGAATTTCAACAGCAACTTGAAGACGCTTTCAATGATGCATCAGAAAATTGTATAGTAAATGATAAATGGAGTAAACTTAAGGAAACTATTTATAAAACAGCGGTAGGGGTTTACGGCACTGTGGATCATAAGAGGCAGGACTGGTTTGCGGCAAACAGCCAGATACTGCAGCCCTTGATTGATAAAAAGAAGATAGCTCTCTTAAGAAACAAGGAAAGACCAACGCGTAACACTCTGAGTGAGCTGAAGCAAGCGAGGAAGGATGTACAAAAGGCTGCCAGGCAGTGTGCCAATGACTATTGGATCAAGTTATGTGAGTCCATTCAAATCGCAAGTGATAAGGGAAACATCAGAAGCATGTATGAAGGGATAAAGAAAGCCTGTGGTCCAGTGATCAAAAGAAGCGCACCGCTGAAAACCTTGACTGGAGAAATCATCACTGATAAGAAACAGCAGATGGATAGATGGGTCGAGCACTATTTAGAGCTTTACTCAAGTGAGACCAAGCTAGCGGATGATGCCCTCAACGCCATAGAGGCCCTACCAACTCTTGACCACCTAGACACACTTCCCACTATAACAGAAGTTAAGTGTGCTATAAATGAGCTTGCATCTGGCAAGGCTCCAGGTAAGGATGGGATTCCAATAGAGGTAATCAGGAGTCGGCAAGACACACTCGCTCTACAGATCCACCAGCTAATAGAGCTCTGCTGGCGAGAAGGACAAGTCCCACAGGATTTCAAAGATTCAAACATCATAACGCTGTACAAGAACAAGGGAGATCGGAGCGACTATAGGGGTATCTCACTTCTGTGTATTGTTGGGAAAGTATTTGCCAGAATTGTCCTGCGCAGACTTCAAGTCCTGGGAGATCAAGTCTACCCCGAATCACAGTGCGGCTTCCGTCAGAACCGGTCTACCATTGATATGATATTCTCATTGCGACAGATGCAAGAAAAATGCCGGGAACAAAATCAGCCACTGTTTATTGCCTTCATCGACCTCACAAAGGCATCCGATTTGGTCAGTCGTGAGGGTCTGTTCAAAGCACTAAAGAAGATTGGCTGCCCACCAACTCTTCTGTCCATTGTGGAATCGTTCCACACAGGCATGAAGGGTATAATCAAGTTTGATGGCTCAACTTCAGAAGAGTTTGAAATCAAGAGTGGAGTTAAGCAAGGTTGTGTACTAGCCCCCACCCTCTTTGGGATATACTTTTCACTTCTATTGAAATATGCCTTTCGTGATCAGGATGACGGTATATACATTCACTCACGCTCAGATGGTGGCCTCTATAATGCTCAGAGATTGAATTCCAAGACCAAAATTAGCAGGGTACTAATCAGAGAGTTGCTTTTTGCGGATGATGCTGCGATTACGACCCACTCTGAGGAAGAATTACAACAGCTACTATCTGCATTCTCCAATGCTTGTTCTGAATTTGGTTTAACAATTAACAAAAAGAAGACACAGATTATGTCACAAGGTGCACATGGTGTACCATCAATCTTTATTGAAGACGCCGAACTGGAGATAGTAGACCATTTTACATATCTAGGATCAGAGGTAAATAGCAAATTATCCCTCGATCAGGAAATCAACATCAGGATTGGCAAGGCAGCAACAACAATGAACATGTTAGCAAAAAGAGTCTGGGAGAACAGAAAGCTTACTGCCAAAACAAAAGTCCTCGTCTACCAAGCCTGTGTCCTTAGTACTCTTCTTTATGGCAGTGAAACCTGGACAACTTACTCACTCCAAGAGATACGATTAAACAGCTTTCATATGCGGTGTCTGCGAAGAATACTTGGTATTAAGTGGCAAGACAAAATCACAAATACTGAAGTATTGGAAAGATCAGGTTGTGTGACGGTGTATTCCATGCTCAGTCTTCGTAGACTTAGATGGATAGGACACGTTAGGAGGATGGATGATGGTAGAATACCAAAGGACATCTTTTGTGGTGAATTACAGACGGGTAGGAGATCTCAGGGTCGGCCTCTACTACGATACAAAGATGTGTGTAAGCGGGACATGATTGATACAGGCATTGATAATGCACATTGGGAGCACGTCGCCGCTGAACGTGTTGCATGGAGGGCAACTATCAGAAATGGAATAAAGACAAAGGAGAAAATGATTGCAGATAAAGCACACACAGAGCGTGAGAGACGTAAGATGGTGCAAAATGGTGGAAATGACCATGTTTTCACATGCACCTACTGTGGGCAAACATTTGCAGCAAGAATTGGCCTTACCAGCCACACTCGCCACCGCCATGGATCGTAGTTATTAAGCCTTTTTGAAGCACAAGTTACCAAACTATCGTCTGTCAAGACGGAAAGGTGCCAAAGGTGCCAATGATTTTGATGCCAGTTTTCTATCATGTTTGTTAGGGCCGTATGGAAGGAATATTTTGGCCGAAATCCTGACTGACTGTCAGCTATTAGTTTGTGGCGAACTAAGTGCTCTAGTGTTGTTTTGTGGATGTGCTTTTCTAGCAGTTTGGATAAAGAGGATAATATGGAAATTGGCCTATAATTACTCATGATGCAATCGTCTAATGAACCAGTACAGAAAATAGCAGTTAGAAATAATTATATTTTCAAACAATGCAGTCTTGTTAATAGGTCAAGCAAAAGCTGCATTCCAGAGAAAATAGAATGTACGCAATAAATAACCATCACTGAATGTAAGAAAGAGAGTGCTGAAGTGTTAAATAAAAACTGGTTTTATTTTTTGTATGGCAGGGAATCTTGGAACGTTAATGAACAAATTAGGAAAAGCTTGAAAGCAATGAAGACGCGATTCCAGAGACGAATATTGCAAATTCTTTGAACTGCAAGAGTAACTAACAACGACTGCCTAAAAGAGACTAATGAAACTAGAACATTATATACAACAATAAGACAGAGGCAAACTGCTTTCTTTGGTCATGTGATGAGAAGAGAGGCATTGGAGAATATGACCACCGGAAAGATCAGTGGGAAAAGAGGCCGAGGAAGACCAAGAGAAATGATGCTGGATGGACGGTGGCAATGAGGAATGTCATTAGCAGAGTTGATCCAGATCATCAAGGAACGAGATCTGTGGAAAGACATGAAAGCATACGCCATCTGGCAAGGCACATGATGATGATTGTCTTGTTATATAATAGATGGAAGAGATGATCATGTGATTCAACAACCTGCTGTGTCACGTGTTCTACCATTTCTCCAGGGATCATATTAAACGCCATTCCACCAATATGTTCCGTAGGTCCTGCATTTATCATGCTCTGGATTTTTTTGGTGTTTTTTTTTTTTTTTGGTTCGCATATCCTTTACAGGACATCGCTGTCAACATCAGCATCTGTCAGCTGATTGTTGATTTCTTGGCAAGACTACGCTTAGTAATTTGCCATTGCTTTTTGAGCGACCGGCTCACATACCCCGTAAGTTACCGACGCGGAGAGAACCGCTACCGATTCTCTCGCACGTCACGTTACTCACGATAGTATACGGGATTGCGGAGAAAGTCGTGTAACACCTAGACCAGGGAGACCGGCGCTCTGGATTTAACGTTCTTAATAACGTTTTTGTCTGTATTTCCTTCTATCTATGTTTAACATCGTTAACCTGTCTGTCTGTCTGTCTGTCTGTGTTGAGTTGAATCGAAACCGACATCACATCACTCAGGACATATCCATACATGATCGGTCCTCATCTTCAACAGCCAGCGAAGAGTCCTAATGCTAATGGTATCAGCAGCAGTCTGATTATTTTTCCGTCTAGCCTTTCCCACGAGTCATGAGTGTGTGCCAATCCTCTGGCCACTCCCTGCAGCACCATTCTCTCCAGGCTGTGATGATTTATCTGTTCTTCTGCACTATACCAACAATGCAAAAGGGCCCCGACCACATCTGCCATACCATGCACCAATACCTCACCGAGCGGTACAGACCCAGCCAATCTGTCCGCCCGCTCGTGTCCCACCACACCAGCACGTCTTGGGGGAACCAATCCAACAGATGCTCTCTATTTTGATTGTTGAATGGAAGCTTACCACTCTGCCCGAAGCATGGCTGTCTTCACCTTTTTCATCATACTTTGTGAGTCCGTTACAGTCACGACATGCGTGTGCTGTTTTTCCTCCAGGCACCTGAACTCCGCTGCGTGTAACTAACAGTCTTAGGTTGTCTTTAGGCGACTAAATGTGTCTATCTTTTTTCCTCATGACTATCGGACAGCGTCTTGATGCTGCCACGTCAATAACACATCTTGTTACAAAACTAGATCACACAAATCATGTACAAGACACATACACACCTTGATCTCACAAGGCGTATACAAGACACTTATACATATTGATCACACAAGACATGTTCAAGACACATATAACACGTGACCAAACAAGACATATACAAGCCACATACAAAACTTGATCGCACAAGACATACAATACACATACAAAACGACATCACACAAGACACATATAAGACACAAACAAAACTCAATCACAAGACACAAATCTAGATCACACAAGACATATATAAGACACATATAAAATTTTACCAAACAAGACAATAGAAGACACATACAAAACTTGATCACACAAGACATATACAAGACACATACAAAACGCCATCACACAAGACACATATATGACACAAACAAAACTCAATCAATCAATCAATCAATCATGTGCCATGCCGGAAAGCGTGGGCGGTCATGACTCGCCATTTCACTCGATCACCAGTGTCGTGGATCAGCTCAGTGTACCTGTCTCGTCCATGCCATGTGGCCAAGCCATCCAGGTATTTTCCTCTCGGTCTTCCTCTTGGTCTGTTCCCCTCGATCTTGCCAGTTGTCACTAAGTTCTCCAACCCATTTCTTCTCATAACATGTCCAAAAAATTTTGACTGTCTACGTCTAATTTCTCTAATCAGTCTACGATGTTCATTTGTCTCCTGTAGTACTTGGTCATTGGTTTTTCTGTCTGTCCATGGTATTCTTTGCATTTTCCTCAGAAACTACATTTCTGCAGCCATCAGATGCTTTTCAGCTTGACTGCTCATTGTCCAAGTTTCACATCCATACAAAAGAACAGGCTCTATGTATCCCCTCAACACTCTTTTTCTCGTTTCAATTGACATCTTTTTATTGGTCAGAATGTTTTTCATCTTGCTAAAGGCTACTTTCGCCATGGCGATTCTTGTTCAAATCTCTTCAAGGCATCTCCCATCAGATGTTATAACTGTTCCAAGATAATTGTACCGATTCACTTGTTGAAGAATATTTCCATTTACTCGTATATTACATTGTGGCACTTCTTCCTTCCTACTGACGACCATAACCTGAGTCTTTTTACAATTTAATTCTAACCGTAGTTGCTCACTGTGTACAACAACCGCATCTACTAATTGTTGCAGGTCCTGCGCATTGTCTGCAATTAATACTGTATCATTTGCATATCTAATGTTATTGATGTTTCGTCCTCCAATGCTGATTCCATTTATATCCTCTACATTTCTGAAAATATTTTCACTGTACAGGGAAAAAAGATCTGGAGACATCACACATCCCTGCCTAACACCTCTCTTAATTGGCTGATACTGTCCCACTTCATTATCAATCCTTATTGCAGCTTGTTGTTTCCAATATATGTTTTTTATGTCTAATGTCTTTCCCATCAATTTGTAGATCTGCAAGCATATCCACCATGCTGACATGTCTAACGCTATCAAAAGCCTTTGTATAGTCAATAAAGCAAATATGTGTATCCTTGTTTACTTCTATAGCACTCAATCACAAGACACAAATCTAGATCACACAAGACATATACAAGACACATAAAAAATTGGCCAGACAAGACCCATACACATCTTGATCAAATAAGACACATATAAGACACATGCACAACTTGATCACAAGGCACACACACGACACATACACAACTTGACCACACACAACTTTATTCGACAGGCGTTGAGGACAGCGTTTGACGCGGACACGATAAGCCCCAAGCTGCTACTGACCTTCGCTGGGCCAGCTGGGCAGTGGAATATTGACCCCGGGTTTGATGTGCCGGAGATCGCCAAGTAAGTAGACTCTGCTGTAGCATCACATGAAATAGTAGGGCTCGAATCTACTGGTTTCTGTTTTCCAACAGTTTCTTTTGTCAACTGCTGCCACTTTTAACCAATACTTCATTAGTAAGTTAAAGTTAAAAGTTACCTTTTTTTCTGTCAGGTCATAGTCAGATAGGACTGAGCTAGCTACCTTATGAAAGAAGACGGTACTACCTGCTTTCTGTTAGCGCCGAATGTTGGGCGGCGCTCACCAAACCCAACACCTCACATCGTGCCAACGGCTTCCGGCGTAGAGGCTCAATTGGGGAGTATACAAGCTTTATCCTAGTGCGACTCTGGTGATCGAGTGAGATGGCAGAACATGACCGCCCACGCTTACCGGCATGGCACATGATGGATGGATGGATCCTAGTGCGAGGAAATGCAGCCTAAAGTCCACATGTCGTTGCGGGACAGACCAGGCCCTAAGACTTGGTCGGCACCTGGTCTAGGATTGATCTCCGACGGGCAGACATTTAGAGCATTTCTTTGCTTATTCAGCAGCTTCTGCATCTTGTCCTGTTCCAGTGTTATTGGTGTTATCTTTCCTCTGGAGTAAACTAGGCAGGCCGAGAGAGAGAGAGAGAGAGGGATCATGTTGCTTGGGCAACACAAAATCATTACAATTCAGCCCAGGCTTTGTGCTATAGAGATGTATAACTCCATCCCTGGTCTTACCGCTATGGGTTGTAGTTATTATCCATTTGTAAAGCACAATGTAACAAACAATCTTTTGTTAAGACGGCAAGGTGTCAGTAGAAAGTTTCCTTAAACTCGTGTAAGGTACGTTGGAATTGTTTAGTTTGGTTTAGTTTAGTCGACGGATCAACATCACGGCACACGAGTGTAACCCATAAGTGCTCCGTTCTACTCCTAACTCAAGCCTGAGTCCGGAGAATCTCAGCTCAGTGCACGAACTCCGTAGCACCGGCAAGGATCCTGATATAGTTTGGTAGAATGTTAATTCGAAATGTTTCCCGGGCAGCGCCGTTGGGTTACACTTTTTCGATTCCAACAGCCAAGGGAATTTTTACGTGCGCAACAATACAGATGGGCGTCCGATCTCACTACCCAGAGACCAGGGGAAACTTTGTTACTAGAAATCCACGTTAAAAAATCCCGGCCCTCGCCGGCTTGAACTCCAGCACTCGAGGCGGACACCATACCTCGAGACCACTCAGCCACCTTTGGATCTATGGCGCTAGATCTATAGTTTTATAGACCAAACGGCCCTGAGTGGCTGATGTGGTGGGTGTAATCTCATCCGCTTTTACTTTTTAAGGCATCACCTGGTACCCATTAGGTTGGATTGATTTTAACAATTGGAAACCCCAGGTTTTGAATTACGGGTTCCACAATAACCGAGTCAAGTTTTTTTTATACCAAGGTAATCAATGATGTGATGTTCACATTTTTTCCAACATTATATATTCAACTGATATTGAATGAGGTAAAGAGTAGGCATAAGAGTCACAGCTCTGGCAAATTTCCTAACGTGTGTGTGTGGTGAGCGTGTGTGTGGGTGTGTGGGGTGTGTGTGTGGGGTGTGTGTGTGGGTTGTATGTGTGTCGGGTTTGTGTGTTGTATGCGTGTGGTGTGTGTGTGTGTGTGTGTTGGATGTGTGGTTGTATGTGTGTGGAGCCTGTCCCACCTTAACCATGTTTTATTCACAGTAAAAATATTGAGTACTCAAGCACAAACCACCGTGAAAGTAACCCCGTGCTCTACTCCCTCAACCAGGTATGTGGACTACGCGAACCTGATGACCTACGACTACACAGACTCAACAGCCAAAGTGACAGCCTTCAACAGTCCCCTTTACTCCAGAAACGATCCCAGATTTAACCCAACCCTGAGCACTGTATGTAACCACACCAGTCAAACTATACTGTCTTAGTTTGTGCACACCGCATTGTACTTTCTGTGTTGTTATATATCACATGATCATATCTTGATATTATAAATGACTATATTATCTTTGCCGGCTTCGTGGCTTAGAGGTTAGCGACTTTTCTCCGTAACCTCGTATACTCTCGGTTAGAATCAGCAGTGGTTCGAATCGCATCGGTAACTTACGGGGTATGTGAGCCGGCCGCTCAGAAAGCAATGGCAAACTACTGAGCGTAATCTTGCCAAGAAATCAACATACAGCTGAAAGATGCTGATGTTGACAGCGATGTCCTGTAAAGGATATGAAAAAAAAAAAATTATCTTTATTGTCATATAACACATTGTGCTATCTATGTTGTCATGTATCACATGATCCTATCTTAAATTTTATAAATGACTATATTATCTTTGTTGTCACATAACACACTGTGCTATCTATGTTGTCATATATCACATGATCCTATCTTGATATTATAAATGACTATATTATATTTATTGTCATATACCACATTTGATGTCAGGTCTTAGTCAGATATGACTGAGCTACCGTATGACAGTAGACGGTACTACCTGCTTTCTGTCAGCGCCGAATGTTGGGCGGCGCTTACCAAACCCGACACCCCACATTGTGCCAACGGCTTCTGGCGAAGGAGCGCAAATGGGAGGGTACAAGCCTTATCCTAGTGTGAGGAAATGCAACCTAAAGACTAAATGTCATGGCAGGGCAGACCAGACACTAAGCCTTGGTTGGCAGCTGGTCTAGGATCGAAGCTCCGACAGGCGGACAGTTAGAGCATTGCTTTGCTGATCCGGCAGCTTCTGCATCTTGTCTTGTTCCAGATGTGGAGATGTTACCTTTCCTCTGGAGTAAACTAGGCAGGCCGAGAGAAGGATCATGCTGCATGGGTAACACGTGGTCTCTAAATTCAGCCCAAGCTTTGTGTTAAGGAGAGATAACCCCATTTTACAAACTATCGTCTATCAAGACGGCAAGGTGCCAGTCAGTTATGTATCTCATTGTGCTATCTATGGTGTTATTTATCACTTCATATGTATTTTCCTCATAACTCTTTAGCAAATCTTCTTGATGTTGCTCATTATACTAATTATTCTATGTTATCACATTCCAAGGTTCATGATTTCTTTCGGATTGATTTATTTGGTTGTTTCGGGATGTGAGGTTTAAAGATTGGGCACAACCCACTACTGGCAACGCTGATCGTATTCCGGTACGAACCTAAAGCCTTGTCCACGTCAGTTTAGAAGCGCTAGACTCGAGTTTCGCTCTTGTTTGAACTCGTCGGTAATAAATATAGAATTACATAATTCGGGAGTTATATCTCCATTATCATATGTTGTGTTCATCAGTCTGGTGACTTGGCCCTTCCAATATTCTTCCAAGGTACTGATCATTTCTGATGTTGTCTGGACCCTACGTCTTGCCAGTTTTCATATGGTTAAGAGCATTCTCAACCTCCGTCCTCAGAATTGATGGTCCTTCATTTTTATTCAGAGTATCATACTGGTCTGCTCTTGTATCATTATAAAGGACGTATACAATATGTGTTTGTTATGTATCACATGATACAATCTGTGTTGTTATATATCACATGATACTATATGTGTTGTCAAATATCATTATACTATAGATGTTGTCAAATATCGCATTATATTATATGTGTTGTCAAATATCACATTATACTTTATGTTGTGTTATACATTACATTATACTATATATGTTGTCAAATATCACATTATACTTTATGTTTTGTTATACATTACATTATACTATATATGTTGTCAAATATCACATTATACTTCATGTTTTGTTACACATTACATTATACTATATATGTTGTCAAATATCACATTATACTTTATGTTTTGTTATACATTACATTATACTATATATGTTGTCAAATATCACATTATACTTCATGTTTTGTTATATATCACATTATACTATATGTGTTGTCAAATATCACATTATACTTCATGTTTTGTTATACATTACATTATACTATATATGTTGTCAAATATCACATTATACTTTATGTTTTGTTATACATTACATTATACTATATATGTTGTCAAATATCACATTATACTTCATGTTTGGTTATATATCACATTATACTATATGTGTTGTCAAATATCACATTATACTATATGTGTTGTCAAAAATCACATTATACTTCATGTTTTGTTATATATCACATTATACTATATGTGTTGTCAAATATCACATTATACTATATGTGTTGTCAAAAATCACATTATACTATATGTGTTGTCAAATATCACATTATACTATATGTGTTGTCAAATATCACATTATACTTCATGTTGTGTCATATATCATATTATACTATATATGTAGTTAGTTAGTTAGTCGACAGATCATCCTCGCTGCACATCGAACCATTCAGTCCATAAGTGCTCGGATCCCCTCCTCAGCAAATCCCGCAGCGTGTAGCGGCTAACAACGCCAGTTCTGTGTTGGTTTATCAATCTTCTTTGGCTTCCTGCGTAGTGTTCTTGTTTGGCCACACCTCTTTTAATTTGATGCTCTAGCAGTCTGGCCATTGTTGTAGATTCACAGTCATCACTTGGTTCTCGCAAAAGTCTCACATCACGTAGAGCATTCAGAATGTCAGCCTGGTCCATGGCGCGTCCGCCCTCCACAGTAGCCTCACCTGCGAGCTTGTCAGCCCGCTCATTTCCTTGTACTCCCGCATGCCCTGGCACGAAGATGAAGCCAGTCCTGCGTCTATATATGTATATATACTATATGTGTGATCAAATATCACAGTATACTATATGAGCTGTTATATATCACATTATACTATTTGTGTTGTTATATATCACATTGTACTATATGTGTTGTTAAATATCACATTATACTATATGTGTTGCTATATATCACATAACAGAACTGGACCATTCATTACTGGAACAGCCTGGGGATGCCCTTCAACAAAATCCTGGTCGGTGTGACGGGAGTAGGGCGCAGATTGGTGCTCCAGAACGCCATGGACTCTGCTCCAGGCTCAAATACAACGCTTGCAGTTAGAAAGGGACCCATCTATCAACTAGACGCAGGACTGGCTTACCCTGAGGTACGTGGATGAGTGTTCTTACCACTGCGTGTATTAAAATTCGTTATTGCTACCGTGTTTCAACGAAAATAAAACCTACCCCTATAATAAGCCCTAGCACGATATTTCAGGATGCTGTTAATATAAGACCTACCCCTGAAATAAGCCCTAATTAACATAGTCAGCTAGAAGGAGAGACTTATTGCCGAATGGCCAGTCGTAGTACAGACGCCAATGGTGCGCAGTTGATAATGAACGGATGTGGTTCGTAACTCTCACTCGTCATCCATCCATCCATCCATCATGTGCCATGCCGGTAAGCGTGGGCGGTCATGTTCTGCCATCTCACTCGATCACCAGAGTCGTGGATCAGCTCCGTATTTCTCACTCGTCACTCATGTGAAATACATTTACCAATGCACTACGAGCAGGCTTCGTTGGCAAGAAATGCTCATTTTAGGAATGCTTGATTGCTGGACATGAGAGACTGGGGTCAAGGATTCTACAGGAAACGGAGTCGCAAGAAATGCTCATTTTAGGAATGCTTGATTGCTGGACATGAGAGACTGGGGTCAAGGATTCTACAGGAAACGGAGTCGCAAGAAATGCTCATTTTAGGAATGCTTGATTGCTGGACATGAGAGACTGGGGTCAAGGATTCTACAGGAAACGGAGTCGCAAGAAATGCTCATTTTAGGAATGCTTGATTGCTGGACATGAGAGACTGGGGTCAAGGATTCTACAGGAAACGGAGTCGCAAGAAATGCTCATTTTAGGAATGCTTGATTGCTGGACATGAGAGACTGGGGTCAAGGATTCTACAGGAAACGGAGTCGCAAGAAATGCTCATTTTAGGAATGCTTGATTGCTGGACATGAGAGACTGGGGTCAAGGATTCTACAGGAAACGGAGTCGCAAGAAATGCTCATTTTAGGAATGCTTGATTGCTGGACATGAGAGACTGGGGTCAAGGATTCTACAGGAAACGGAGTCGCAAGAAATGCTCATTTTAGGAATGCTTGATTGCTGGACATGAGAGACTGGGGTCAAGGATTCTACAGGAAACGGAGTCGCAAGAAATGCTCATTTTAGGAATGCTTGATTGCTGGACATGAGAGACTGGGGTCAAGGATTCTACAGGAAACGGAGTCGCAAGAAATGCTCATTTTAGGAATGCTTGATTGCTGGACATGAGAGACTGGGGTCAAGGATTCTACAGGAAACGGAGTCGCAAGAAATGCTCATTTTAGGAATGCTTGATTGCTGGACATGAGAGACTGGGGTCAAGGATTCTACAGGAAACGGAGTCGCAAGAAATGCTCATTTTAGGAATGCTTGATTGCTGGACATGAGAGACTGGGGTCAAGGATTCTACAGGAAACGGAGTCGCAAGAAATGCTCATTTTAGGAATGCTTGATTGCTGGACATGAGAGACTGGGGTCAAGGATTCTACAGGAAACGGAGTCGCAAGAAATGCTCATTTTAGGAATGCTTGATTGCTGGACATGAGAGACTGGGGTCAAGGATTCTACAGGAAACGGAGTCGCAAGAAATGCTCATTTTAGGAATGCTTGATTGCTGGACATGAGAGACTGGGGTCAAGGATTCTACAGGAAACGGAGTCGCAAGAAATGCTCATTTTAGGAATGCTTGATTGCTGGACATGAGAGACTGGGGTCAAGGATTCTACAGGAAACGGAGTCGCAAGAAATGCTCATTTTAGGAATGCTTGATTGCTGGACATGAGAGACTGGGGTCAAGGATTCTACAGGAAACGGAGTCGCAAGAAATGCTCATTTTAGGAATGCTTGATTGCTGGACATGAGAGACTGGGGTCAAGGATTCTACAGGAAACGGAGTCGCAAGAAATGCTCATTTTAGGAATGCTTGATTGCTGGACATGAGAGACTGGGGTCAAGGATTCTACAGGAAACGGAGTCGCAAGAAATGCTCATTTTAGGAATGCTTGATTGCTGGACATGAGAGACTGGGGTCAAGGATTCTACAGGAAACGGAGTCGCAAGAAATGCTCATTTTAGGAATGCTTGATTGCTGGACATGAGAGACTGGGGTCAAGGATTCTACAGGAAACGGAGTCGCAAGAAATGCTCATTTTAGGAATGCTTGATTGCTGGACATGAGAGACTGGGGTCAAGGATTCTACAGGAAACGGAGTCGCAAGAAATGCTCATTTTAGGAATGCTTGATTGCTGGACATGAGAGACTGGGGTCAAGGATTCTACAGGAAACGGAGTCGCAAGAAATGCTCATTTTAGGAATGCTTGATTGCTGGACATGAGAGACTGGGGTCAAGGATTCTACAGGAAACGGAGTCGCAAGAAATGCTCATTTTAGGAATGCTTGATTGCTGGACATGAGAGACTGGGGGCCAAGGATTCTACACGAGACGGAGTCGCAAGAAATGCTCATTTTAGGAATGCTTGATTGCTGGACATGAGAGACTGGGGCCAAGGATTCTACACGAGACGGAGTCGCAAGAAATGCTCATTTTAGGAATGCTTGATTGTTGGACATGAGAGACTGGGGTCAAGGATTCTACACGAGACGGAGTCGCAAGAAATGCTCATTTTAGGAATGCTTGATTGCTGGACATGAGAGACTGGGGTCAAGGATTCTACACGAGACGGAGTCGCAAGAAATGCTCATTTTAGGAATGCTTGATTGCTGGACATGAGAGACTGGGGTCAAGGATTCTACACGAGACGGAGTCGCAAGAAATTCAGGCCGGAATTCGTGACATGGAGAGTTATGACGATATTCCAGAAGAAGATGACATGACTGTTTTTCAATAAATGTAGAATTTTGTACATGAATAAATGTAGATTTTGTAAGGTAAATAGCCAGCTTTATTATTGTAACGTAACAATCAGCTTTATTATTCTATGGTAAACAATCAGCTTTATTACTGTAAGGTAAACAATCAACTTTACTACTGTAAGTTAAACAAGTAGCTGTATTACCTTAAGTTAAATAATCAGCTTTATTACATTAAGTTAAACAGTCAGCTTTATTACTAAAAGGTAAACAATCAGCTTTAATTACTATTAATTAAATAATCAGCTTTATTACTGCAAGTTAAAAAATCAGCGTTATTACTGTAATGTAAACAATAAGCTTTAATTATTGTAAGTTAAATAATCAGTGTTATTACACTAAGTTAAACAATCAGCTTTATTACACAACGTTAAACCACCAGCTTTATTACACTAAGTTAAATAATCAGCGTTATTACACTAAGTTAAACAATCAGCGTTATTACACTAAGTTAAATAATCAGCGTTATTACAGTAAGTTAAACAATAAACTTTATTACACTAAGTTAAATAATCAGCGTTATTACACTAAGTTAAACAATCAGCTTTATTACACTAAGTTAAATAATCAGCGTTATTACACTACGTTAAACAATAAACTTTATTACACTAAGTTAAATAATCAGCGTTATTACACTAAGTTAAACAATCAGCTTTATTACACTAAGTTAAATAATCAGCGTTATTACACTACGTTAAACAATAAACTTTATTACACTAAGTTAAATAATCAGCGTTATTACACTAAGTTAAACAGTCAGCGTTATTACGGTAAGTTAAACAATCAGCGTTATTACAGTAAGTTAAACAATCAGCGTTATTATAGTAAGTTAAACAATCAGCGTTATTACAGTAAGTTAAAACAATCAGCGTTATTACAGTAAGTTAAACAATCAGCGTTATTACACTAAGTTAAACAATCAGCGTTATTACACTAAGTTAAATAATCAGCGTTATTACACTAAGTTAAATAATCAGCGTTATTACACTACGTTAAACGATAAACTTTATTACACTAAGTTAAACAATCAGCTTTATTACACTAAGTTAAATAATCAGCTTTATTACACTAAGTTAAACAATAAACTTTATTACACGAAGTTAAATAATCAGCTTTATTACACTAAGTTAAATAATCAGCTTTATTACACTAAGTTAAACAGTCAGCGTTATTACAGTAAGTTAAACAATCAGCGTTATTACACTACGTTAAACAATAAACTTTATTACACTAAGTTAAACAATCAACTTTATTACTAAGTTAACAATCATCTTTATTATTCTAGGCTAAACAATCAGCTTTATAACTCTAAGTTAAACATTCAATGTAACTATTTTGATTAGAATTAAATTGTAAAAAGACACAGATTATGGTCGTCACTAGGAAGGACGAAATACCACAATGTAACAAGTAAATGGGAATATTCTTCAACAAGTGAGCAGGTACTGTTTTTCAATAAATGTAGAATTTTGTACATGAATAAATGTAGATTTTGTAAGGTAAATAGCCAGCTTTATTATTGTAACGTAACAATCAGCTTTATTATTCTATGGTAAACAATCAGCTTTATTACTGTAAGGTAAACAATCAACTTTATTACTGTAAGTTAAACAAGTAGCTGTATTACCTTAAGTTAAATAATCAGCTTTATTACATTAAGTTAAACAGTCAGCTTTATTACTAAAAGGTAAACAATCAGCTTTAATTACAATTAATTAAATAATCAGCTTTATTACTGCAAGTTAAAAAATCAGCGTTATTACTGTAATGTAAACAATAAGCTTTAATTATTGTAAGTAAAATAATCAGTGTTATTACACTAAGTTAAACAATCAGCTTTATTACGCAACGTTAAACCACCAGCTTTATTACACTAAGTTAAATAATCAGCGTTATTACACTAAGTTAAACAATCAGCGTTATTACACTAAGTTAAATAATCAGCGTTATTACAGTAAGTTAAACAATAAACTTTATTACACTAAGTTAAATAATCAGCGTTATTACACTAAGTTAAACAATCAGCGTTATTACACTAAGTTAAATAATCAGCGTTATTACACTAAGTTAAACAATCAGCTTTATTACACTAAGTTAAATAATCAGCGTTATTACACTACGTTAAACAATAAACTTTATTACACTAAGTTAAATAATCAGCGTTATTACACTAAGTTAAACAGTCAGCGTTATTACGGTAAGTTAAACAATCAGCGTTATTACAGTAAGTTAAACAATCAGCGTTATTATAGTAAGTTAAACAAAATGCGTTATTACAGTAAGTTAAACAATCAGCGTTATTACAGTAAGTTAAACAATCAGCGTTATTACACTAAGTTAAACAATCAGCGTTATTACACTAAGTTAAATAATCAGCGTTATTACACTAAGTTAAATAATCAGCGTTATTACACTACGTTAAACGATAAACTTTATTACACTAAGTTAAACAATCAGCTTTATTACACTAAGTTAAATAATCAGCTTTATTACACTAAGTTAAACAATAAACTTTATTACACGAAGTTAAATAATCAGCTTTATTACACTAAGTTAAATAATCAGCTTTATTACACTAAGTTAAACAGTCAGCGTTATTACAGTAAGTTAAACAATCAGCGTTATTACACTACGTTAAACAATAAACTTTATTACACTAAGTTAAACAATCAACTTTATTACTAAGTTAACAATCATCTTTATTATTCTAGGCTAAACAATCAGCTTTATAACTCTAAGTTAAACATTCAATGTAACTATTTTGATTAGAATTAAATTGTAAAAAGACACAGATTATGGTCGTCACTAGGAAGGACGAAATACCACAATGTAACAAGTAAATGGGAATATTCTTCAACAAGTGAGCAGGTACAATTATCTCGGAACAGTAATAACATCTGATGGGAGATGCCTTGAAGAGATTAGAACAAGAATCGCCATGGCAAAAGTAGCCTTTAGCAAGATGAAAAACATATTGACCAATAAAAAGATGTCAATTGAAACGAGAAAAAGAGTGTTGAGATGCTACATTGAACCTGTACTTTTGTATGGATGTGAAGCGTGGACAATGAGCAGTCAGGCTGAAAAACATCTGATGGCTGTAGAGATGTGGTTTCTGAGGAAAATGCAAAGAATACCATGGACAGCCAGAAAGACCAATGAACAAGTCCTTCAAGAAACAAATGAAGATCGTAAATTTATTAGAGAAATTAGACGTAGACAGTCAAAATTTTTTGGGCATGTTATGAGAAGAAATGGATTGGAGAATTTGGTGACAACTGGCAAGATCGAAGGGAAGAGACCAAGGGGAAGACCTAGAAGCAAGTACCTGGATGGCTTGGCCTTGTGGCATGGTCGAGACAGAAACACGGAGCTGATCCACGACTCTGGTGATCGAGTGAGATGGCAGAACATGACCGCCCACGCTTACCGGTATGGCACATGATGGATGGATGGATTTTGATTAAACGGTAAATTCTGTTACTTGGCGATAAACAATCAGCTTTATTGTCATTTAATTGTCATTTACTGCCAGTATAGTACCTTGCGGTGTATGGCAGGGGGGTAGTGAGTCTAAAGAAAAGGCCGCCTGGCTAGTCGTCGCAGCGAACTGTGCAGAAAAAAATCTCACACCTTACCGAGGGATCGAACCCGGGTCTCCCGAAGGAGAATCCGGCATTCGACCCTCTCGGCCAACCGCTCCTCTTTATTATTCTGAGGTAATCAATTTTATTATTTTGCTTTAAACGGTCAGTTATGTTAGTCCATTGATACCTATTTTACAAGTTATATTATACCCAGTTAATTACACCGTAAAATATGTGTAAGCTCTAATTAATCGTAAGTGTGTTATAGATAAGACGCCGATATCGCTCAGTGGATAGTACGATTGCCTGCCCCCACCCCCCTGGGGTCATGGGTTCAGAGTCGCTTCGAGGTGGGTTGTTAACATGTACGTATCTCCCAGGTCGACCCACCCAAATAAGGGTAATAGGCAATATCTTGGTATGTAAAAATTGTGTTGGCTGCGTCATGAGGAGATACAACCGAGAAGACTTTGTGGCAACTAACAACACTGAAGGGACGAGAGCAAAGGGGTGGAAGAACGATAAACATCTAGATGGCTTGATAACATGGTATATTGGGGTCAAGAAAACAGAACTGATCCACGACTCTGGTGATCGTGTGAGATAGAGAAACATGATCGCCTACGCTTACCGGCATGGCACATGATGATGATGATGATGGTTTGAAACATCAGTTCCTTGACTTTAACTTGTAAATATTACCCACATCATATGTTTTTTTTTTTTGTGTTTGCTCAGATCTGCCAGCTGTTGAAGAACGCGTCATCAATAAGAACATTTGATCAAGAACAGATGAACCCCTACTTGGTGAATGGGGACGACTGGGTGGGATATGAGGACACGGAGAGTCTTGGAATAAAGGTGAGTACCTCTCAGATTTGAACTAGAATCGCTACGGCAAAAGTAGCCTTATGCAAGTTGGAAAACATACTGAGCAATAATAAGATGTCAATTGCAACGAGGACGACTAGTGTTGAAGTGCTACATAGAGCCTGTATTTTTGCATGCATGGAAACGTGGACAATGAGCAGACAAACTGAAAAAAACATCTAATAGCAGTGGAAATGTGCTTTCCGAGGAAAATGCAAAGAATATCATGGGCAGACAGAAAAACCAAGGAGCAAATCTTACAAGAGGCAAATGAAAACGTAAACTGATTAGTGCCATGAAGCAGAAGGGAGTATGTGTAACTGCTGAGGATGACCATTGAGCCTTTCCATCTGATACAGGCTAAAGTCATAACCACTGAAACCGAACTTGCACAACACGACACGGAGATGTTTTTTTTTTACAGTCTTCTTTACTACGACTCTACACTTGACATGTCGATAACACAACCAGTTGCTCCACAGAAAAGTCACAAATATACCTAACAATGTCTACACATTCTATTCTACAAGAGCGGTGTTATGTTAGCAATGCTCTAGTAACAAGAACTATGTCCGACATTGGTGCTTGCTCGAGTCTAACTGATCTACGGTGACGTTTTCCGCTTGCACCAAAACGTGTTGCACACTTTTCATGCTTATGTAACAAATGCTGTGCAAAGTGTGTCTTACAATCCTCTCGCTTTTCACGTCTTGTCACAGGACTGTGCAAGACCTGTACGTAATAACCCATAGCCTAACCCAGGCCCATGGCAATTTGAGAAATTAGACGTAGACAGTCACAATTTTTTTGATACACGTTATGAGAAGAAATAAACCAGAAAACTTGATGACAACTAGGAATACTGAGGGGGAAAAAACGGGGAAGGTAAAGAAAGGAAATATCTGGATGACTTTGCCACAAGGCATGGTCGAGACAAGAACACGGAGTTAATCGACAACTCTGGTGATTGTGTGTGATGTGAAACATGACCGCCCATGATTATCGGTATGGCAAATAATGACGATGATCTCTAGTTGTCTCCAAAGGATAACACATGAACAGTTACATCGATGTCTAACAATGACTTCCCGAGATAAGTGCCCACTCCGAGATACTACCGTCCGCAGGTCTGTCTTTTTCTTTTTCGTCTACTTCTTCATCTCCTTCTTCCTTTTCGTCTTCGTGTTTCGTTTTTCTGTCTTTTCCTCTTCAAATGCTCTCTTCCCTTTTAACTGTGTTTTTAAAATGTATTCTTCTTACTTTTCTTCCTTCTTCTCTTCCTTCTCCTTCTTCTTTGTCATCATCATCATCATCATTATCATCATCATCATCCTCATCATCATCATCATCATCATCATCATCATCATCATCATCATCATCATCATCATCATCATCATCATCATCATCATCATCATCATCATCATCATCATCATCATCATCATCATCATCATCATCATCATTGTCACCATCATTATCATAATCAACATCATCATCGTCATTATCACACGAACTCAACCAACACTATCACATTCACCTCATCCTCACCATCACCATCAACGTCATCATCACATCATAGTCATGATTATTACCACCACCAGCACCACCAGCACCCCAGCACCACCCCACCACCACCACCACCACTTATATGCTTGTGAAACCTGGATTGTTTATCAGTGACACGCTAGGAAATTAAATCACATCCATAGTCTGCCTCAGGAAGCTATTGAAGATTAAATGGCAAGGCAAGATACCAGACACTGAAGTCCCAGAAGAGCGTCCATGTCCAGCATCCACACTCTACTAATGAAGAATCAGATTTGCTGGGCTGGTCACTTGACTTGCATGCCAGATCACAGGTTCCCTAAACGAATTTATTTATGGCGAATTGCGTTGTGGTTTTGCTTTCAAGGCGACCAGAGGAAACGCTTTACAGACACTCTGAAAACCTCACTGAAAGCTTTTGTAATTCATCATGAACCTTGGGAGACTGCTGCCAAAGACCGACATTTGTGGCGTACATCATTACGCAAGGGTGCAGTCACTTGTGAAGCAACCAGAACTGCAAGAGCTGTGAAGAAAAAGCTGAACATAAAAACCACTGCAGGAGAACCTGCTCCTGGAACGTCAAGCATTCTGTGCCACATTGTCAAAGA
This sequence comes from Cepaea hortensis, assembly GCA_963921405.1. NCBI lineage: Eukaryota > Metazoa > Mollusca > Gastropoda > Stylommatophora > Helicidae > Cepaea > Cepaea hortensis. Next base: position 14,409,379 of record OY992879.1, on the reverse strand, counting down.
ACATTTTGAGCCAGAATAGGCCTTATCAGCCATCTTAGAACCCACGGCTCCATACCTTCAACCCCACTGGATGAAATGAATGGTCATCATCATTCTTGATGGACAAACAAAATCAACATGAACAGTTTAGCCCATTCTCTACCATTCAGCGACTTTGTGATATGGTGATGTTATTATGCCCTTTTGTTTTCAAGCATGACAACTATCGTCTGTCAAGACGGCAGGGTGCCAGTATGATGTGTGTAACTACTGGTGTTCAAGGCATTGCTTGTTGTAAGCTTAAATATCTGGAGAACATCACATCCCAACCTTAACATAAACGTATGATGTTAATGTGCCATGTTAATTTCCCTTCCACGAATCCAGTTGCAGTGGATGAAAGACCTTGGTGTAGGGGGGCTGATGTTCTGGTCCCTGGACCAAGATGATTTCACCGGCCAGGTGAGTTAAAGTAAATCTATTGCCACGTTAAGTTACTCACTCCGAAAATAGGTAGTTTAAGTCAGGTCCAGAGTAACTAACGACGACTGCCTGAAAGAGGATGATGAAACTTAATCAGTATATTAAGCAAATAGAATGAGACAAAAAGCTTTATTTGATTATGTGATGAGAAGAGAAGCATTGGAGAACATCGTAACAACTGGAAAGATCGAGGGGAAGAGAGGCAGGGGCAGACCAAGAAAAATGATGCTGGTTGGATTGAGACGGTGGCATGGAGGAACATCATCAGCAGAGTTGATCCAGAACACTAAAGACCGAGATCTGTGGAGAGACGTGAACGCCTACGCCAGCTGACAGGGCACTTGATGATGATGCCACGTCGTAGAAATTAGTCCCAATATTTATGTTGTATCATGCCAGGGGTGGTTGTTGGTAGCGTAGTGATAGATACGGGTGTGTGATAGTGAAGTGCCAGGGATGGTTGTTGGTAGCGCAGTGATATACGGTTGTCTGCTGGTTCGGTGGTCAGGGGTGGTTGTTGGTAGCGCAGTGATAGATACGGGTGTGATTGTGAAGTGTCAGGGATGGTTGTTGGTAGCGCAGTGATATACGGTTGTCTGCTAGTTCGGTGGTGAGGGGTGATTGTTGGTAGCGCAGTGATATATTGACTCACAATGACTCACAGATGTAACGATGTGTAGCACAAGACTCACAGATTTAACAATGTTAACACACTTCTCGCAGATTTAACGATGTTAGAACAAAACTCACAGACGTAACGATGTTAGCATACTGCCTCACAGAGTTAACGATGTTTGCACAATGGCTCACATATTTAACGATGTTAGCACAGTAACTAATAGGTTTAACGATGACAGCACAGTTACTTGTACATTGAACAATGTGAGCACAAGGACTTGAAGATTTAACAACTGATTTCAAATTGACGGTAGATTAAATGGTTATAGCACAGTGACTCTGAAACATACCAATATGTTATGACAGTTAGCAGTAGATATACAAATCTGTTCACTCACTGACTGGGATACAGCGATCTACTAGTACAGTGACTCGGCAATCATTAGATTTATTACACAGTGACTCGTAGGTTTGACAATAGATTAGCACAGTGATTCTAAGGTTTCACGATATGTTATCACATTGATACTAAGGTTTAATGATATGTTAGCACAGTGACTCGAAAGTTTAACAATATGTTAGCACTTTGATACTAAGGGTTAACGATATTTTAGCAGAGTGACTCTAAGGACTAACGATATGTTAGCACAGTGACTCTAAGGTTTAACAGTATGTTAGCACAAATGACCCTAAGGTTTAACGATATGTTAGTACAGTGAATCGAAGGTTTAACTATATGTTAGGACATTGACTCGAAGGTTTAATTATATGTTAGGACATTTACTCGAAGGTTTAACTATATGTTAGCACAGTGACTCGAAGGTTTAACTGTATGTTAGCACACTGACACAAAAGTTTAACAATCTTTTAGCCTATTGACTACGAGAAATAACTGTTTGCTTGGCTATACACTCAGAAATGTAACACCAATTAGCCTATATATTCGAAGATTTAACACCTCTTAGCCTATAGACTCGGAGATTTAACATCTCTTAGCCTAAACATGGAGATTTAACCATCTGATAGTCCATAGACTTGGAGATTAGAACATCTCTTAGCGTATATACTCGGAGATTTAACACCTCTTAGCCTACAGACTCGAAAATTTAACATCGCTTAGCCTATTTTTTTATTTTTTTAAAAATTTTTTTTTAGCATATCCTTTACAGGACTTAGCTGTCAACACCAGCATCTTTCAGCTGTATGTTGATCTCTTGGCAAGATTACGCTCAGTAGTTTGCCATTGCTTAGCCTATAGACTCGGAAATTTAACATCGCTTAGCCTATAGACTCGGAAATTTAACATCGCTTAGCCTATAGACTCGGAAATTTAACCATCTCTTTCAATAATAATTCAGACAGTTGTATGTTCAGAGAGATGTATCTATCTATTACTTTAGGAAGATCTAGCTATATGTTTGTTTACAGAGTGTTAACCATATGTTGGGTAAAGGCGATTCAGATTGAGTCATATATTTGTTTAGGGAAACGTAACTATATGGTAATTATGCAAATATAACAGTGTATTTGATGAGGGAGATTTAGCCATACGTACGGTAAGGCATATGTATTCATCTGTTAGTGTAAGGAGATTTATACATCTTTAAATTGTTGGAGATTTAATCATTTATTCTTTTTTCCTTTTATAGTCTACTAGCTGACCCGGCCCGGCTTCGCCCAGGCCCTGGAGGGGATCTATCTATCTATCAATCTGTCTGTCTGCTTGTTTGTCTGTCTGTCTGGCTGACCCGGCCCGGCTTCACCCAGCCCCTGGAGGGGATCTATCTATCTATCAGTCTGTCTGTCTGCTTGTTTGTCTGTCTGTCTGGCTGACCCGGCCTGGCTTCACCCAGTCCCTGGTGGGGAGCATCTCATTTAATTCATATAAGTAGTCATATAAGCTCTCCCGTTCCCGACTATCTGTCTGTCTGTCTATCTGTCTGTCTGTCTGTCTGACCGGGCCCGGCTTCACCCAGTCCCTGGTGGGGAGCATCTCATTTAATTCATATAAGTAGTCATATAAGCTCTCCCGTTCCCGACTATCTGTTTGTCTGTCTATCTGTCTGTCTGTCTGTCCCGGCCCGGCTTCACCCAGTCCCTGGTGGGGAGCATCTAATTTAATTCATATACGTAGTCATATAAGCTCTCCCGTTCCCGACTGTCTGTCTGTCTATCTGTCTGTCTGAACCGGCCCGGCTTCACCCAGTCCCTGGTGGGGAGCATGTCATTTAATTCATATAATTAGTCAAATAAGCTTCCGTTCCCGACTATCTGTCTATCTATCTGACCCAGCGTGGTTTCGCCCAGCTCCTGGCGCACAGTAACTTAAAAGATTGTCCTTCCACACACCATTCAATGAAATCTGTAGAAAAAGATGGGTTAAAATGTTATGCATAATGCATTATTTTTATGCAAACTTTAAAAATGCCTTAAAGATTATATCATTATTTAATATAACTCATATGCCTAAAAATAACTATAGACAAAGAGTTTAACAATAGCGCAGGTAAGTCCAAGAATATGACTATAAATTATATAGAAATGTTATTAAAAGTTATGCCCCTTGAAATAACTTTTCTAGAGTGAAGTCCCCCTGCTATATAGACATTATATAATGAAAATGGAAAAGTAAATGTTATTAAATAAGTCGAAGATTTTACATTAAGAAATTATTATAGTCGGTTGCAAATGAATGAAAGGAAGACGTGTAGAAAATTTCATCTCAATCGGATGTACCGTTATCGAACGCATCCAATACAAAAATCCCCACACACAAACAAACATACACTCTGTTTTATAGATATAGATGTCGTGTATCGTCGGTTTGTCTTCAACCTTCTGTCTCGTGTGCTGCCAGTCGTTTCTTGTACTGAAGCTTATCTATGCCATGGTGTCAAACTTTCCAGCATCTTCTCTCTTGGTCTGCCCATGCTTCTCCTTACAGCCATCTTTCCTGTTGTGACAATATACACCAGATTTCCCCTTCTAATCATCATCATCATCATCATCATCATCATCATCATCATCATCATCATCATCATCATCATCATATGCCATGCCGGTAAGCGTGGGCGGTCATGTTTTGCCATCTCACTCGATCACCAGAGTCGTGGATCAGCTCTGTGTTTCTGTCTCGATCATGCCACGAGGCCAAGCTATCCAGGTATTTGCTTCTAGGTCTTCCTCTTGGTCTGTTCCCTTCGATCTTACCAATTGTTACCAAGTTCTCCAATTCATTTCTTCTCATAACATGCCCAAAAAATTTTGACTGTCTACGTCTAATGTCTCTAATCAGTTTACGATCTTCATTTGTTTCTTGTAGGACCTGTTCATTGGTCTTTCTGGCTGTCCATGGTATTCTTTGTATTTTCCCCAGAAACCACATTTCTACAGCCATCAGATGTTTTTCAGCTTGACTGCTCATTGTCCAAGCTTCACATCCATATAAAAGTACAGGTTCTATGTAGCACCTCAACACTCTTTTTCTCGTTTCAAATGACATCTTTGTATTAGTCAGTATGTTTTTCATCTTGCTAAAGGCTACCTTAGACATGACGATTCTTGTTCTAATCTCTTCAAGGCATCTCCCATCAGATATTATTACTGTTCCGAGATAATTGTACCGATTCACTTGTTGAAGAATATTCCCAATATACTTGTATATTACATTGTGGTATTTCGTTCTTCCTAGTGACGACCATAATCTGTGTCTTTTTACAATTTAATTCTAACCCTCGTTGTTCACTGTGTGTAACAACTGCATCTACTAAATGTTGCAGGTTCTGTTCATTGTCTGCAATCAAGACTGTATCGTCTGCATATCTAATGTTATTGATGCATCGTCCCCCAATGTTGATTCCTTCTATATCTTCAATATTTCTGAAAATATTTTCACTGTACAGGGAAAACAGATCTGGAGACATTACACATCCCTGTCTCACACCTCTCTTGATAGGCTGATATTGGCCTACGTCATGATCAACTCTTATGGCAGCTTGTTGTTTCCAATATATGGTTCTTACAAGTCTAAGGTCTTTTCCATCAATTTGTAGATCTTCAAGCATCCTTATCATGTCGACATGTCTCACTTTATCGAAAGCCTTTGTGTAGTCAATAAAGCAAAGGTGTAGATCTTTGTTTAATTCTATAAATCGTTCAATTACGGTTCTCAGTAAATATACAGCATTTACTGTACCCTTTCCTTCTACAAACCCACACTGTTCTCCTATTTCAGGTTGTATTTTCCTCCTAATTCTTTGCATGATAATTCTTAGCAAAATCTTCGTGATGTGACTCATTATAATAATTGTTCGATGTTGATCACATTCCAAGGCTCCTGATTTCTTTGGGATTGCAATAAATACAGAATTATACAATTCGTGAGGTATATTTCCAGTATCATATATTGTATTAAGCAGACTGGTAACTTGATCTATTCCATATTCTTCTAAAGCATTAATCATTTCTGTTGTGACGCTATCTGAACCGGGGGTCTTGCCAGATTTCATATGGTTAAGAGCATTCTGAACCTCCATCTTCAAAATTGCTGGTCCTTCATTATTATTTTGAACATCGCAGTGTTCGTCTCTGTTGTCGTCATACAGGTTTTTCACGTAATCTGACCATACATGTAAGATCTGATCTTTTTCTATTATGACTCTTCCATCTTTTGTCTTTAGGCAGCCTGCTGATGTACGTGTTCTTTGATTAGTAAGCTCCTGGATTCTTTTGTGCATTAGTTTCGCATTTTTACTGTTGTGTTGTTTTTTAATTTCTTCGCACTTTTTCTCAAGCCATGTTTCTTTTGCCTCCCTACATAAGGTTCTGACTTTTCTGTGAATTTCTTCATATTTAGCAGGATTATTTTTGTTCTGTCTTCTTGTTTCCATTATTTGTAAAATTTCTTCAGTCATCCATGTCATACGGCCCACTTTCTTTAATTTTGGAATAGTTTTTTCTGCTGCACAACTGATTGAATTCTTCAGCATTTCCCTTTGATAATCTACATCTTGAAATAGGATCTCTAGATCAGACAATAAATCAAATTTGTTCTTTACTTCTATGTTAAAATTATCTTGTATTTCTTTGTCAGTTTTCAATTTGCACAAGTCATATTTAGGGTTTGCTGCTATATACTTGACTTTCTTTAACTTTACCCTCAATGTGCCTGTTATTAATGACATGCCCAAAGAATGTGGACTGCCTTGTTCTGAAGCCAGTAACGGTTGCTCATTGTGAGTACACTTCTTTGAAGATATCTTCATTCAAAACAATGTTTTCCCGTAGTGAATTTGAATAACGAAGACACAAACAATAGATTGCACGATTTATTGCTTGGCATATTTCGCTGCATCTCGTCAGGTACATACTGCAGAAATCACACAACTTACGTGAATTAATTAGATAAATCCTTCAAACTGAAATATACAGTAATGTCGCACAGTAATGTCGATTGTCTACCACGGTAATTTTAAACTGACTAACATGTCTTTCTGCTTACACAAGGACGGCTTACGAAGGTTGATTAGTATAGCTTCAGCAAACTTTAACAATCGACTACTTTGTGTGTTGAACAACACACAGAAGGCACTGTCTCTTTCAACCACGTGACCACTCTCGAGCACATGTCTCCCGACCGATGAAGCCAGACTTTTTCGGTGTGTCGGCCTGCCTAGGCTACCATCTTCTGTGTGTAGTATCTTGTCCAATCAATTCGGAATATGTTCCGAAACCCTGCAATGTAACTGTCGCTCAGTTCTGCATATGTAGATGGCCTCGCATCTGCATGTAAATTGGTAAATACAATTTGATTTGGCGTACACAGCTACAGGTTCTTTTACTGCTGGGACTGGGATCGGTGTGTTTCTGTACCTGATGACTAGAGCTGCAGCACAGAATGTTCGCTCGACTGCTGTAGTGATCTTCATTGATGTTTCTATCCGACCACGGTGTTCTCATTCGACTATAAAACCACACCTCCGTGGCTTCAACACAGTTTATCACTTTCGTTATATTATCATCATCATGCGCCATGCCGATAAGCATGGGTGGTCATGTTTCTTCATCTCACACAGCTCCGTGTTCTTGTCTCGAACATGCCACGTGACCAAGCCATCCATATATTTACGTCTCTGCCTTTTCCTTTGTTCTTTCCCCTCAGTCTTGGCAATCGTCACAAAGTTCTCTAGTTTATTTCTTCTTATAACGTTTCCATAAAAAAATATAACTGTCTATGTCTAATTTCTCTACTCAGTTTACGGGTTTCATTTGTTTCTTTTACGATTTGCTCATTGGATTTTTGTCTGTCCATGGCATTCTTTTTTCTTTACATATATTGCCATTATAAGTTATAAACTTTAAACACCCCTACCTTACTCAGGATCTCATCATTCATTTATAAAAGCACATCTACGAGGCTTCCTCACAATTCCTCACTTTTACGCTTTATTTTATCTGCTAATAATTTATTATTTTATGGAAATTTAACAACTTGTTACTTTAGAACGATGTAACCATTTATTGTATTACGAAAACTTGACTATCTGTCAATGTTTATTCTCAAACTTCTAGTTCTGCGGCGCTGGCAAGTACCCGCTACTGAATTTAGTTGTGTCTGAGACAACGACAGCAACACCAACAGGACAAACAACAGCGACACCAACAGGACAAACAACAGTGTCACCAACAGGACAAACAACAGTGTCACCGCCTCAGACAACAAAGGGTAATGGCAGCGGTACCCTCATACCCTACAGCTTACGATGTATCATGCTATGTACCTATATAACACTATCTGCTTTACTAAACGCCTAGCTAATTATTTTATTATATTGAAATTCCTTTTATAGATTCAGTTTTTGTTATTATTTATTTTTTCGCTTCTTTAACAGATTCAGTGCTAACAAAAAGTAGATTGAGACCAAACAAAAATGGATGGCGGGAAATGGGAAGTAGGGATCTGTCACCGTTATCACTTAAAAGTTGCTAATATGTTAGCAGACATGTTGTATTATTGGGCAATGACAACATTTCAGCGATATATAACCCCGCGGCAGATTTGGGAAGTCGTTTAACTGATTCAGTGCCGAATATGGTAGCTGACATGTTGTATTATGACGCAATGACAACAGTTCAGCGATACATACCCTAACCCTATGGCAGATATGGGAAGTCGCTTAACTCATTCGGTGCCGAAGGATAATATATCGCCATATGTGACCTCTAAGTTGGACAAAAAGAGGATATATCGCCATACTAGGGCCATGATGTTATTTGTTTTGTTTCGTGGCTTATTCCGCAATTTAAATGCTCTGATAGAAAAGTTAAATTACAACGCATGTTAATTTAGTTGAGTACCATATTTGGTCCAAACTTACTTTTTGTTTTGCACTGAATTGGTTAAGATGATTACCCATCCCACGGCATTTTGTGAGTTAAACATCTGAGCATATTCTAGAAAACCACAGTGGCTCAGTGGCTGGGACATGTGCCTGCCGAGTCGCTGGTCGTGTGTTCGAATCCTCATTGAGGTGGACTAAAATAATATTTTGCTCGGGCTCCTAGACTGATACAGCCTGTAATGAGTGCCAGGAAATGACGTGGGAAGTATTATTTGGCGGTCTGTGTAGTACTGGCATTGTCACCCATGAAGTGCCAATTGCTGAATTAAAACGTGGGTCTAGCACCATGCGCCGTGTGAAACGGTATTTTCGTGGGCTATATTGTTTAAGGGTCTCCATCATGTTAAACCACCTACCTCGCGCTGCGAAGGTTATGGGTTCGATTCCGGGCTAGATTGTTTTGTTTCTGAGTGCAATTTTCTTGGAAACACCTGGGAGTCGTCATTGGAGCTACGGACTTCGTGCTTTGTGAGACGCTTTCGACAGGCCGCCTGCGGAAAGAGACCGAGCCGTATGGGGTAAAACCCGTTGCAATGAAGTCGACCCTCTTGACTTTTAAACCCCTTTGTTTGAAAACACAATCATGATTAATATTGGGAATACTCGAAGAAGACCATAGTTGTGCCCTATGTAGAGAAGAGAAACCATGCCGCGCAAATCATAAACACAAAGGCTCCATTTCTATGCCATTTGCCTTTTGTGCATATTGTCTGACCAAATGGCATTCGAGTAACACGCCGTTATCCTGATCTTTTCTCTAGTCCACCGTCTGCTTATCTTCCTTCCTCTTTTCATGCCTTTTCTTCTTTTGTCATTTTTATTCTGCTGTATTTTCTTATTACACTTTTGTCGTTATGTGAAACGTGATCAGTCTTCATCTTCAACAACCAGCGAAGAGTTCCATCACTAATGGTACTAATAGCATCTGATTATGTGTGTATCTGGCCTTTCCTCGCAATTTTGAGCTTCCGCAAATTAGCGAAAGCCACAACTTATTCCTAACTTAGCCTTGAGGGATTTTTATCCACTTGTTAATCTGAAAGCTAAACTTACCCGGCGAACGTTACGTATTAAATGTATATATTGCAAATAATGTTCGAAAATATCAGAAACAGCAGGACATGCAATGTACTCTGTATGTATTGAAGTTACATAGTTATAGAATTGCTGTATCAAAATTGGTGCAGACTGTTCACAAATAAAGCGAAGTATAAGTGCAATAACAAATTGTGTTCTGGCGTGTGTCATATTTATTTATTTTACTGTCTATCCGTTTTGGCATGTATTCTATCCCATTGTTCAACGGTCTTTCTGTTCTGCCGACGTACGTAGATTGATGCCTATATTGAAGTGACTGATGCAATTATATTTGGCGCACTGAGAAACAATTCTTTCACTGCTCGGAGTGTGGGTCATCATCATCGTCACCATCATCATCATGTTGCATGCCAGCTGGCATAGGCATTTATTTGTCCACACATGGCTGTGTTTGTTATTCTGGATCAACTCTGTTGATGCTATTCTTCCATGCTACTGTCTCGATCCATCCAGCATCATTTCTCTTAGTCTGCCGCTTTTCCCTTTGATCTGTCCAGTTGTCACGATGTTCTCCAATGCCTCACTTCTCATCACATGACCAAAGACTGCTGTTTGTCTCTTTCTTATTGCTGTAAATAAGGCTCTAGTTTCATAAGCCTCTTTCATGCAATCGTTGTTTTTTACTCTGACAGTCCATGGAATTCGCAAAATTGGTCTTAGGAATCACATCACCGTTGCTTCCACGTTCTTCATAATTTGTTCATTTACATTCCAAGATTCACTGCCATACAGAGTTGTAATAGTTGTTCTTTCGTATTTAAGACGTAGAGATTATGGGATGTGAAACTGAAATATCCTATCGTAGCCTTTTCTGCACACTCATCGATATCATGGCAAGTATGCCCGTCTGAAATGCGGATATATATATATATATGCAACTTGTCGCTGGTTCAGGATAAACATACCTAGTTGTTGACTTATCACATTTATGGATTTCTTGATTATTGCACCGGTTTAATTTGTGTTCACTTGTAGATATAAGGATGGTTATATCATTATAATGGCAGAGTACTGCACACCACAATCTTCCTATCAACTCTATGCTACCAAAACCAAACCTGGACAATGACAGAAACAGAGAAAAGAAACAAATTACAACAGAAATAAGAATCCTGAAAAGAATACTCAACAAATCAAGAAGAGGAGAAATCAGGAATACATTGGGGTAATAGTAGCACTAGATGTCATCAGACAGCATATGAAATGGTTTGACCCTATAATTATGCCACTAACTAACAATATACCACAACAATCAATGGTGTACTGATTAAATGGAACCAGAAGAAGAGACCGACCATGTAAGCGATGGACAGAGGGAATAAAAGAGTCCTTGGGAATCACAGTACCGATACACGAAACCCACAAAAAGGCAATTTCCCGCTGTTTATGCATATACCAATGCCGGCGTAAGGGCCAGCTGTGAATCAATGCACAAATTCGAGGGGAAGTAAAATGGGCAGGACCGATATTCTCAAGGCGGTACGAACCTTCTTGCCGATATCGACGAGTCTCTGGAGGCTAGTTCTTGACGTCGGAGTGAAGCCTGGCCAAAAACACTGACACCGTTTTCCTGGGTGAGAGAGAAGACATAACAACAGACTCCTCATGAGAACAATGAGTGGAGAGACTTGGAGATGGATACTGTATTGTAGGACTGAGCACCTATGGGAATTAGCCAATGTGCGAGGATGTCGATAGTGATAACATAACATAACATAATATAAAATGGCATAAGAACATAACGTAACATAGCATAACATATCATAACATAGAATAACATAGCATAACATAACATAACATAACATAACATAATATAACATAACATAACATAACATAAAATAACATAACATAGCATGTTGTATTATGAACTCCACAGTGGAGCATGTATGCTATGATGCTTCCGATCATCAGAAGGGTCCTCCTTTCTTGCCGACTGTTTCGGCTCCTTTCTCTTCCCGACACTTTCAGGGGGCGGTGGAACCACCTGGGTCATGTCTCCCGGGCGTTATTCTTCTGCTGCGCGCTCGCACACCCGAAAGAACATAACATAGCATAAATTATCCGAGACCTTTCTTCCGACCCGACCACACAAGTTAATTCATCCTAAAAAGAAACAAAAACCGTTATTGTTTGTTTTTGTATTTGATTGTTTTGCGTGTGGACTAGTTGTTCCTTCAACCAGTGTCCCTAGGCATCGGGCGAATTCACTCCGATTTCTGAGGTACTTGTAACTGACATCCAGAAGTCAAGGATGAAACTACAGATGTGTAATGAAAGAACAGAACCGGCTATTAGAGTTCAGGAAAGAATATGTTCATAAACGGGATATCATAAAGCGCTGTGTGAGTTTGTTGTTAGTTAGTTGCATATCCCTTACATGACGTGGTAGTAAACCCTAGCATTTTTGGCTGTTTGTGATATCTTGGCAAGTTTACGTCAGTAGTTTGTCATTGCTTACTGTACCATTGGCACGCATACCTTTGTATAGGAAACCAACGCAAGACAGTCTGGTTCCAAATCTAACGCAGCTGTGTTTCGAACGCGGTATGCGGAATCACAAATTGCACTTGTAAATCATTCGCAACAGAGCCGGCTTGTTAATAGAGGGAGCGTTAATTTGAAATTGGATGAAGAACAAGGTAAATTAACTGTTGTCTGTTGATATTTCCTGTTTTATATACCCAAGCTGGCTTGATGTAACTAGCCTTCGTTTGTTTTTTAAGCTTTCAATTCTGCTTGATTAACATTAAATATGCTCAGTGGTTCACATATTTACCGAAACAAAGCCCCAGTGGTTTTTGTTTTATTATTATAATACCTTGTTATTGTTACTTTATACAGTTCACTCTCTCTCTCACTCTCACTCTCTCTCTCTCTCTCTCTCTCTCTCTCTCTCTCTCTCTCTCACACACACACACATATTGCCATTGCTTTCTGAACGACCGGCTCCCATACTAACACGCTGCCAAATCGGTCACTGCTGTGTTTTGAACGCGGGAACGCGGCATTACGAATCACATTCGCAACGCCATCGCCACGGACACCGGCATATATATATATATATATATATATATATATATATATATATATATATATATATATATATATATATATATACACACACACACACACACACAGTTGTTTTAACAACAACAGTGAATGCATAATGAGAGCAACTGGAAGACACTCAGAACCCTTCACCATAAGATCAGGATTACGACAAGGTTGTGTCCTGTCCCCTCTCTTGTTCATAACATATATAGACAACATATGTAAAGAAACCAACCAAGCAGAGATAGCAAGAATACCACATGACGAGAACGTAGAAGAAGAACCATCTGCAAATCTAACCATTAGAGAACTCCTGTTTGCGGTTGAAGCAGCGCTAGATTTTATTAGAAAGCAGCAAGTCAAATGGTTTAGCCATGCAAGTAGGTTACCAGTTAACAGCATACCACAACAAGCAATGATGTACAGACCAGATGGAAACAGAGGAAGAGGCCGACCACGTAAACGTTGGACGGAGGGAATAGCAGAGTCCATGTGAATATCGATATATGAAGCCCATAATCGGGCACTCTCACGAAGTTTATACTTCACCTCGACACCACAAGGTACAAGAGGAATATGATGAGATGAGATGATATATATATATGACTATAACTGGCACCTTGCCGTCTTGACAGACGATAGTTTGTAAAATGGGGTTGTCTGTCCACAACACACGGCCTGGGCTGAATTTAGAGACCATGTATTGCCCATGTAGCATGTCTCTTCTCTCCACCTGCCTAGTTTACTCCCGAGGAAAGTTGACACGAATACGTCTAAAACAAGACAAGCTGCAGAAGCAGTCGGATCAGCAAAGAAATGCCTTTACTATAATATATATTAGTGTGAAACTGTTATTAGAAAGTTTTAACATACTATTGAAATAACCACTGGGGGACATAACATCAATAATATTAGATATGCATATAATACAGTATTGAATATAGGTCACGAACAGGATCTGCAACATGTTATAAATGGAGTTATTGTACATGGTGAACAACTAGGGTTATAATTAAAGTGTAAGAACACAGAGATTGGCTAAGGAAGGAGCAAAAGAAGAACATCCTGATGTGCCCATTACATTCCACCAAAAGAAAAACACGATCAAATCAGTCAGAAGGCCACCAAACCTTACTCAAGACGACTACCTCGTTATGGACAGACCAGAACAGGTCATTATTCTGCGCCTCAGAACAGGACACAACAGATTACGCAACCACATGTATACAAAATTCAAGATTGATGACTCAGCCATGTGCACATGTGGTTTGGCGCCGCAGACAGCAAAGCACATACTCCAGATTGTCCAAACTACAACATATCCAGGCGAACCTTCTGGCCTAGAGAGACAACAGTGGAAGATACACTCTAAGGACCGCTGAGTGAACTAAAAAGACTGTTAGATTCACACAAGAGACAACATAGCAGTTATAGACATATTTGAAGCGAATGATCGAAGAAGAAGAAGAAGAAGAAGAAGAAGAAGAAGAAGAAGAAGAAGAAGAAGAAGAAGAAGAAGAAGAAGAAGAAGAAGAAGAAGAAGAAGAAGAAGGAAGAAGAAGAAGAAGAAGAAGAAGAAGAAGAAGAAGAAGAAGAAGAAGAAGAAGAAGAAGAAGAAGAAGAAGAAGAAGAAGAAGAAGAAGAAGAAGAAGAAGAAGAAAGAAGAAGAAAGAAGAAGAAAGAAGAAGAAGAAGAAGAAGAAGAAGAAGAAGAAGAAGAAGAAGAAGAAGAAGAAGAAGAAGAAGAAGAAGAAGAAAAAGAAGAAGAAAAAGAAGAAGGGAAATGTGAATTTTTGCAAACAAGTGGATCGGTACAACTATGTCGGAACAGTCATATCATCTGAGGGGAGATGCCTTGGAGAGATTAGAACAAGAATTTCCATGGTAAAGGCAGCCTTTTGCAAGATCAAAAGCATACTGAAATCAAATCAAATCAAATCAAATCAAATCAACTTTATTAGGGTCACAAATTGGGCGCGCAGGCCCGTCTTACATTCGGCCCTTCCAATCACTCGTCTTTCGTTCATCAAGAGCATTATACATTTACATAGGAAGATAAAATAAACATTGTGAAATGAATGTTGTAAACATAAACAAGGCTAATTACCATGTTATGAAGCCCATCTGCCACCTATCCATACATCACCCCACCCACACAACACCCCCACCTACCCACACACACGCGCACCAAGGGACACATACACACCCCCACCTACCGACACACACGCACACCAAGGGACACATACATACCCCACCAACCGATCCATCCCCCTCCCGCACACCCCCCACCCACACACACTGCCCTCACCTGATCCCCCAACCAAAACACACTCGCCACCCACAAACATTCCCCCACCAACCCACACATCCTACGCCCATCCACATACACATACTACCCCACACATCCTCTCCCCACCCACACCTCAAACCACCCATCCCCCAGCCACATCTCCATCGACAACATATTCCCCACCCATGCAGAAGAAGAAGAAGAAGAAGAAGACTGACCGATAACATGATGTCATTTGCTACGAGAAAAAGAATGTTGGAGTGCTACATAGAGCCTGCGATTTTGTATGGATGTGAAGCGTGGACAATGAGCAAATAAATTGAAAATCATCCAATGGCAGTGAAAATCTGGTTTCCGAGGAAAATGCTAAGAATACCATGGACAGACAGAAAAGCCAATGAGAAAGTCTTTCAAGAAACAAATGGAAATCGTAACTGATTAAAGAAATTAGACATAGACAGTCAATATGTTTTGGGCACATTATGAGATGAAATAAACTGGAGATCTTGTAACAACTGGCAAAACTGAGGGGACAATAACAAGGGGAATGCAGAGATATACATATTTAGATGGCCTGGCCACATGGTATAATCAAGAAAAGAATAAAGAGCTGATCCACGACTCTGGAGATCGCGTGAGATGGCGAAACATGACGTCCCGCGCTAATCGGCATGGCACATGATGATTATGAATGTTCTTCCTTTGATATTTTCTCCAATGAAATTATTTGTGTATCTGTAATATCCCTGTATCTGTATTCCCAACGACATTGCTCTCCTGTCCCACCCACGAAATCAGATGCAAGATAAACATAGCACAAGTAATGGAGATTTTATGAGAGATTTTAATGGAAAGTTATATTTAACACACGTAAGGGAGGTAAACTTAACCCGCGTAAGGGAGATAAACTGAACACACGTCAGGTAGGAAAACTTAACACACGTAATGGAGATGAACTTAACAAAGTAAGGGAGATACACTTCACACACGTAAGGGGCATAAATTTAACACACCTAAGGGACATAAACTTAACACACGTAAGATACATAAACTTAACAACTTAAGGGATATAAACTGCACAACGTAAGGGAGATAAACTTATCTCACATTAGGGACATAAACTTAACACAATTAAAGGAGCTGACAGCAATCCTGTTTAAAGTTTATAATGAAAATACAAAGATAACGAGAATAAATCAAGCAAATAATGATTCCAGCTCCTTTTGTGATAAATATAAAATCATGAGCGTATGTAGTCTGCAATGAAACAGAGATGGGGGTAGAAATAAAGAAATGTAAATAGACATATAAATGACTCTTCATTACCAACTAAGGACAGCAATCCCTTTTAAATTAATATCTGAACTGTGGCTCATTGAGTGACCACCACAACATGTGCCATGCCGATAAGCGTGGGTTGTTTGTGTTTGTGTTTGTGGGTTGTATAATTGGCACCTTTCCGTCTTGACAGATGATAGGTTGTTACATTGTGCATCAAAAAGGCTTAATAATTACAACCAATGGCGGTGGCGAATGTGACTGATAAATCCAATTCCCGCTATAAATGTTCGTCCACAGTGGATGCACGTGAACACATGGTCATTTCCACCATAATGCACCATCTGTCTGATTGTCTACGTATAATTTCTCTAATCAATGTATGACATTTCTTTGCTATCGTAGGACTTGCTCAATTGTTTTTCTGTCTGTCCCTGGTATTCTTTGCATTTTGACAGAAACGACATGTCCACTCCCATTAGATGATTTTCAGCTTGTCTGCTAATTGTCCACACTTTACAACCATACAAAAGTACAGTACAAGGCACCTTCCGTCAAATATTATGACTGTTCAGATAGTTCTGCCTATTCACTAGTCTAGGAATATTGCCGTTTACCCTTATATTACATTGTCGTATTTATGTCTTCTTACTACATAATTATAGTAATACCCATCTCTCCACGTCTCCTAACAAGTCTCCCCAAGTCGCATAATGTCTTGAGGGGAAGATGACGACGACGACGACGACGACAGCAACAACAACAACAACAACAACAACAACAACAACAACAACAACAACAACAACAACAACAACGTACTGTTTCTTATTCCACCACAAGCGTCTGTAGAGGTAACAATGCCTTTCTTGATCTCTGTGTGACATTCTCAACGGGACTGCATTCTGTAGAAGCAAGTGACGGACCCTGTATAACGGCCCCTGACGTATTTGCTATATAATGCTAGTCCACAAACGTACAGACTAATCCGTACTCACTGGGTGATGATGTCAATATTATACTAGTGGCCTTTAGACGACATATAAGGCCCATAAGCAGGCACACTCCCGCTGTTTATAAATTCACCTCGACACCGCAAGGTACAAGAGGACCACGGTGAGATGAGATGAGAGTGTAGTCTGAATCAACTTGGGAGCATCGGGCAACTAAAAACACATCCCCGCGTCAATGAGGATGCCAACATATAAACTCTGAGCAGACAGGCAAGCATGCCAGAGGCTGCGCTACCTCGGCTCTCTATCCCCTCTATCAGATGCGTAAACCCAGATCATTGGGGCTGCGAGGGATTGCATTATGAGTGTCCGGGAGTGTAGGCGTGAAAGATGTCTAATTCAGATATGTAAATCTCTTGTCCTACAGCGACAGACATGCATTGAAATCATCAGTTATAGGATTCAATCTTGCAGGGATAATGCGGTCTAGTGATACAGAAACAGTCGACGTCACTGACACGATACGAGCGCTAGCCTTAAGCTTCCGGTCCGCTGATAGTAGAGTAGCGGTTCAATCCGTACACTGGTATTGGGTTGGAGATAAACGTTGACTGTTCGTTCAGAATTGAGTTGAGTCATCAAGAAACGATATTATAGCACTCAAGACATTCCAGTATGCTCCCAGTCATCATCGTCAATATCCAGCAAAGTGTCCTAATACTAATGGTACCAGTAGCAGTCTGATGATGTGTCCAGCTGGCTTTTCCTCGGAGTCCTGACCAAAGAAACACTACAGTGACTGACTAATAAAATGTCGACGAAGCCATGTACATAATTTGGCTAACCTATGAAAGATCTACTGATATATACACACTAATCTGGCTAAACAATTAAAGCTCTACCAAGATATACACACTTATCTGGCTAACCAATGAAAGATCTACCAAGATACACACACTAATCTGGCTAACCATTAAAAGTTCTACCAAGGTACACACACTAATCTGGCTAACCATTGAAAGATCTACCAAATAATACACATCAATGTGGCTAACCATTGAACGATATACCAATTTATATACATTAATCTGGCCAACCAATGCAAGTTCTACCAAGAAACACACATTAACCTGGCTAACCAATGAAAGATCTACAAAGATATACACACTAATCTGGCTAAACAATGAAAGATCTACCAAGTTATACACATTAATCTGGCTAACCAATGAAAGATCTACCAAGTTATACACATTAATCTGGCTAACAAGTGAAAGATCTACCAAGATATATACACTAATCTGGCTAAGCTTTAAAAGATCTACCAAGATACACACACTAATCTGGCTAACCAAAGAAATAATTACCAAGTTATATACATTAATCTGGATAACCAATGAAAAATCTACCACAAAAAACAGACTAGGCTGGCCAAACAATGAAAGAAGTACCGACAATCACCCAGTAGTGTAGTTAACCAATAGAAGATCGACTGATAAATACACTCTTCAGGCTAACCATCGACGCAGAAACACATTGTCCTGCCTAACCAATGGACGATCGATACAGAAACATACTAGTCTCCCAGACTAATGGATGATCGACACAGAAACACACAAATGTGCCCAACCAATGGACGATCGACACAAACACATTAGTCTATCCAACCAATGGACGATTGACACAGAAACACACTAGTTTGCATAACCAATGGACGACTGACACAGAAACACACTAGTCTGCATAACCAATAGGCGATCGACACAGAAACACACTAGTCCGCCTAAGCAATGAAACAGCAATGAAGAAATACTCTAATCAGCCTAACAAATTGCCGATCGACAAAGAAACACACTAGTCTCTTAACCAATGGACAATTGACAAAGAAACACACGCTAGACTGCCCAATGAATGAAAGTTTGAACAAGATATGTAGAAACAACACTCGACGATGATGAATTTATCTCAGAAACCGATTGGATATCAGGCTTCCTGTAATGTATAAATAACCCAATATCGAATACTGGGAGCCCCGTGTCTGGAGACTTGCCTGACTGCCCAGTTGTCATTTGTTCGAATTCACATTGGTCAGATATTTTGTTTCCCGCGTTTCCATCCTGTTTCAGGATATTGCGGTCAACACCAGCATCTTTCAGCTGTATGTTGATTTCTAGGCTAGATTACGCTCATCAGCACGCCACGACTTTCTGAGTGACCGGCTCCATACTCTCATAAGTCACAGGCGCGACTTGAATTGCTTCCAGTTCTCGTGCGCTCACGTCAACCATGAGAGTATTCGGGGTTACGGAGAAAGCTGCTAACTCCTCGACCAGGGGGACCGGTATTGGTCAGATATGAATATTTAAAACAATCTGGTCTGCCAGGTCGACCCTGTCTAGCTGATGTGTTGGGAGGTAAGGCGGTTGCCATGGTACTGACTAAATCAGCGGCCCAGAGCCCAGTATAAAGTTAGGATGTAGCACCATATGCCCAATGAGAGTTTAGGCCTATAAAGGGATATGTATAAAGTTAGGATGTAGCACCATATGCCCAATGAGAGTTAAGGCCTATAAAGGGATATGTATACAGTTAGGATGTAGCACCATATGCCCAATGAGAGTTAAGGCCTATAAAGGGATATGTATACAGTTAGGATGCAGCACCATATGCCCAATGAGAGTTAAGGCCTATAAAGGGATATGTATACCGTTAGGATGTAGCACCATATGCCCAATGAGAGTTAAGGCCTATAAAGGGATATGTATACAGTTAGGATGTAGCACCATATGCCCAATGAGAGTTAAGGCCTATAAAGGGATATGTAAACAGTTGGATGTAGCACCATATGCCCAATGAGAGTTAAGGTCTATAAAGGGATATGTATAAAGTTAGGATGCAGCACCATATGCCCAATGAGAGGTAAGGCCTATAAAGGGATATGTATAAAGTTAGGATGCAGCACCATATGCCCAATGAGAGTTAAGGCTTATAAAGGGATATGTAAACAGTTGGATGTAGCACCATATGCCCAAATGAGAGGTAAGGCCTATAAAGGGATATGTATAAAGTTAGGATGCAGCACCATATGCCCAATGAGAGGTAAGGCCTATAAAGGGATATGTATAAAGTTAGGATGTAGCACCATATGCCCAATGAGAGTTAAGGTATATAAAGGGATATGTATAAAGTTAGGATGCAGCACCATATGCCCAATGAGAGGTAAGGCCTATAAATGGATATGTATAAAGTTAGGATGTAGCACCATATGCCCAATGAGAGTTAAGGCCTATAAAGGGATATGTATAAAGTTAGGATGTAGCACCATATGCCCAATGAGAGGTAAGGCCTATAAAGGGACATGTTCTTGCTGTACATAGCAGGACCGGCGTTGGGGTGTCATGTCACATATTGTAGGCCACGAGACAGAGGGTTGAGTTCCAGGTCTAAAATTGACCTGGGGTTCCAAGTCTAAAATTGACCTGGGGTTCCATGTCCAAAATTGACCTAGGGTTCCATGACCAAAATTGACCTGGGGTTCCAAATCTAAAACTGACATGGGGTTCCAAATCTAAAATTTACCTAGGGTTCCAAGTCTAAAATTGACCTGGGGTTCCAAATCTAAAATTGAAATGGAGTTCAAAGTCTAATACTTGCAACCTGGGGTTCCAAGTCTAAAATTGACCAGGGGTTCCAAGTCTAAAATGACAGCACGTCCGATGAAGTAGAGGTAGCCGGCATGAATCTGACCCTATCAGGCACCCAATGTAAGATTAGCACCATATACCCAATTCGATCAATGCCTGGACAGGGGTCCTGCACTTTCTGAGAGGCGCCTCCGTGGTGAAGGCGTTATGGACGCAATTCGTAATCCCGCATACAGTGCCTAACAAGCAACTGATGGGTGATTTGGCAGCAGACCACCTTGGGTTGTTTTTCATACAATGGTATGTGTTCTTGTCGTTCAGAAAGCAATGGAAAACTATTGAACGTAATCTTGCCAAAAAATCAGTCAAAAATAATGGGGCTGACTGTGACGTCATGTTAAGTATATGCAACTAACTTAACTTAAATACTATACCCACCGTCAGTCACAAATAACTGCAGAACAATATGAATAATGATGCTCATAATTATACTGGTCTAGGATGGAAGCTCCGACATGTGGACAGTTAGAGCGTTGCTTTGCTAATGCGGCAGCTTCTGCAGCTGGTCTTGTTCCAGATGTATTGCTGTTACCTTTCCTCTGGAGTAAACTAGGCAGGCCGAGAGTGGGATCATGCTACATTGGCAACACATGGTCTCTACAGTTCAGCCCAGGCTTGTGCTATGGAGAGGTGTAGCCTCATTTCTGGTCTTAAGTGGTACCATGTGTTCACACGCATTGTGGGCGAAGGATTTACCGCGCGAACTGGTCTGATCAGTCACATTCGCTACTGCCATGGGTTGTAGTTGTTATGCCTTTTTTTAAGCACAATGTAACAGCTTATCATCTGTCAAGACCAGCAATAATAATAATAATAATAATAATAATAATAATAATAATAATAATAATAATAGTCAAAATACCAATAATACTAAACATACTAATAATGGTAATACTAGTGATAATAATAATAATAATAATAATAATAATAATAATAATAATAATAATAATAATAATAATAATAATAATATACGTAATACTGCAAACTAAAACAGCGAAACATGACACACAGTACGTCGTGAAATCTATTGTTTCATTTTCAAATTCACTAAGGAAAAACAACATTCCCTGCATACGGATTTCCAAAAAAGTAATCCGACACCAAAGTGCTATCACCACGGTCACTGTGTTACGTAACTTTCTGTCCCCGCTCAGAACTTAAAACCAGCGAGCTGGGCAAGGCTTGTACCGGAAATTCACATCTGTGGGGAGGCGCATTCGAATTAACCACGTCATAATTCCCACAGAACGTATGGGACGGATTAGGCCTAAGTTGTCCGGTATTTCCTTTACGGGTTTGTAGATATTCCTGTGTTAACAGACTGTTGTATACTGTTGCCCATATGTCTGGCGATGCTGGCTTCTTCAGTTATAATTTTAAATTAGTCGCCTGTCCTTTAAATGCCGTCGCGATCAACCCAGAATGTGTTTGCCTGTTTGTGATTGACTAAGAAAGTTTACATTGAAATGTTGGCTATTGCTTTCTGAATGACTGAGGCTCATTGTGTAAAAATCAACACAAGGCGGTCAGCTTTCAAATCAACTACGGCTTTTTTCGATCGCATTTGCTAAACCATTCGTCACATACGCCGTCTAGTTGTTATGAGAGCAGTTAGTACAACATGCTGTCACAATTACTGTTCGAACAGCTAATCAGGGTCACTGCAGCAAACGAAAGTAGTTGCTATCTTGTTAAATTAGTCGCCTGTCCTTTAAATGCCGTCGCGATCAACCCAGAATGTGTTTGCCTGTTTGTGATTGACTAAGAAAGTTTACATTGAAATGTTGGCTATTGCTTTCTGAATGACTGAGGCTCATTGTGTAAAAATCAACACAAGGCGGTCAGCTTTCAAATCAACTACGGCTTTTTTCGATCGCATTTGCTAAACCATTCGTCACATACGCCGTCTAGTTGTTATGAGAGCAGTTAGTACAACATGCTGTCACAATTACTGTTCGAACAGCTAATCAGGGTCACTGCAGCAAACGAAAGTAGTTGCTATCTTGGGATACGGGGTATTCACTATCTTTACGGGATTCCTGGATATTCGTTATATTTTTAGGAAACAGGGATATTCATCATATTTCTTCGGATACGGGGATATTCACGATCTGTATGGGTTACTAGCTTTCTTGACATACACGGATATTCGCTATTATCCTTTACATATAGGGATATTCACTATATTTATTGGCATATAGAATACCAAAGGACATCTTTTTTGGTGAATTACAGATGGGTAAGAGATCTTAGGGTCGGCCTCTACTACGATACAAAGATGTGTGTAAGCGGGACATGATTGATACAGGCATTGATAATGCACATTGGGAGTACGTCGCCGCTGAACGTGTTGCATGGAGGGCAAACATCAGAAATGGAATAAAGACAAAGGAGAAAATTATTGCAGATAAGTCACACACCGAGCGTGTGAGACGTAAGATGGTGCATGATGGTGGAAATGACCACGTGTTCACATGCACCCACTGTGAACGGACATTTACAGCGCGAATTGGCCTTATCAGTCACATTCGCTACCTCCATAGGTAAAAATTATTATGCCTTTTTAAAGCACAATATATATATATATATATATATATATATATATATATATATATATATATATATATATATATATATATATATATATATTGGCATATAGGGCTATTCACTATATTTATTGGCATATAGGGCTATTCACTATATTTATTGGCATATCGGGATATTCACTATATTTCTGTGGAAACATTACAATTAAATAGATCTATCTAACACATGAATATTCAATATCTTTCTTAGTTAAATGGAATATTCAATAGCTCTAGAGATCTCTCGGGATAAGGGAAGGAAGGTTAATAGGATCAATTGGGATAAGGAATTTTCGTTAACTCTTTTGGGTTACACACATATGTGAAAGTTCTCCAAGGATACATGAATACGCGATATATTTCCTAGAGTACAGAAATATTCATCAACTATCCTGAGATACAGGAATATACTTTAGTTCTCTAAGAATACATGCATATGTAATTGTTCTCCGTGAATACGTGAATAATCCATACCTATTTCGGGATGCGGAAATATTCCATAATTCTCTTGGAATACAAATTTAAACAAAGGTACATGTCATTTTGGCCACGTAAGATGTAACTTATCAACGTATGTGAATTTATTTGACAGTAATTGAAGTTATGCGCTAAACTATGTGAACTTATGTGGTAGTCAATGAAGTCATGTACTAAGGTATGTGAAATTGTGTGGTGGTCTATTAAGTCATACACTAAAGTATGTGAAACTGTTTAGTAGTCAAGGAAGTCATACACTAATGTACGTGAAATTGGTTAGTAGTCAATGAAGTCACAACTAGACATGTGAACTATGTGAAATTATGTGAAAACAATGTGAAATTGTTTCGTAGTCAATGAAGTCCTACACTAAAGTACGTGAAATTGTGTGGTAGTCAATGAAGTCATGCACTAAAGTATGTTAAATTGTATGGTAGTCAATGAAATAATATACTAAAGTATGTGAATTTGTTTAGTAGTCAATGAAGTCATATACTAAACTATGTGAATTGTTTGGTAGTCAATGAAGTCCTACAATAAAGTACGTAAAATTGTGTGGTTGTCAATGAAATAATATACTAAAGTGTGTGAATTTGTTTAGTAGTCAATGAAGTCATATACTCAACTATGTGAAATTGTTCGGTAGTCAATGAAATCATACACTAAAGTTTGTGAAATAGTTTGATATTCAATAAAATCATACACTAAAGTATGTGAAATTGTGTGGCAGTCGATGAAGTCATACAGTAATGTAAGTGATATTATTTGTTAGGCAATGATGTTATACGCTAAAACACGTGAAGCAGTTTGGTAGACAGTGAAGTTATACACTAAAGTACTCGAGGTTGTTGGGAAGTCAATGATATCATAGACTAAAGTACGCGATAGACAGTGAGATCATAGACTAATTTGCTGTATTCCACAGACCCACACAGACAGTTTGTCACCATGTGCTACTTTCCCAGCTGGACTAGATACAGAGGTAACGTCGCTAAGTATGAAGTTGCCAACATCGACCCAAACATTTGCACCCACCTCATCTACGCCTTTGGAGGTCTGAACACAACGACAAGACAGATAGCCGCTGCTGATCCGGCAAATGAAGACGGACCGGGAAACATATTCAGGTAACAGATTGGGGCGATCGGTTTAGGTTCTTGTACTTTAGGGCGATTTTATTTTTGTCTTTTGAAATTTCACTAGCTTTAAACTCAAGCGTGGTCCATATACACGATACTACTTCAAGTCCTTGTCATTAGAGGGTAGTCCACTGGGCTGACTTTGCGTGTGAATTAGCTTGCCCTATTACCAGTGTCCCTCGCTATCAGGCGAACCCACTCCGACTTCTGAGGTACTTGTAATTTACGTCCATAGGGCAACGAGAAGTCAACATTTGTAAGTCAACTGACCGGTGTAGGGGTTGAACCCTCTACCTCGGCATTAGAACACCGGAAGTTACCAGGGTGCGCTCTTATCCATTCTGCCACGCTGATCTCTCTTTGAAGCGATGACTTACAAAATCAGGGGCGACGCGTTTCTTTGCCACTTTCATCCGATGTTTAATCTATATGTGAACTGCCGACAATCTGTGAACTAAGGACAACCGCTGTGTTTTTAACTAGGGGCAACGGCTCTCGGTGAACTAGGGAAAACATATATCTGTGAACTAGGAGCAACTGCTATTTTATAAAACTAGGGGCAACATCTCACTGTGAACTAGGAAAAACATTTATATGTGAACTAGGGAAAACTGGTGTCTGTGAACTATTGATTACCATATCAGGGGCCTTGGTAGCGTACTAGTTAGACGTTTGCCTTTCGGCCCAGATGTCGTGGGTTCGAATTCGCAATAAGGCAGAATTTTAGCATCCACCTGGGTCGATCCAGCCTGAAATGGGTGCACATAAATATCATGTGACATAAAGACGAACAGAGTGATCAGAACCACATCGACCTTGTGACAATGATCTATACCATAGATGGGTCTAGCACATTATACCCAACATCTTAAAGCATCATCTTGGTATATGCAATCTGTTGACAATATACCCAACACATCTTAAAGTATCATCGTGGCGTATGTAATCTGTTGACCATATACCCAACACATCTTAAAGCATCATCTTGGCGTGTGTAATCTGTTGACCATCTGAATAAGAATCTGAATCAGAAAGCATGCTGAGGAAGGTGAGGACAGGCAAGCCTTCGGAGAGAGTGGCTTGTTTCGCTTCGGAGGTCACGGGTGGCAAACATGGCCTGGATCATTTCTCCGGGGCATGCCGGTGTGCTGGGGAATGAACAGGCGGACAGATTGGCTGGCTCTGCCAAACTTGGTGGAGTATTGATGCATGACAAGGCAGACGTGGTTGCGGCCTTGTGGGAGTACGTGTACACCTCGGAGAAGCAAATGGATCACCATGGTCTGGCAAGAATGAGACAGCGAGGAGTGACGAGGGGATCTGGCCGACGCTCGACGCTCAGAGGAAAGGCGAGACGGACATATAATCCGATTGCTACTGGTACTATTGATGTTGGAACTCTTCGCTGGCTGCTGAGGATGGGGACGGAGCGCTTATGGGAATGCTCCGAATGCTGTGATGTGGTTTCCTAAATCAATCAATCAATCAATCAATCTGAATACCATATAACCAACACATCTTAAACATCATCTTAGTGTATACAATCTGAACACCACATACCCATCACATCTTAAAACATCTTTTTGTCGTATGTAATCTATGCACCATATACACAACACATCTTAAACATCATCTTAGTGTATGTAATCTGAACACCACATTCCCAACACGTCTTAAAGCGATATCTTGGCGTATGTAATCTGAACACTATATATCCAACATCTTAAAGCGACATCTTGGCGAATTTAATCTGAACACTATATTTCCAACATCTTAAAACGACATCTTGGCGTATGTAGTCTGAGCCTAAATGAGTAAGGCACACAGTACAGTATATTTTCAAGCAGTCAAGAACGTATGCCATGAAGTGTAACTCTGGTATGCAACAATCGCCAGGTTAGAGTCGTCTTGACAGCCTCATGTTTTTATTTATGTCTCAGTCAGTTTAATGACCTGAAAAGCCGCAACCCTGCCCTGAAGACATTGATATCCATCGGAGGTCAGTACGCCCACAGCTGGGAGTTCGAAGCGGTGGCGTACACTGACACCACCCTGCAGAACTTCGCTACAACCACTGTCAGCTTTCTGAGGAGTCGCGGGTTCGATGGGCTGGACGTAGACTGGGAGTACCCCGGCACTTGGACAAAGGTTACCTTTATCAGACTGCTACAGGTTTGTGTTCGTCTTTGCCGTCGTGGCTATCGTCATCACCTTCAGCATAATCAGCTTCGTAATCATCATCATCCTCATCATCATCATCATCATCATCATCATCATCATCATCATCATCATCATCATCATCATCATCATCATCATCATCATCATCATCATCATCATCATTATTATCATCATTATTGTCAGCAGTATTGTTGTCGTCATCATTATTGTCATCATAATTATTCTCATCATAATTATTGTCATCATCATTTTTGTTATCATTATTATTGTCATCATCATTATTGTCATAATAATTGTTGTCATAATAATGTTTGTCATCATCATTACTGCCATCATCATTATTGTCATCTTTATTATTATCATCATCATTATTATCACCATCATTATCATCATCATCATTATTATCATCATCCTCCTCCTCATCATCATCATTATTACCATCGACATTATTAACATCATTAATATTTTCAAAAATAGTATGTCTGTCTGTCTGTCTGTCTACTAGCCTGTCTGCTTGCCTGCCTGGCTATCTGTC
The DNA here is from genome assembly GCA_963921405.1 of Cepaea hortensis. NCBI lineage: Eukaryota > Metazoa > Mollusca > Gastropoda > Stylommatophora > Helicidae > Cepaea > Cepaea hortensis. Next base: position 14,381,618 of record OY992879.1, on the reverse strand, counting down.
TGCCTGCCTGCCTGCCTGACTGTCTGACTGCCTGCCTGCCTGACTGTCTGTCTTTCCGCTGGGTGGTTGCGGGTGTGTGGGTGGGTGGTGGAGAATATATGGGTGGGTGTATGCGTGCCGATTATGGGATGGGTGGGGGATGTATGTGTGGTTGGGGGATCAGTGGGTGGGTAGCGGCATGTATGTTTGCCTGAGTCTGTGTGAGTGCGTGGAGGTATGTGTGGGTGGGTGGGGGTGTGGTGGGGGATGTGTGGGTGGATGAGGGATGTGTCTCACAACATTGCAATATACACTGTTTATGTTTACAACTTTCATTTGACAATGTTTTTTCCCCCATGTGAATATACCATGCGTAATATGCATTGTTTATGCATACAAAAATCCATTTGACAATGTTTTTTTTCCCCTATGTAAATGTAACATGCACATTTGATGAATGAAAGATGAGTGATTGAAAGGGCCAAATGTAAGACAGGCTTGAGTGCCTAATTTGTTACCCTTTTAAAATAAAGTTCGTTCGTTCGTTCGTTCGTCCATCCATGCATCCTTTACCCAAAACCCATCTGTCTATAAGCCTACCGATCAATCAATCAACTAACCAACCAACCTAGCTACTTAGCTTCCTACCTACCTACATACCAACCAACCAACCAACCTACCTACCTACCTACCTACCTACCTGAACAAACGCTTACTTTTTAATAAGGTCAAACTAATTCAGAAACCTGTATATCAAAGTGCTTCAAGCTACCTTCGGCCATTGTTTAAATATAATGCAAGATATATCAAACGACTAAACACATTATGTCCCTAAGCCTAGGATAGACTTATACAAAACAAACCTAGCGTACTCCGCTCAGCTGTGGAACAATCGTCAAAGACACCACTAATCCCGATAGATAATTATTTGAACATTAAATAAAAATAATAACATTAAAGGAAAACTAGAATAATAATCATTCTCCTTAATGTGGTACGATATATCTATATTAGCTGATTATAATTGCCATGTCAAAACTTAGTTTTAATGAGTCATGCATTATTGATTATTTCATATTTGTATGCGTTTATAATGCATATATTGTGTCTGTTGTTGTCTAAGATTAGCTTCACAAGTGATGTATGGATAAACTAATGCATGAGAGCAGAGCTATAAGTTGGGCAGAATGCCAGACGGGCCTGAGTGCCCAAATCTTAAGCCTTTGAAAATAAATGTTCGTTCATTCTCTCTGACTGTCTGTCTCTCTATCTATGTATCTGTTTGTCTGTCTGTCTGCCTTTCTGTCTGACTACCCGTTCGTCTGTCGCCCTACCTCTATCTGTCTGACAGTTTCTCTGTCTATCTGTCTTTTTGTCTGTCTGTCTGTCCTTCTATTTGATTGCTTGTTCGTCTGTCCTCCAAATCCTACCAGCCTGTCTGTCTGTCTCTCTGTCTATCTGTCTGTTTTTATGTCTATCAGTTCTTCTGTCTGACTGCCCGTCCGACAGACCGTCTGTGCAAACCCCGGCCGGTCATCCAGCGTGTCTGTATGTGATATGCGTTTATGTGCGTGTGTATGTATACTATTTGCGTGTATATGGTCTGAGTGTGAATATGTGTGTCGCAAGATTCGATATGTCATTAAGACACCTCCTTCTGTTGACTGAGTTGTTACGGCACATTTCAATAATTATCATAACAATGATTCATCAGATGTGAACATAATGTCTCGCATTTTCATTCCAGGCATTGAGAAAGGCCTTTGATAACGATACACAAGAGCCCAAATTACTGCTCACATTCGCAGGTGCTGCCGGACAATGGAACATAGACCCAGGATACGACGTTCCAGAAATTGCCAGGTACTTTACCATCTTCTACATTTGGGTTCCATATTTGCCAGCATCTTTAGAAGATATCGGTCGTTCAAAAAGCAATGGCAAACTATTGAAAGTAAACTTGCCAAAAAATCGCAGCCAAAGAATGTTGTAGTTGTCTGCGACGTCTTGTAAAGGATATACAACACAATTTAAAAGATATGTAATGTTAAACTAAAGAAAGTGAATGTTTAAGTTGACTCAGTCTCTCAGACTTATCCAGCTTTCACTGTGTACCGGGAGAATGTCTTGGGAAGTGAAAACGGCCTGCGAGATATCAGCCACATCTCTCCTAGCGAGATATCGGCCACATCTCTCCTGGCGAGATATCGGCCACATCTCTCCTCGCGAGATATCGGCCACATCTCTCCTGGCGAGATATCGGCCACATCTCTTCTCCCGAGATATCGGTCACATCTCTCCTCGCGAGATATCGGTCACGTCACATCTCTCCTCGCGAGATATCCGTCACACCTCTCCTCGCGAGATATCAGCCACATCTTTCCTCGCGAGATATCGGCCACATCGCTTCTCCCAAGATATCGGTCACATCTCTCCTGGCGAGATATCGGCCACATCTCTTCTCCCGAGATATCGGCCACATCTCTCCTCGCGAGATATCGGTCACATCTCTCCTCGCGAGATATCCGTCACATCTCTTCTTCCGAGATATCGGCCACATCTCTTCTCCCGAGATATCGGTCACATCTCTCCTCGGGAGATATCGGTCACATCTCTCCTCGCGAGATATCGGTCACATCTCTCCTCGCGAGATATCGGTCACATCTCTCCTTGCGAGATATCGGTCACATCTCTTCTCCCGAGATATCGGCCACATCTCTTCTCCCGAGATATCGGCCAGATCTCTCATCGCGAGATATCGGCCACATCTCTTCTCGCGAGAAGCCTTCTTATTCCCTTTCGCCCTTATCTCCATTGGTGCATAGACCCTCACGCAACTCATCACAAGCCGTCTTGTTCTTAGCTTCCTCAACCGGCTCCGCCCCCTGCCTCCTCGGCAGTCTCCGTGGCGAAGTGGTCAAGCCGTCCGCCTCGGGCTCCGAAGGTTGTGGGTTCGATTAATAGCCGCATCCTTCGGTTCAGGAGTGGATGTTTCCGAAGACCCCTGAGGGTCGTAGCTGGACTACAGAGTTCGTGCTTTGTGCGACGCTTTCTATGCTGCGGATAGAGACTGAGCCATGTGGGATAAAAACCCGTTGCAATGAATTCTACCCTGTGGACTTTTAAGCAACATTTTTATTATTAATTTCTGTCCCCGCTTATCTTTTTTTCCCTATGTATTTCTACGAGGGCTAATCCAAAAACAATCTCCGATTGGCTGGTAAAAATGAACCGACTGCTTTAGCGACACCGTTGTTTGCTTGCATCATGCAGTAGGTAGTCTTTTAGCTCACTACACATTAAAAAACAACAGTCCTATTTGTTCAGTGGTTCACGAATAGCGAACGAATAAACATGAACACTGTTATTGCCTTTCTGCAATGAAATTCGTGGTGTGATTCTGTTTCTTCAAGCAGAAGGTAAAAATGCGGCAGAGATGCATCGTGGATTGTGTCGTGTGTAGGTTGATAACGTTAAGAGTGACAGTTCTGTGAGGGATTGGTGCAGGGGATTCAGAGATGGGCGTAAAGATGAACATGATAAGCCTGGACAAGGACGACATTCATGTGCATGATAAGGGTGGACAAGGACGACATTCATGTGCATGATAAGGGTGGACAAGAACGACATTTATGTACATGATAAGGGTGGACAAGGACGACATTCATGTGCATGATAAGGGTGGACAAGGACGACATTCATGTGCATGATAAGGGTGGACAAGAACGACATTTATGTACATGATAAGGGTGGACAAGGACGACATTCATGTGCATGATAAGGGTGGACAAGAACGACATTTATGTACATGATAAGGGTGGACAAGGACGACATTCATGTGCATGATAAGGGTGGACAAGAACGACATTTATGTACATGATAAGGGTGGACAAGGACGACATTCATGTGCATGATAAGGGTGGACAAGGACGACATTCATGTGCATGATAAGGGTGGACAAGAACGACATTTATGTACATGATAAGGGTGGACAAGGACGACATTCATGTGCATGATAAGGGTGGACAAGGACGACATTCACGTGTGACAGATGAGCTCGCATATCTTCCTCTGTTGCTTTTGTCCTGTGAGTTTCAGACAAAGATCGTTCTAGCTATAATATTCTTAGGAGTGCCCACTAGACTATAAAAATAATGATCTAGTCATCATCATCATCATCATGTGCTATGACGATAAGCGTGGACCGTCAAGTTTTGACATCTGACACGATCATCAGAGTCGTGAACATCTAGTATCATATACTTAATGCTAATGACGCAGTGTTTAAGGGCCGTGTACTTGTACTTTACTAATATATAAACAGAAGTGAAATTGAGTTCTTTTATGTTAAAACACACACACACACATTCACATTTGACTTTATATCTAAGAGGGGGCATCAAATGAAAAACTTAAATGTTTTTATTTAATATTTTGGTGAATATATTTTGTAAAAGTAAAGAATAAATGTATAATGTTTCGATGTAGTCACCGCTGCGTTCAATGCACGTCCTCGAGCGCCGATAAAGTGCTTGGATTCCTTTAGAAAAAGAAATTCCCTAGTTGGCGAGTGCATTACCCACATGCATTACAACACATGTATTACCATGCTGTACCTCTTCACTAAAGTTACACTATTTTGAAACTTCCTACCCCACTCATACACTTGCTGGACTGACAGGCATGCATCGCCATACTGGACCTTCATTTGCCGATGAATTTCCATAGGCATCAACCCTTCACTGATTAAAAAAATAACGGATAAAAGAACGCTGCTTCTCTTTCGTGCATGTCAAAAGTGGAACGGCAATCTGTGAACTAGCCTTATGAAGTCATCGTTCTCGTCTGCACCGTGATGTCACGTGCTTAACACTCTTGATATACTAAACAACAATATTGATTGAATCACCAAATATCGAAAAGTAGATTGTGAGCTTTACTAGAACACGAATACAAGAAACAAAATGGACGTTGCGGCTAAAGCCTTCGTCAGCACAGAACAACAAACCGACACACAACCATTCTAACATCACTACAGGAAAATATTAAAGTTACTTATCTGTATGCTTGTATTGCTGAATACGTCTTGAACCACTATCAATGGATGGAATTAACCGGATGTATGGTTCAGACGGTTACTGTTATCAGCAATATTAATAGGTTATAAAGCAATGGGTGTTTATTGTAATTTATATCACATTATTAAGGTTTTCATTTGAAGCCCCCTCGTACTAGACTCAAGTCTGTTTAAATTTAAACTAGAAAGCACGGTTAGAATAGTAAATACATGTAAATTAGAATGCACTTTCAATGTACAAATCAACATGTGTATGACCGTTAAGCTATCAGAACGCTATTTTTGTATTACAACAGACTGGGGCGAACGAACGAACGAACGAACAGACTTTATTTTCAAAGGGTAACAAATTGGGCACGCAGGCCCGTCTTACATTCGGCCCTTCCAATCACTCATCTTTCTTTCATCAACAGTGCATAGGAAAAAATATTGTCACATGAATTTTGTAAACATAAACAATGCATATTACTATGTTATGAGACACATCCACCACCCACCCACATATCCCCCATTCATTCCAACTCCCCCACCCAACCACACACATAACCCACACACACATACATACCCCCACCCATCCACCACATCCCTACACCTACACATCTCCCCACCCACACACACCTCTCACCCACCACACATCCCATCCACCCACACCCCAAGCACACATACATTCCCCAATCCACACATCCCCCACCCACACACATCCACCCACCTACACACATCTCCACACCCACTCACATATCCTCTACCCGTCCCATTACCCACCAACAATCACTCACCCACATATCCTCCTCCACCCACATACCTCCAACCACCCAGCCAAACACACATTCCTCAGCCACATATCCCCCACGCACACACACATGTCCCCGTCAACTCACATATCCCGCACCTACCTACACACAAATTCCGCATCCACCCACATAATCTCCCATCTCCCCCAGCCCACTCACAGATCCCGAGCCCACCCCTACAAACATCGCGTGGATGTATAGCTTATAGAAGTGGTTCCATGTATGCCAGACTTTTATCTACTTGCAGATATGTGGATTTTGCCAACTTGATGACCTACGACTACACTGACAAGTTTGCCAAAGTGGCATCCTTTAACAGTCCTCTATACTCCAGGAATGACTCAAGATTTAATCCAACATTGAGCACGGTAAGAATCCAAACTCTCATCTCATCTCATCTCATCTCATGTCATCTCATCTCATGTCATCTCATCTCATTCCTCTTGTACTTTGTGGTGTTGAGGTGAAGCATAAACAGCGGGAGATTGCCCGGTTAATGGCTTTATGTATTGAGATTCCCATGGACTCTGTTATTCTCTCTGTCCATGGTTTACGTAGCCAGCCTCTTATTCTGATTCCATTTGGTCTGTACATCACTGCTCGTAGAAACATTAAAAAGTAAGAATCCAAAATCTACTATCATCAAATGCCTTGCCAGCTGTCGTGTTTATTCACATTTCTTCACATCTCGGCATACCATTTTGTGCTATTTTAAAAATGCTTTGATGAATTCATCATTCCAGATAGCATTTATTGTCAGCCGTGCCTATTCTTTCTTTGACAGTCATCGTCTATCCGTGAATTCAGGAGAAAAGTTGTTATATCATGTATTATCACCCACGTCGTTTATTTTACTGACTACCATCTTATACATTTGAATTCAGGATACAAGTATTTATATCATATATTTTACCTTTGCCCATTCTTTCTTTGACAATCATTGTCTACCCGTGAATTCAGGGGAAACGTATTTATATCATTTATTGTCAGCTCCGCCCATTCTGTTTTTGATAATCATCGTCTTTACTTAAAATTCAGGAAAAAAGTATTTATATCATTTATTGTCACCCCTGTCTACACTTTCATGGACCATCATCTTCTACACTTGAATTGTGGACGTAAGAGTCACAAGTCACATTCTTCCAGTGGATAAACAATAACGAAAGAATGTGACATATCACACCACGGATGCAGAATGCATAATGTCAACGACGATGTTTCAGCAATATTAAACACAATATCAGAATGCATAATGTCAACTATGATGTTTCAGCAATATTAAACACAATCCCATATTTTGTTTAAGTTAGTTGCATATCCTTTACAGTATGTAGACGTCAACTCCTGCATGTTGTGACTGTGAATCCCGGATTATTCCCCAAGATTGTCATAGCCCTAATGTGGGTTTAGAGGTGCCTGTTGTCATTGTACAAATGGCTGCTTGTGTTGAACACCAAGTGTAATGGCTCAGAAAATTGCCATAGCCATGTATGGGTTTGACAGGTATTTCCTCATGTTGACATGGCTCTGAAAGATGACTGACTGCTCGTGGTGCTGAATTGCTCTTGTTATTGTGCAGCATTGCTGTCATGAATGGGCTGAGTTTGAGTGGTATCTTCTAGAACTACAAGATGTCAGGATACGGAGCTTGTGTTTGTCCTGGTACATGATTGCTGACTGTTATTGAGCTGCTGATTGTATCATTAAGTGGCTGATTATTATTGAGTTGCTGATTGTACTGTTATAGACTTCGCCCTTGTCGTGAACAACACTTTGAGTATCTTGATAATGTATGAATGACTGTTTATAATCCATCCATCATGTGCCATGCCGATAACGTGGGCGGTCATGTTTTGCCATCTCACTCGATCACCAGAGTCGTGGATCAGCTCCATGTTTCTGTCTCGACCATTGTTTATAATGTTATATGTTAAACTATATAATTCTCCTTCTATCGTTCCGGATCACAGAGTGAGACAATAACTGTAATAGCCAGACAAAAACAGCATACAGTTTCACATCTTCTGTTATGGCACTGACATGTTTACAATAATCACAACATCCTGCTGTCACTCATTAAACAACTATGTGTGAATACCAAATGTATAGATGACGGTAAATTAAAGGTTGTTATTGCCACAGCGAGTCTGAGCTGGTCTGCTCACTACCACGGCACCAGATGGAATGACCCGCTTCAGAGAGACCTTGCCTCCTGGACTCGGTCGAAAGTGTGCTTCTCGCACAAAGCACATCTGCCCTTTCAGAACTTTAGTCACACTCTCATTGGTGACATTTACGTTCAGTGAATTGCCAATGCTTTCTGAACGACTGACACTCATACCATTGTATAGAAACCAACGCAACGCGGTCTGCCTCCAAATCTCCCGCAACTGTGTTTCGTTCATAGTATGTGAAATTACAAATTGCATTCACCACAGAGACGGCAATCAGCTAGTTTATTGTTGAAAATTAAGAGTGATGATGTGTAACTTTGATATTCGTTGTCGTACAGAAACGTGTGTAGTGAATAAGCAAACAATGAAACTAACATCATATTTCAAAATGTGGTTTTGGAGAAAAACAGAATACATGGCAATGCAGTAGACGGAATCAAGCAATGAAATATAATGAAATCGGTGTTCAAGAACTGTCCATAAAATAAAGACCAGACAATTACGGTATTTCTGCAATATATAGTCTTAACACCCAAAGGGTGTTGTCAAATATAAACTTGAGTGGAATCATGCAAGAGGAAGACAACGCCATATTATGGTGGGCATCATCAAGGGAAAGCTGGAAGGACTCTCTTTAGGTTAGATACATTTACTTTATAGGACGTAGCAGTCAACCCCAGCATATATTGGCTGTTCGCAACTCCTGGTCAAGTTTACGTTCAGTAGTCTGCCATTGCTTTCTGAACCACCGGCACCCATACCTTTTAATAAAAATCCAACGCTAATTCAGTCTGCTGCCAAATCGCCCGCAGATGTGCTTCGAACGCGACATGCGGGATTACAAACTGCGTCGGTAAAACCTTCGCCACGGAGACGCCTCTGTATAAATGGACAATTAAAAAGCAGCGTGATCGAGGTCATTTTTAATGCTTATTTTCCAGATAGAAAGACACACACACACACACACACACACACACACACACACACACAGAGAAAGTGAGAGAGTGTGTGTGTCAAATGAATGTTGTAAACATAAACAATGCATGTTACCATGCTATGAGACAAAACCCTCAGCCACACACCCATCCCCTATCCATCCGCGCGTCCCCCACACGCAAATCCACTACCCAACCACACGCATTTCCCCAGGCACATACATACCCCCATCCATCCATCCATCCCCCACCCACACATCCCACACACACATCCACACCTATACCATCTCCCCACCCACACACACACACACACAGATCACCCGACCACCCAAACAAAAACCCAGGCACACATGCATGCACCCACTCACCACCCACCCACACATCCCCTACCTTCACACATCTCCTCACCCACACACACATCCTCCACCCACCCCATAAGCTATCAACACTCACCCACCCACATATCCTCCACCACCCACCCACACACCCCTAACCACCCAGCCAAACACACATCCCCCAGCCGCACAGCCCCCATCCACACACACATATTCCTGCCAACTCACACATCCCTCACCATCCACGCACATACATACCCCCATCCATCCATCCATCCCCCACCCACACATCCCACACACACATCCACACCTATACCATCTCCCCACCCACCCACACACACACACACAGATCACCCACCCACCCAAACAAAAACCCAGGCACACATGCATGCACCCACTCACCACCCACCCACACATCCCCTACCTTCACACATCTCCTCACCCACACACACATCCTCCACCCACCCCATAAGCTATCAACACTCACCCACCCACATATCCTCCACCACCCACCCACACACCCCTAACCACCCAGCCAAACACACATCCCCCAGCCGCACAGCCCCCACCCACACACACATATTCCCGCCAACTCACACATCCCTCACCATCCACGCACATACATACCCCCATCCATCCATCCATCCCCCACCCACACATCCCACACACACATCCACACCTATACCATCTCCCCACCCACACACACACACACACACACAGATCACCCACCCACCCAAACAAAAAACCCAGGCACACATGCATGCACCCACTCACCACCCACCCACACATCCCCTACCTTCACACATCTCCTCACCTACACACACATCCTCCACCCATCCCATAAGCTATCAACACTCACCCACCCACATATCCTCCACCACCCACCCACACACCCCTAACCACCCAGCCAAACACACATCCCCCAGCCGCACAGCCCCCACCCACACACACATATTCCGGCCAACTCACACATCCCTCACCTACCCCCACACACACACACAACCCACACCGACCCACACATCCCCACTTACACACATCCCCCATCCACACATCCAGCACCCCACACACACACATTACCCACCCCCCCCCCCCATCCCCAACCTACACGCACTCACCCTCCTATACATCCTCCACCCACCTGCCATCCACCCCCCCCCTCCTTATCTACAATCCCTCAATCACACATCCCTTAACTACACATCTCCCCACCCATACACTCACACACACATCTCCCCACCCATACACACATCGGTACCCACAAACACATTCCCCATCCGAAAACGTTAGAGAGAGAATCAAATCAAATCAAATCAAATCAACTTTATTAGGGTCACAAATTGGGCGCGCAGGCCAATTTGTGACCCTAATAAAGTTGATTTGATTTGATTTGATTTGATATTGAGAGAGAAAGAAAGAGAGAGAAACGCGAGAGCGAGAGAGAAAGAGAGAGAGAGAGAAACGAGAGAGAGAGAGAGAGAGAGAGAGAGAGAGAGAGAGAGAGATTGAGATTAGATGTTATTATGAGGGGCTACTTCGACTTCTAAAGGAGCTATTACGAGGTTCTTCCCTAAAATTCCAATTTTGTTATTATTCTTCCCTGAAATGTTAACGCTGTAATAACGATGTCATGTTCTTCCCTCAACTGCGTTGAGTCAAGAACTGACATCACAAGAATTGGGACATGCCATACTCGCACCGTCCTGCTATTCAACAACCCAGCGAAGACACCGAATTATAATGGTATCAACTGCAATCTTATTATGTGATCGTCTGACTTTTCCACTGGGAACTGAGTGTCGGCAAAATACCCTGGTCATTCCCTGGCGCCCTATTCTCTACAGGTAATGATGGTGTAACTGTTCTTCCCTCGACCATTAACTCGGAAATACAGAATCTATCATGTTCTTCCTTTAAATATTAAATCAGCTGTCCTTGTGTTTCAGAACTGGACGGTTCATTACTGGAACAGCCTGGGCATGCCCTACCACAAAATTGTGGTGGGTATAACTGGAGTAGGTCGCAGGCTGGTCCTACAGAACACATCAAATACTACCCCAGGTTCGAACGTCACTGGCGAGGTCAGAAAGGGCAATTACTACGCAATAGAAGCTGGTTTGGCCTACCCTGAGGTAAGAGATAGGTCATGTGTGTCTCTGGGTGGCTGTACGCAAGGGTAGTAGATCATACTTGATGTATAATTCTGGTAACTTGTAGGAACACAAGACCACAAACTCAGGCATGCATAATTTTTACATGCACTATTCCCGAGGTACGTTGTCCGCCTCGAGTGCTGGAGGTCCCGGGTTCAGGCCCCGGTGAGGACCAGGATTTATTTAAAGAATCCACCGGGACTTCCAGTAATTTCCCCTGGTCTCTGGGTAGTGAGATCGGACGACCGTGTGTATTGTTGCGCACGTAAAAAAATCCCTTGGCAGTTGGAAATCGAAAAAGAGTAGCCTAACGGCGCTGCCCGGGCAAAATTTCGAGTTAAAAATCTACCCAAAGCATTTCAGGATCCTCGCCGATGCAACGGAGTTCGTGCATTGAGCTGAGTTTCTCCAAACTCAGGTTTGAGTTGGTAGGAAAACGGAGCACTTATGGGTTAAACCGTGTGCCGTGATGTTGATCCAACGACTAAAACTAAAAACTAAAACCTACCTACCTACTTACCTAGCTACCTAGCCAACTAGCTACCTACCTACCTACATTCCTGGAAAGGATATACATTAGGGAACCTAAGAATAGTACATCTAGAAAGGCCTGTGTCTGGAATTAGCAGGTCAAAAAGAAAAATAAGAAGACCTAAAACACACAGAGAAGATGAGTAGAAACAGTTATGAATAATATGTGTATTATGTGAGTTCTATATTGGATAACTAAGAGCAGAGCGGCTTGGAGTCGGTTGATGGCTTATATCCCAAATGAGGAAATACGGGCGAAAGAAGAAGATCATTCACGTGAACATCCAAGTATATGGCATCATTGTCCAGTCATTCACCTCCTTGAACCCATATTTATGGATTATTGATCAAATATGAAGCCAGCCAGTTTTGTATTATCATACTTTTCAAAACATGTAGTAGTGGAGTGCCTTGCTCTCTGGCTAAGGAGTTACGGTTTTTCTCCGTAATCCTGTATATCCACGTCGGGTAGCGCAGATGCGCGAGATTCGGTGGCTGATCGCGTCGCGTTTTACTTACAGGAGTACGTGAGCCGGTCGCTCAGAAAGCAACGGCAAACTACTGAGTATAATCTTGCCACGAAATCAACAACAGCGGTACAACGCTGGTGTTTACAGCGATGTCCTGTAAATAGGATTTTCTAAACAAAAACATTGTAGGGGAGTTGAGTGTAGAATTTATTTCTGCATTTCGTTGCACATGTCTTTCCAATTGTCACAACATATTCAGATTTTGTCTTCCCATCATGTTGCAATACAATGAAGACTGTTTCTGATATTTGTGTTTGTTGTCTTTGCGACTTAGTGTCCTTCAACATATCAGGATTTCTCATGTTGGCTATCCAAGGAATTTTCAGCATTCTTTTAAAACCACAACCCCCAACACGATTTGGTTCGCTTGTTTACTAATTGCCCAGAATTCGTAGCCATAAGTTAGAACTGGTTCTATGTAACACGCACGAATTCGTTTTCTAACTTTCGACGACAAGAACTTATTGCAACATGTATATTGTTATGACAGATAAAACTACTATAGAGAAAGAAATATATGTTAATGAGGACAGATTGCATGTGGTGGACAATTTCGAATATCTTGGGTCATTCATTGATTACCAACAATGGTGACACAATAAAAGAAATTAAACGACGATTATCAATTGCTCTTCAAAGACTAAAACAACTGAATAAATTATGGAGTAGGAGAGATAGAACTACAAAAATTATAATTTTAAGAGCATGCATATTTCCCATTGCAACATACGCCTGTGAGACTTGGGCACTTACTAAACAAGCTGAACCGCGCATAAATGCCTTTGAATATAAATGTTATAGACGAGTTCTAAGAATATCTCGGATAAAGAAAATAACAAAAGCATCCATGCTTCAAGAGCTGAATATTGAAGAGGGTAGGCTATTAAAGACGATAAAACAATGAAAATTGAAATAGTTTGGTCACTTGAAACGTTATGGAAGTTTGGTGAGAACAATAATGGAGGGGTATATGCCAGGGAAGAGAGGAAGAGGGAGGCCAAAGAGAAGATGGGTGTATGATGTGGCTGATGATCTCCGGATGGGTGTATTGGACGCGGGATACCTTGCTTGTGATCGAGAAGTTTTCCGGAAGGCTGTTGTGGGAGCTAGGTTCTGCAAAGGACATGCTATTAAATGAATGAATGAATGAATGAATGAATGAATGAATGAATGAATGAATGAATGAATGAATGAATGAATGAATGAATGAATGAATATTATTATGAAGAAATAGCAGTATTATTTTCATTGTTGTGTCTCTATGTGAAGATATGCGAGCTGTTGTCCAACACATCGACTATCAGGACATTTGACCAGGAGCAAATGAACCCCTACTTGGTCAATGGTGACGACTGGGTAGGCTACGAAGACAAAGAGAGCATCGGGCTCAAGGTTGGTTGTCTGGCCTGTTTGTTTAACGTTAACAAATGTTATCAGATGTATCATTTCCGGGAAGATTAATTAGGCCAACAATTGCCTGAAGAAGTCGGATGTGCAGCTGAAAGCGCAAATGTCGCAGCTCTGCTTTAAACAGGTACAGCGCAGTTACGTCCAAAACAAACATTCTGGATGAAGAAGAAGAAGAAGAAGAAGAAGAAGAAGAAGAAGAAGAACATTTTCTTAAATAACTGTAATCTGGCTAGTTTAGTTAGTTAGTTAGTTAGTCGACAGATCATCCTCGTTGCACATCGAACCATTCAGTCCATAAGTGCTCGGATCCCCTCCTCAGCAAATCCTGCAGCGTGTAGCGGCTAACGACGCCAGTTCTGTGTTGGTTTATCAATCTTCTTTGGCTTCCTGCGTAGTGTTCTTGTTTGGCTAGTTTGTTTAACTTTAACAAACGTTACAAGATGTATCAGTTTCTCAAATAGGTTTATATAACAGTACTGATGTTATAGAGCAGAGACAAAGCCCTTGCTGTATTTCATATGTTTATTCAATTGAATACATCGTAGAATATAAAACAATGACTTTCTGGACAGATGTTATTACAATAGGTGTTGCTAATCCAAGGTACAGATGGTAACTAACTATTTCCTACCCCCCGCGTCACAGATTGAGCGTCCCTAGTTACATCCCAACGGGATGCTCAGCCGTGCCTTGTATACTAGTCTTTTCCCCTTTGCACACCACCCATTAAACCCTAACAGAGATGATGCTCTGTTATATTTACACTCTAATCGGCTAAACAGCTATTGAACCCTTTCAATAATTTATGTGCATGTTTCTCCATCTAAGTGTATACACGCCAATCAATTCCTCTGTATATGCAGTGGCATTTAAAAATGGCAGATCAGGAAGCTAAACATTCATCGAAATTAGTGGACATCTCTTTAAATGGACATTTTCGGTCTTGAAAAGTGGGCAACTCGGGTTATGAATAGTAGACAAGTCTTAACTTGTCTAATTAGTGGACAACTCTGTTCTCGTCTGAATAGTGGGCAACTCTGTACTTGATATAACTGTTGACAACTCTTAATTTGCCTGAACAGTGGACAACACTATTTGCGTGAATATTGGACACCTCTTGACTTGCCTAAATAGTGGACAAATCTGGACATGAATAGTGGTCACCCTTATATTTGTCTGAATAGGGGACAACTCTATACATGTCTGACTAGCTGTTGCTTGTCGTCCCGGGAGGAACGTGGAATGAACAAGCACACCTTATTACTTCTTCTTCTTTTGGATACTTGACTGACTTCTGTCTACACTCCTCCCTTCTGTCTTCCCTTCCATACATCTTTTCCTTTCTCTCTCTCTATTATTCTTTCATCACATACTCCGACAACAGTTTCTTTCAACAATTAATAAAATATTTATTAATAAATAAAACTATGTCTTGTGTATGGATGGACTGTGTATATGTAGATGGTATTATCTTCTATTGTGGGTGCAGGAATGAACTCGGAATGTCTAGTCTCTGTATCACCTCTCGCCCAATTTCACGACCAAATCACATGACAGCAAACATATAACAGGACAGGTCTCACCCTGGATGTTCCGTCTGCTTGAGTCCGGAGGTAAATCCGTTATTGAACGAAAAAAAACTGTTCCACTGGATCACCGTAAAGTAATAATATTCCAGTAAGTCTATGACTTCGCCAGAGTCTGCTTCACAAAGTTAATAATCCAACACCGGAAAAACCACATCACCACAATCCATCATATTGTCTCTATCGACTAGCAATGTTCTGACTTGTCTATTGTTTCTTCACTATGAGTCTACAGTGTAAACGTATGTAGTTTTATTTGGATTTGCTTTCCGCAAGATTATCTTCCTTTTTCATGGTTACTTTGGTTATCTTGATATACTTTTATGTACTAAACTTTCTCTGCCCCCTTTAAGTGCCTGATTAAAGTTAACGTTCTTTCCTTTATTATCAACACTGCTTTCTCTGTACACAAGACGTATTTGTCTATCTTCTCTGATATGTCAGGATGAGAATTGGAACCTGTGAGATGTATAGTAAATCAAGTGATATGATTCTGCCACTTAATACTACTTATGTAAGTGCCCTTCTCCAGCCGTAATGAAAAGGCTTCCGAAGTAAACACTAACATAAGACATATGAATTCACCAAAGTCTAAACTATTCACTAATAGAAAGCAATGGTAAACGCTATGCACCAACATCTATTTCCCTATGCTAATATTACGCTATTATAATACCTTATATACTCTATCGGACTCCCTGAATTGAAATACACCAGCGAATAACACACTAATATCCCATCTTCGTTCAACAATCAGGGATGTGTATTTCTTTCCACCTACAGGAGGCATAGAGATTTCTGCCCAGTTTGGGAACACGTACTAAAACAGAAAACCTAGTTTCTACTATTTATATTGGGCCTCCCGTTCTTCCGTTATTGTTGGATGTTCATACCTCAACACTCGTCTCTTGACGTATCCTGCACATCAAAAGGCGGTGAAATCACGTAGTGATTAGTTGCTTGCTTCGTTCCGTGCTTACGATGTTTCCCTGGATTCCAATTACGCTAATACTTTAAAGCGTCCGAACCCGTTGATCACCTTCTTCGTTCATTTTTCCACAACGCGATCTCTCCGTTTCTCGTGTCCGTCCGATCAGATCGTCAGGCAATGACCTCTGCGAACACCTGTATCCTATTTTTATATCCGTCGGTCAATGATCTTTTATTCGTCCTCATCTCAGAATGAAGTACTCGACTGTTAACCCTTCTCCTACATTGTCATTAATCTTACTATTCGAGTTTATCAGGGAATCATTAAACTCACAGTATTTCCGTGACACTAGCGTACAACTTTGTATTTGATAGAATAGTTGACACCCCTGGACCTGAATAGTGGTCAACTTTGTAATTCTCTGAATAGTGGACAACGCCGTACTTGTCTGAACAGTGGGCAACTCTTACTTGTCTGAAAAGTGGACAACTCTGTACTTGTCTTAATAATAGTCAGCTTTGTAACTAATGGACAAAGCTGTACTTGCCTGAATAGTGGAACTCTCTGAATTAGTCTGAAGAGTGGACAACTCTGTTTTTGTCTGACTAATGGACAACTCCCTACTTGTCTGAATAGTGGACAAATTTGGACCTGAATAGTGGACAACTTTGTATTTGTCTGACTAGTGGACAAGTTTGTACTTGTGTGACTATTTGACAATTTTGTACTTGTCTGAATAATGCAAATCTGTGTACTAGTCTGAATAGTGGACAACTCTGGATGTGCCTAGTCGTCCGTTGGGAAAGTACTAGTTACATGATTCTATTGTCATTATTGCCTCTTGGTACTGAATGAGTTCAGTGTGGTTTCAGAAAGCGAGCATGTTAGATGTTTCTGTTGTCCCCGCAATGTGCCACTTGAAAACACCAATTCTTTTGTCCATTTCAGCTGGCCTGGATGAGAAACCTTGGGGTCGCTGGCCTGATGTTTTGGTCTTTGGATCAGGATGATTTCAGTGGAAAGGTGGGTTTGAACATGTTTCCTCTTCGCCTTCATGTATGCTTTAACTTCTACTGTATGAGAGTCGGAATTTCAGAAAGCGACGGCAAACTACTGAACTAACAGTTGCTTAGTAAATCACAAAATCCTAACTTAATAAATCACAACTGCCAATAAATGCTATGGTGATTGCATCGGACTGAAAAAAGACAAAGAAATAACATTTATGAAACCGAATTTATGATATGTTGTGTTATATTTTATGTCTGATCGTTTGTAGTTGATCATACATTATGTAGACTTGCTCATTCAGTTAACGGTGTCGCCATTTAGAAGTGGCAGGTTCGAATCCTGGTTTCCTAGGGTTTTCAACGGTTACGTGGTGTAGTGGTTTTTGTTATGTTATGTGTTATTATTTTTTAGTTTTCCCAATACCAATGTTCGTCGCCATCACACGAACTCACACCGACTTCAGAGACACTTGTAATTTACGTCCCAATGTCAAGGACGAGAAGTCAACATTTTAGACCAGCTCACCTGTGAAGGGGTTGAACCCGTCACATAGACATCAGCACACAGGAAGTTTACGAGCCATTGTTCTTATCCATCGGCCACGCAGACCTCTATGGTCTAGTGTAATCTAACATCTGTTTATAGCTTCAAGCAACAGGCTATCGTGTTTCCCCGAAATTAAGACTGGGTCTTATATTAATTTTAGCTTAAAAATGCACTAGGGATTATTTTCATGGGATGTCTTAGATATATGATATGCCCCCTATCAAAGGAGAAGTAAGGTGCCCCCTTCCCTCCGCTAGCCTACGGGACACCCTTGGGCAAGGTGGAGTACCCGTTTAGTCCCCCGAGCAGGGTAACGTGAAGCCATGTGAGCAGGTGGTGGACTGGACTTAGGAGCAGCCGACAGATAGTTGTTGGTTATGGTTTCAAGTCAGTGGCAGTGGGCAGAGGATCTCTCAGTAGAGACAATGGCTACGGTCATTCGATCAGTGTGGTCACTGCCAGGAAGGAAGAATGGTAGACGTTCCTACTTATTGCTTCCCGGGCAGAGGAGGCTCGTTAGCCTTGGTTGGTATCTCTTCTAAGAGAGGGAACTCTAAATCTCAAACCTCCGCTGCCTTGCGGGTATACCCATATGGGAAAGGCTTCGGGAGTAAACTCTGAGGACAAATCCGGAGATGGAGTCCCTAAGGCAGTTCCATGTTGTAACAACATAGTTCTGGCAACTCCTGTGACGGCACCGATGCCAGTTGCATTGGCTACTGTCTTTCCCTTGGTCAACATCGGCGACGTGGAGAGGGGGAAATTGCTACTGGACAACAGCTGGTTCTCCGATTTCCATTTCCCAGGCTTGTGCCCTGAAGAGGTGACTTCAGCACCGCGTAGAGCGGTGACACAACACAGGAAGCAGCATTTGCCGGTTATAAGTTTACCAGTGCTGGGCGACATTGCAGGGGAAGTCAAAGGACGTGACGTAAATCGGTGGGAGCAATCATTGTAGAACTCTTCATGCTGCATTTTCAAGAATGAGTCCGAACGCATGTAAAGTCCGGTTCTATTACGTTTATTTGTGGATTCATACACATTCAGGATCATTAATCAACATGGCCACAAAAGCTCTGGGTCACGGCTCAAATTACAAAATGGCTTTATAAATCAACAACATAAAAATCTCACTCTCGCCTGATGGAACCCTTCATGCTGCCACTTGGGATGATGATCCGAAGTTTCTGTCCCGTAACCAAGTGGTCATCTCCTATGACTCTCCTTAACGCATCATCAGGAGACCGTGCTCAATCGTGCACAGCCCACTTTTCATCTTGCACATTAAGTGCCATGCGTTGCTTTGCCTTTGGAACCCCGACCTTTTGCCTTGCGAATCCATAACAGTGGCACACTGTTATATAAGTCTTAATGCTCGATTGGCGTAGAGCAAGGCGCTAGGGGCTACTTCCGACGGTGGGAGAGATCATCGTATCTCACTAGACAGCTAACGCCCGCCTAAGCTGGGCATCCTCCAGTCAATAAGGTGTTGTCTCGCCACGGTTCATCTGCTCCTGAGGGTGTGTGGAGCTTAGGGGGAAAATCCTGACACATGGACCGCAATCTATACACTTAGCAACAAGAAAAAAAAAAAAACAACCGGCCCTAAGGCTGGGAACATGGAACGTAAGAACCATGACCCCTGGCATCTCAGACGATCTAAACGAGATTGTGGATGCCCGCAAAACTGCAGTGATAAACAACGAACTACTAAGACTGGGAATAGACATTGTCGCCCTGCAAGAGACCAGAATCCAAGAATCTGGAAGCATCAAGGAGAGGGACTTCACTTTCTACTGGCATGGCAAGCGGTGCGGAGAGACCAGGGAGCATGGAGTTGGCTTCGCTATCAGAAACAAGCTGCTTAATTCCATCATACCACCAAGTGATGGCACTGAAAGAATACTGAAGCTCCAACTCCAGACAGAGGCAGGCCCAGTTAGTATTATAAACGTTTACGCCCCAACACCAACTGCAGCATCAGAATCTAAAGACAAGTTCTATGACGACCTTAGCAAAGAAGTCAGTGAAACACCAGAGAAACAACATCTTTTTATCCTGGGGGATTTCAATGCCAGGGTTGGCTCCGACCAAAAATCTTGGCCTTCATGTCTAGGACAGTTTGGTGTTGGGAAAATCAATGACAATTGACAACGTCTCTTGGAATTCTGCAGCCACCATTATCTGTGCGTGACCAACACCTTCTTTGACACGAAACCTCAACACAAGGTGTCATGGAGGCACCCCAGATCAAAGAACTGGCACCAACTCTACCTGGTGCTCACTAAACGCAGCAACCTCCGCAATGTACGGCTGACTCGCATATCATAGTGCTGACTGCGACACCGACCATTCACTCGTCTCCAGCAAGGTGAAGATAAAGCCCAAGAAAATCTACAGAAGCAGAACAGAAGGAAGACCACGCATTGACACCAGTGGCACCCAAAATAAAGAGAAGGTCAACAAATTCATGCAGGCTCTAGCGGATACTCTGCCCGGCCCCACAGACGGAAATTCCACCGAGAGATGGAGTCATTTTCGTGACACCATCTACAATACAGCACTATCAACATTTGGCAAGAAGCAAACTAAGTCAACCGACTGGTTTGAAGCACACTTTGAAGAGATGCTCCCAGTCCTGGAGATAAAGAGACATGCATTCTCAATGTATAAAACATCACCTTCAGAGAAAACACTGCAGGCAATGCGAACGGCCAGAAATAGAGTACAACGGATGGCAAGATGATGTGCGAACAGGTACTGGCTACAGCTCTCTGCTCAAATTCAAACTTATGCAGACACTGGAAATATAAGAGGAATGTACGAGGGCATCAAGCAAGCTGTCGGTTCATCAAAAAGTAAGATGGCCCCTTTACGATCAACTGAGGGGGTAATCATAAAAGATCGAGCGAAACAAATGGATCGCTGGGTAGACACTACTCAGAGTTATATTCAGTGGACAACACTGTCAGTGAAGAAGCCCTGGAAGCCATCGATCAACAGTCCGCCATGCATGCCCTGGATAACGAACCTTGCCTCACAGTAATCAGCGAAGCACTAGACTCTCTCAAATCCGGCAAGGAACCTGGAAAAGATAGTATTCCACCAGAAATTTTAAAATGTAGCAAAGAATCAATCATCCCAGAATTGAATGCAATATTTCAGCTCTGCTGGAAAGAAAAATCAGTACCACAAGATATGAAAGACGCAAACATTATTACCCTTTATAAAAAAAAAAAAAACTAAGGCGACAGAAGCGACTGCAACAACTATCGCGGCATTTCCCTACTCAACATTACAGGCAAGATTTTTGCCAGAGTAAACCTTAAAAGATTACACATTCTTGCTGAAAGAATCTACCTTGAATCGCAGTGCGGACCCAACAGGTCCACCATCGATATGATTTTCTCACTCGGGCAGCTCCAAGAGAAGTGCAGAGAACAGAGGAAGCCATTATATATTGCCTTCATCGACCTCACAAAGGCATTTGACCTCGTGAGCAGAAACGGCCTTTTTAAGGTCCTTGAAAAGGTTGGATGTCCACCCACCCTTCTTAGTCTCGTGAAATCATTCCACGAAAACATACAGGGGACCATTTTATTTGACGGCTCAACATCCCAGTCATTCAGGATCAGCAGCGGAGTAAAGCAGGGCTGCGTGCTTGTTCCTACACTCTTTGGTATCTTCTTCGCCATTCTCTTAAGGCAGGCATTTGGGACTGCCACTGAAGGCATATACCTCCACACAAGATCTGATTGCAAACTTTGTAACCCATCATGACTCAAGGCAAAGACCAAAATAAGATCAAGATGCGTAAGAGAACTACTTTTTGCAGATGACGCAGCACTGACTACTCATACAGCAGAAGATCTCCAAAGGCTCATAGATCGTTTTGCAGCCGCTTGCAAAGACTTTGGGCTCACCGTTAGCCCAAATAAAACACAGGTGATGGAACAAGATGCTAGTGCGCCTCCGTCAATCAAAATTTCTAATTACGAATTGAAGGTCGTCCACGAGTTTGTGTATTTGGGGTCGACAATATCAGCTAATCTTTCATTAGAGACAGAAATAGACAGACGCATTGAAAAGGCAGCCGCAACATTTTCCAGGCTAGCTAAAAGAGTTTGGGAGAATAATAGACTAACAGAGCGTACAAAAACTCAAGTATATAAAGCTTGTGTTGTTAGCACACTACTCTATGGGTCTGAATCCTGGACCCTGTACTCAAGACAGGAAAGGAAGTTGAATTCCATCCACATGAGATGTCTGAGGCGTATCCTGGGCATAACATGGAAAGACCACATAACAAACAAACATGTGCTTGAAAGAGCAGATATTACCATAGTGCACACCCTCCTTAAGCAGAGACACCCCCGGTGGCTGGGCCACGTATCTCGAATGGAGGATGAACGTATTCCCAAAGATCCCCTATACGGAGAACTAGCCACAGGAAAGAGGCCAACCGGAAGACCCCAAATGCGATATAAGGATGTGTGTAAACAAGATATGAAAACCCTTGGAATAGATCTAGACACGTGGGAAAGAGTTGCAACAGACAGATGCTCCTGGAGAAGAGATGTACGAAACGGACTGGTGCTCTTTGAGCGCAATCTGATCCAACAAACTGAGGATTGGCGGCACAGGCTTAAAACGCAGTCACTTACTGTGGGACTTGCCTCGTCTTACAGATGCGGAAACTGTGACAGGGATTGTCACTCTCGCATTGGACTATACAGTCACCAGCGGTGCTGCCAGGTATCTCCCAGGCGGCACAACTCTATAGTTTTTCAGGAATGAAAGAGGCCTAATATATATATATATATATATATATATATATATATATATATATATATATATATATATATATATATATATATATATATATATATAAGGGAGAAGATAAAAGAGAGAAAGGTAGAGAGAAAGAGAAAGTTAGAAAGAGAGAAAGAAAGAGAAAGTAAGAGAGAGAAAGAGAGAGTGAAAGAGAGGGGGAGAGAGAAAGAGAAAGTAAGAGAACGTGTATGTGTGTGTGTGTGCGTGTGAGAAAGAGAGAGAGAGAGAGAGAGAGAGAGAGAGAGAGAGAGAGAGAGAGAGATAGAGAGAGAGAGAGACCACTTGAATACCTTGGAATAACATTTGGCATAATGTGTCTTTCATGAACCAAATGGGAGTTGCGGTATAAAAATTTAGATCCACTGGATTTGATCACAGTGGCGGACATGCAACAGAGATTTGTACATTCTCTTGAACGATCATTTAGATCACATCCAGTTGATGGGTTGGGCGATCTATATCATGACTGTCGCTTTCACGCCCCAGAACAGTTTCTTGGACAAGCTGGGAGCCTAGGTCAATTTGTTAACAAATCCAGGCCTAAGGGAGAGTTAAAACCCATGACAAGTGGGAAGGCCACATGATCACCGCGACTCTCATATATGCTTGTCCCTACATTACAGGATATTATTATGTCAATTAAGAGTAAATATTTTTCCGAAAAGATAATAGCGCTCGCTCTTAAATTCTCAAGGACTACACCGACATTAAGTTGTATTACAACGTTGTTTTCTCGTTCAGGAAGCCATTGCCAACGACAGAACCTAATACAGTTTGGACAATTGTCCTAAATTTGATTTAAATGTCCTGTTAAGGACATAATCATTTGTTTGTAATGATTTGATCTGATCGACATTCTCAATTTATAGCTGTGCGGAGATGGCGCCTACCCCTTACTGAGCTTCGTAAAACAGCAGACATCAAACACATCTACAGGTAATGTCACAACATCAACCTCTTCTACAATACTGAATCATCATCATCATCATCATCATCATCATCATCATCATCATCATCATCATCATCATCATCATCATCATCATCATCATCATCATCGTCATCATCATCATCATCATCATCATCATCATCATCATCATCATCATCATCATCATCATCATCATCATCATCATCATCATCATCATCATCATGTGCCATGCCTATAAGTGTGGTCGGTCATGTTTCGCCTCCTCACACGATCACCAGAGTCGTTGAACAGCTCCGTGTTCTTGTCCCAACGATATCACGTGGTCAGGCATTCGAGATATTTACTTTTCTGCCTCGCCCTTGTTCTTTTCTAATTAATCTTGCCAGCTGTCACCAAGTTCTCTAATTTATTACTCCTCATAACGGGCGCTAAAACAGTATTACAGTCTACTTCTACTTTTTCTAATCAGTTTACAATTCTCATCTGCCTCTTGTAGGACTTGGTCCTTGTTTTTTGCTGTCTGTCTATGGGATTCTGTGCCTGCTTTTCAGAAACCACATTTCCACATCCATCATATGTTTTTCATCTCACCTGCTCTTTTCCCACGTTTCACATCCATACAAAAGCACAAGTTCTATCAAGCAACTCAACACCCGTTTTCTCGTTGCAATTGACATCTCTGTATTGATTATTATGTTCTCCATAACAATGAATGGGGCACCTAAATGCGTGTGCAGTTTACTTTATAACCAGAACTGCCAGAAACAATTTACTAACACAACAGGGACACACAATTCAACAACAACAACAACAAAACATGCCAAACAATTATACAGCAATACACTGATAAACTATTTTACAGTCACAACTGTTACTAAAGCTGCTATATTCATGGCTAGGGACGACCTATTGTATAACAATAGATAAGACCAACTGTACTACGATGACACGTGAGACAAACCACTGCATTATAACAGATGAAAGAAATATTTTATGGCCAAAGTTTAGACAAACTATACTGCAACCACTGATAAGACAAACTATTCTGCAACAATATGCATGGCAAATTATTATACATTCACAGCTGTCATAATATCTTAATATCCATGGCCGAGAAACAGGTAGGCCCGACTAAAGACCGGTCTTTATCAGGACCAACATAACACAGAAAGGAAATTACCAGGCAGCACAAACATAACCTTATCCGACAAACAGAGCGGAACCAACAAAAGCAGTATGAATTAGGACTAACAGTCCACACAACCACGGATCTCAACAATAATCAACGCAGAGGAGGCAGGTTGAACGAGACCGAATTTGGAATTTTTGTTTTGCAAATTGGAATTGGGAATTGGCAGAGAAAACCATACTATAAGCACTGACGAGAAACTATACTATAACCACTGATGAGGCAAACTATACTTTATCCACAAATGAGACAGTATATATTATAACCACATGTAATGCAAACTGTATTATAACTACATGCAAAAGATACAAGTAAAAGACTTCAAATACTTAGGAAGTATGATATCATCAAATGGCAAATCAGAAGAGGAGATTGGAAATAGATGCAATAAGGCAAACTAACTCATTGGACACATGACACCAATACTAAAGAACAAGCATGTATCAATAGTTACTAAGAAAGTACTTTACAACACAATCTTCCTACCAACTCTATGCTGCCAATGCCAAACCTGGACAATGACAAAAAAAGAGAAAAGAAAAATCACAACAGAAATGAGGTTCCTGAGAAGAATACTCAACGTATCAAGAAGAGATAAGATCAGAAATGAAGAAATCAGGACTAAAGTGGGGGTTATAGCTGCGCTAGATTCTATTAGAAGGCAGCAAGTCAAATGATTTGGCCATGCAAGTAGGTTACCAACTAACAGTATACCACAACAAGCAACGATGTACAGACCAGTGGGAAACAGAGGAAGAGGCCGACCACGTAAACGATGGACTCAGGGAATAACAGTCGATGGAAATATCGATACATAAAGCCCATAAGCGGGTACTCTCCCGCTATTTATACTTCACCTCGACACCGCAAGGTTCAAGAGGAACATGATGAGATGAGATGAGATGAGATGAGATGAGATGAGATGAGATGAGTAGAGATATCACCCATTACAGAATTCCATAAAACTAAAAATAAAGTATGTTTCAAACACTGGAACTATTCTAAAGTTGTGGACACGAAAGCAATACAAAAGTACACGGAGTAATGCAGCTTAACAGATCTCAATTACGGCAAACAAAGAACATTGCGGCCACCAGCCTTCATAAGTTAAAATGTATAAGAAAACACAACATCTAAGCATATTAGTGGCATTCAATGACAACAATGACAATATTAAAGAATAATAACCGAATGAATAAAATGGAACGATTACAAACATTAGGGATACACAAAGTGGAGAGTGGAAAAGAAGAAGTAACAAAGACATTTATGATCTGTTTAAGTCCCCGCTAATCACTGGTATCATGAAGGCTAATAGACTACAATGGCTGGGGCATATAGAAAGAATGGAAGATAATAGGGAAACAAAACTCGCTTACACTCAGGAAATAAATGACCGTAGACCCCGAGGTAGACCAAGAAGGCGGTGGAGAGATAATACATGTACAGACCTACAAGCACTTGGAATCAACGACTGGCAAGAGAAGGTCCACCAGAGAGACGAATGGAGACGGATTGTATTTGCAGCAAAGAACCTCAATGGCTCGGAACGCTGAAGAAGAAGAAGAAGATTACAAATAACGAGAACAACAGAAAGAAAATACAGACATGAAAACAAAAAAATTGTGCTACTTATCTCAGAATTCCAAAATGTCTGGAATTTTTTGTTTAATTTTTTTTCTCAATGTTGTTATATTTATTTTCGTAATTGTAATCTGCACATTAGTCAACTCTTCTCCGTGTTGAGATCACTCAAGTCACAGCCGTGTTTGATCATCTCTTCATGAATTCACACATTACATTTTCAAACTTTGAAAGAAGATCAATCAGTACTACGGAGATTAGTTTCCTCGCAGTATTTATCACAAGTAGGGTCAGCATGGCCGAATGGATAAGAATGCAAGCACACTTCCGGTGTGCCAATGTCGAAGTAGCATGTTCAACCCTAGACAGGTCGGTTGGACTAAAATGTTAACCTCTCGTCCTTGACCTGGGGACGTAAATATAAGTACCCCAGAAGTCGGTGTGGGTTCACCTCATGACAGGGGATGGGTGTAGTAGGGCAAGCTAAAATAGATCAGTTCAATGCACAAGAAGTAGTAGCGTATGTATGGACCACGCTTGAGTTTTCAGCCAACAAACTAAAGAAACAAGAGAATGAAATCAACTACAAGTACATGACGTCACCAACACATCTCTTTCTGATTACAGAGACAACATCATCAACACATCTCTTTCTGATTACAGAGACAACCTCACCGACACATCTCTTTCTGATTACAGAGATAACCTCATCAATACATCTCTTTCTGATTACAGAGACAACCTCACCGACACATCTCTTTCTGATTACAGAGACAACCTCATCAACACATCTCTTTCTGATTACAGAGACAACCTCCTCCGCTACGACCGCATCAACACAAGAACCGACACCCCCTACCTCGCCAACAACAGCGACAACTGTGACGGCTGAAATCACAGAGATGAACAACTACGAGATTATAACCAGATCGGACACAGCTGGTTTACCATCCCTCCCTGTAGTCATGTACATGACACTTTGTGCTAACGTGTTCCTATGTGTGTATTTATTTATTTAAGACATGTTGCTATTGTATTTGCTTTTCCCTTTGTATTCTTCTGTATAAGAGGAATTATTATTGTGTTAATTAAAAAGACCAGTATCCCTATAAGGGCTATTCAAGAAAACGCCAACGAGGGGGCGAGGGACACCGATAAAGGCAGCAGGTACAGTGGCAACATAAGAAACGACGAGGATGTCATCGGCGAAGGAAGGAATGGAGGATGCTGGAAAAGAGGAACCTGGCCAGGCACGCATCAGCAGAAGTGGTCTTACACGCAAAAGAACCAGAACAATTTATACCGCACTATGAACCAACACACCTGTAACCAATGCAACTGAGGCTGGTTGAACGAGGTGGAAAGTTTCTTGTTTTTTTTTTTTTTTTTCTTTCTACAAATCGGAATCGAAAAAAAAATAAAAATAAACAAAACAAACAGTTAATTAATGAGATCGCGGCATAGCCGCGTGATTTTATGGTAGTGTATTGGCCAGTTAGCCATCGCAATCAATAGTGGGAAACAGGAGGTCCCGTGTGCACATTGTTAAAGTATGAATAAAATTAGAGGAACTGCGGTAAAGCTGTGGACATGTAAACAATATAAAGTAACACGAAGTAAGGCAGCTTTGCAGAACAGAATTATGGAAAACACAGGACCTTGTGGTGACTAGCCTTCATCAGCAAACAAATACACAAACAACAATATATAACACTGGAAGGATATTACAGTGACTACATAAATATATAGTAAATTTTTAAGAGCACGCATATTTCCCATTGCAACATACGACCTGGATACTTACTAAACAAGCTGAACAACGCATACATGCCTTTGAATATAAATGTTATAGACGAGTTCTAGGAATATACTGGACATAGAAAAGAAGAAATGTATCCATACGACAAAATCTGAATATTGAAGAAGGTTGGCTACTAAAGACGATATGACAAAGAAAATTGACGTCATTAAAGTTTGGAGAGAGCAATCATGAAGGGGTTTATTCCCGCGAACAGAAAATGGGGAAGGCCAAAGAGAAGATGGGTGCAGGATGTGGCGGATGATCTCCAGATGGATGTATAGGACACGGGACATCTTGCTTATGATCGAAAGGTTTTGAGGAAGGTTGTTATGGGAGCGAGGTTCTGCAAAGGATATGCTACTGAATGCATCAATAAATCTTAGCGTGTGAATGTGTGTGTGTGAGCGCGAGTGTGTGAATGTGTGTGTGTGTGTGTGTGTGTGTGAGAGAGAGAGAGAGAGAGAGAGAGAGAGAGAGAGAGAGAGAGAGAGAGAGAGGGTGTGAGTGTATGTGTGTGCGTGTGTGTGTGTGCTTCATCATTTTCAGACACTCCCTGTTTAGAATGTTATATATAGAGTCCACTATTAAAAAGACCATGACTGTCTGCTGATTATGTCTTTGGAGTAATGTCGATATTCGTTTGGTGCTCGGCACACTTTTAACAACGAAGTCTGGTGTATAACTGTGTATTAGATTATGTCTGACTGATACATTCTTGCCACTCATGCCCTTGTGTATGAACAACCTGCGCTATCTGACTTCACTGTATTTTGGCTCAAAGCGTTCATCCGTTCTTATTAGAAAGTCTTTTTTTCTGAAATAAAACATATCTGTAAAAGAGCCGTGTTTGTGGGATGTTGGCAGACACGCATTCATTCAAAAATGAAATGACTTTTTGAGGCCAACTGTTTTGCTCCCATTGCGTCAAAGTACATGGCAATCTACCCCAAGACACGCGCACACAAACACACACATACAAAAACACACAGCCACACACATATACACACACATATACACACACATACACACACAGATACGCAGACACACACACACAAACACATATACAGACAAATGCAGTCAGTAAATCCAAGGACCCTGGGACACGCCTGAAATCACACCTGTTGGACAGAAAGTACCACACCCATATTTGTATAGACCAACCGAACAATCGTGACCAGAACGGTTACCAGAGTCATCATCGCCGGTGTCTGCTCGTGGTCGGGTAACTGAAGAAGAAGTTATTTGGTCTGGGCGAAAAAGCTGGCTTCCATGAACACCAAGGTGCACACAAGACACTAATGAACGACACTAGACATGATAATGCATAAGACAAAAGGTGTCATCTAGGACCAATAGGCGAGCGCGCGCGCATACACATTCACACCCATATATATCTATATCTAATTAATTTTGTTGCGTATCCCTTACGGGACGTTGCAGACAACACCAGCATTTTCAGCTGCTGTTGATGTACTAGGCAAAAGTTACGTTCAGTAGTTTGCCATTGCTTTCTGAACGACCGGCCCCTATACCTTTTTCGAAAAGACCAGCACCACTGTGTTTCGAACCCGGGTATACGGGCTCACAAACCGCGTTCTCAAGCCCTTAGCCACAGAGGCCGGTCGCATCTATATATATATATATAGTTGACTATCCTTTACAGGACGTTGCAGACACCACCACACTTTTTGATGTTGTGATCTCTTGGCAAGTTTACGTTCAGTAGTTTTCCATTGCTGCTTGAACGACCGGCACCCATACCATTTCGTAAAACAAAATCAACGCAACGCGGTCTGCTGCCAAATCGAGCGCAGCGGGGTTTTGAACGCGAGTGTGTGTGATCATGAAATGTGTTCATAAGTAAAAAAAAAATTTTTTGCGTATCCCTTACAGTCAACAGCAGTCAACACCAGCATTGTCAGCTGCTGTTGATATACTAGGCAAGTGTTACGTTCAGTAGTTTGCCATTGCTTTCTGAACAACCGGCTCCCATACCAGCACGTTATAACACAACGCGACACGGTCTGCTGCACATATCGGTCGCATCTGATCTTCGAACGCCTGATACCTGGCTAATGAACCGCGTTCGCAAGTCTTTAGCCACGGAGGCGGCATGTGTCCATATATGTATATATGTCGAGAGAGTGAGAGGAGAGAGAGAGAGAGAGAGAGAGAGAGAGAGAGAGAGAGAGAGAGAGAGAGAGAGAGAGAGAGAGAGAGAGATTTCCCAAAAGACGTGGGGATGCATGTCAAAGACTCGACCGCATCCCCTCCGCCAGGGAGAGCGGTCAACCCTAAGAGACCAGGAGGAGATACGGTGCCCGAGGCAAGGGCAGGGGGATTGAGGTAATAGGAGAGGGTTAGCCACTCCCTCATGAGACACGCAGGCGGTGTTCAGAGAGTTAGCACTCTAATCACGATAGTACCACACCTCGTGAAGCCATAGCACAGTTGAGTAGACACTCAACAGGCCACGTTTGCCAGCAGAGTGCGATGTGAGGTAACACGCACGAAGGTGAAGGTCACCCCGCGTGGTGGGTAACCACGGGAGAGAGGTTAGGCAGACGGGAGACTGGACTTGAGGCGTTCACATCGTTTAGAATAGCGTTAGGAGTTTTGTGTTCACTAATAGATAGAACTAGCATAGGGTTAGCAGTTTGTGTTAGATAATTCTGTGGCTGTATATTGTGTATTGCATTAGCGACTGTTTACCGCTTGTAAGCGAGCCAACGGCAATAAAATGGACCATGCATTTTGCCTCCCACACGACTTGCAAGTTGTCTTGTATGGGTGTGTGAGAAGTACCCGTTGAGGCCTGTCAGTTGAGTTGTTGACAGGCCAGGGTAATTGTGGTGTCAGAAAGTGGTGCTTGGACGAAAGCGCCAAGCTAATACCCACAGTAAAAAGGTAATTGTGGTGTCAAGAAGTGAAGCTTGAACGAAAAGTTCAAGCTAATCCACTCATCCACGGGCTCCAGACTAGGGTTAATTTTTGTAGTAACGATAATTTGTGCAGACAGGAGAATTTGCGAGCTAGAAATATGCCTATCGTGACAAAATAGTGTTTAATTGTGTTTATGATATATTTATTGAATGAAATCATGTATTCTTCGAAGCTGTAAGTATTAATATTCTTATTTTCTTATATTTATTCATATATTTACCAATTTATTCTTGAATAAGCACCAAACATGATTCACGGCGCAGGAATACACAGGCAGCCGACAATATTGATTTTTGAGATCTAAAAATAGCGCTGCGCGATGACGTAGAGTGATTGACAGACAGTTGTTCTGCGTCATTAGCATAAAGCAGTCGAATGTTTACAAGATCGCTTAGCGGCGGCCCGCCTGAATCTGTGCTGTATATTGTTTATTATTTACTTATTTAAGTTACTAAATGAATATATTTATTTGTTGACACATTATTATGTTATTTTGATTTATTTACAAGCATTTATTCATTTTTTGGTCTATTTTCTCTTTGCTTATCGTCACGATGGAACTATTTTCGGGCTAAGCATCTGATACTTAGCTGCACAACGTTTACAGAAATTAACTAGGTTAGTAACGAAAGGCAATTATTGTTTAAAACAAAGACAGGACATTGACATTAAAATTAATTAATACATATTCTAGGTGTTCGTAAGTCTGTCATTGTCTAAGTCATTGTCCTTAGTTGTCGAGTAAATCATATCGTTTAGTAGGCGTGTTTACTGCTGCCCTATATATCAGAGGGCAAACAACAGCTGTGCACATACACCTGTGGGCCAAATACCGTGTGCTACGTACGAAACGTGTCGCCACCCCAGTGTACCAAACAAGGTGACCTGTGTCAAAGGAGCTTCGTTCCCACATTAAGCTGAGTACACTTATATATTTTGTCATGCAATTTAATAGTGCATCTCTTTTTCAGCTTGTAACGCGTTGACATATTTGTATACTCTGTTTTTCTGCAAGATAAATCTGGGCAGGGTATAAACAGAAAGCACAACTGATAGTGATCAGATAAGAACAAACATAACATATCAAAGATAAATAACTGATTAAAGTCATCATTGCCTATCACTGTTAGCCAAGTACTAAAGTAAGATGGCAACTTTATCAGATTTCATAAAAGCAGGCAAAGAACTAGAATTAACAGGAAAAGAACTACAACAATATGCTGATCAGAAATTTAAAGAAACAAAAGAGGAACAAACACGAAAAGAGAATGCGGAGAGAGACGAACGCGCACGAGAAAGAGAACATGATAAGGAGATGAAACAAAAACAATTAGATCAAGAGAAAGAATTAAAACAAAAGGAATTAGATCTAAAGCAAAAAGAGATAGATGAAATGGCAAGAGTTAAAGAAAAACAAATTCAGGTAGAATCAGAGACACAATTAAAGATGAAAAGCATGGATGTAGACTCACACGCAGAGATCTCTGCCACTAAACTAAGAAGTCAACAAGAGGAAAATAAGTTCAACAAATACAAAAATATTATCAAACCATATTGTAAAGAGGACTCCATATCTGCCTGGACAGAGAATGTAGAGTATCAATTTAAATATCACCAAGTTCCTTTAGATATGTGGGCTCCGATTTACATGAAGAATCTAAGTGGTGAGCCCCTTAAAGTAATAGAGTCTATTCCTATTGAACTTAGATCTAGCTATCAATACATCCATGATAGGATTATGCAGCACTTTTTACTTGATGCCCCTGGGTATCAGGTTCAGTTCTCAAATTTAAAACCTAAACCTAGTGAAACTTTTATAGATTATTTTTCAAATGTGCAGAGTGTACTAAACAGGTGGCTTAAAGCAGCTAACATAGGAAAAGACTTTGATAGATTAAAAAACCTAATAGCTATGGACAAGTGTATATCTACTATACCTTCTCCTTTTGCTAAGTTTTTGCAGCAGTCAGACATTGAAAACATCGAGCAGTTCGAAAAAAAAGGCTCAGCATATTTTTCTTCTAACAGAGAGATTTTTAAGACCTCAAGTGACTCTGAGATAGTTTCCTTTGTCAAAGACCAATCAAAAAACTATCAGGGTAACAGAAAACCTTTTCAGAAGTATGATAAGAAAGACAGAAAAGTTTCCATATGCATGTACTGTCAACTAATGCACGACACTTATGCTATGTGCGACAAATCGCCGAATTATCCGGCGCATCTTGAAAATGTGATCAAGAAGCAGCAAAGCAAACGGTCTGCATACAGGCGTGCAATCAAATGTTTTTTTTGTTCCTCTTATGGCCATTATTCTAATAAGTGCCTTGGCCGCCAACGTTTGAAAGCTAACAACGCTATGTTGATTGACACCTCTTCAGATAGTGGTAGTGAGAATGAGTGTGAGATTGAAAGTGACTTACCAACTAACCAAGCAGAGGATGTGTGTGCTGCTAACGATATATTAAGCTTTGACAGCTGTGAACGATGTCACCAATTCCATGCAGACGGAATACTAGAATGTGGACATACAGTACCATGCTCATCTGAGAGTGGGAATGCAGCATTAGCCTCCAGAGGCAAGTTAGTGTTCCACAATGCAATGGTCAATGATGTACCATGCCAATGTTTGCTGGATAGCGGCAGCACCCTTATTGGTCTTCGGAAAGAACTAGTGAGTCCGGGTGATTACACAGGTGACACTGTGAAATGCCGAACCTTTTCGGGTAACGTTGAAATTTACCCTTTGGCAAAAGCCCGTATTGATTCTCCTTTTCTTTCCGGTACCTTTACTTGTGCAATACTTAACAACCCTTGTACAGATTTAATTTTGGGGTGCTTACCTCAACTGAAACAATGTACTAGTGAAGAAATAGTTGCATGGGAGAAATTAAATGCAGCTAAGGCAACAACCAGAGTTGACACTTCAAAACATCATGACCCATTACAAAATGAGACACTACTAATGCTTTTTCCAACCAGCACAAATGACAAAAACACACAAAAACTTATACACCAGCAGAAATCTGATTTTAATGTGTCTCCATACTTAAAATTGTCAAGAGGCAAAGCCAAAATGACCAAGAATGCATCTTGGTTCGTTAGACGTAATAATGGCATTTCAACTACATGTCATATTACTAGTAACCATGAACAGGTGTTACTTGAACAACATCAGTTAGGTGTGCTAAACAATGCACACAAAACACCATGTGCGGGTCATCGTGCATACAGCAATGCCAGGCCAAGTTTTTTCAATAACAAATTATTTTGTCATGATCTATTTGCTGGTAATGGCTGTCATCAATTGATACAAAAGTTGAAGGGTAAACATCCTACAGCTGAAATACAACCCTCTACACTGGCACCCAAGCCATTTGATAGAGGAACGGTCAGTTCTACCACAAGCACACAAACAAATGTGCGAAAACAAGTAATCTGGAACTTGATCAAGACAGATTTAGGCTACTTCCATACAAACGAAATGGCAAGGACCATTCAAAGTAGCACATAACCATGGTACATGTTGACTATGAAATATCGATAAACAGACACTTAGAGATATTCCATGTCAACATGCGGAAACCTCACTTTTCAAGACAAGAGACAGAAGTAGTGACAGACGAACAGATTGCACCAACACCAAGTGATCAGACGACAGACATACACAACGCAACTACACTAGTTAGTGAGACTGGCAAATCCGACGAGGGGCATACATGTAGTGAACTTATAGAATACACATGAATAAATCAGAATACTGATGACTGGACAATACACCTACTGAAACTGAGACATGCCTTTGACAGAGTGCGACACTTCGGTCTCACTGTCAAACCAGCAAAGTCAAATTATGCCTAAAATAAATTCATTTTTGGGTCATGTCATTTCTCAAGTCCAACTGTAGACTGACCTGAAAAGTAGTACCAAAATTATGAATCTGACCATGTCTAACAGAAAGAAACAGGTCAGAAACCTTTTGGGATTAGTAAATTACTCAGAAATTACAAATATATTTTCCAATGTCTTAAAATCTTCTGGAAATGAAATGTGAAAGATGCATTATTAATTCCTGCATTGTCAAAATTGAAGATCCTTTTTTGTAAATATTCCAATCCCTCCGCTTGCCTAATCCTAGGCTCATTTATTATCTTAGGTCATATGCCAGCAGAATCTCCATCACTGCAGTACTAGGCCAATTTTTTTTTTTTTTTTTTTTTTGAGGGCATCTTCCATCCGCTTTGCTACGTGAGCAGTAAGATCACACATGCTGAGTCCAGGGATTCCATATCACAGTTGCAACCCTAGGCTTCATCTATACGGTGAGAAGGCTCCATCGAGTTCTGACGGATGTTCACTGCATTGTCCAGACCGACAACTCCCTGATCACGGTCATACATAGTGGTGTGCATCAAAATGACAGGATATTCAGGTGGTCACTAGTTTTACCATCTGGGGTAAAAATACCTGAAATCCAACAGTTAAATGTAGAGTGATGGTTGGTACATGAATATCTGATAATATAAGATGTAAAATAGCTTACATACATATCCACATTGTTGGTGTAGTCATGTACCAAAACAATGAACTATCATGTGTCCGTGGACATCAGATTAAGAACTGTGCTGCTATACTTAGATACCACCGTGTGAACTAGGACAGCTCATTTCCAACTAAGCTCCATTCCGGTGTATCATATATATGAACCGCAGAAAACAGTGTCAGAACAGTGCTTAATTACAGACACGAAAAGACAGAGCTACAACACCAGCGAACTCTACACGTGCACTACCGAGAGAACATTAAGATGACTGTGTAATGTATTTCAGATACCCAGGCAAAGTGTGTGGTTATATTATGCCTATACAACCATTGCACATACATGAAAGCAACTACTAACCTGTGTAAACCAAATACTATGTATATAAACTTATTGTGATATGTAATATAATATTTTAAGATAGTGATAAATTAGATGTAGGTTAGGAACTATAACAGTTCTCATTTATTTTAATAATGTAGTTAGTACAGTAATTAACCCATTAAAATTAGATTAGAATATTAGTTTAGACATAAGAATAGTTTATTACAAGTTAAATTAAATTTATGATATGAATAGTACCATTTAGATTGTTATATTTCACTTAGTTTCATTGTAGTTAGTTTATTCCATCTTAATGAAACCATACCATCTTTCAAATATTACCATTTATTAGTATCATCATTTTACATCATAATAGATTAAAAAGAGTAGATAAGGTAACATACAGCATTTACACCAGTTAGATTAAGAACATCACTCATATAATTCCTTTGTGCATTTAAAAACATTATTTAGCATAGTATTTAGAAAAGTACATAAATTGTGGTCACATAATCCATTTAATTAAGGTACATAACTCACATCACAACAATTGCATTTAAATAGTTAGATTACATCACTTAGATTAGGAAAAAAATAAGAAGTAATATAATCATATCATATAATTAACATAACAAATTTAATAAATTTAGGTAACACATTAAATACTTAGTTATAGAATTAGAATGGTATGTTAGAATGTAAAGTTTTCGTTAGTGAAATTGTGTTAGTGTGAATGTGTTGTCTGTAATATAGTTTAGAACTTAGATTACAGTATTTTGGGTTTCATAACAAGTGAATATGGTCACGAATTAGTGTTATACACCTGTTTGTGGCCACATTGAACCAAATTATGACACTCAAAAAACTAACATACATACACATAGAATTTATAAATAGAGGATAGAAATTAGATTAGTAGATTTATTACATCCAAACACACAAACAAACAGAAAAACAAACATATAAATTGCATACACTATTTGTATATCAAAGACAGATAACTATGGGGCCAGGGGACATAATAGACAACGAATAACTAAATTAACAGTGAAAAAAAGTCTTACGCGCGGAAGCGAAGGAGGTAAAGCCTGTCGCACACACTCTTGTAGAATGGTTGTTAAATATTATATGGGGGACATGAAATAATTCATGTGTTGACCCTAAGAAAGTCAACTTTGTATGGGTAGTAAGTTAATTTACTATGTGAGGGCAGGTCTTATAAGACAACGGTCCGGTTCAGACATACCTCTGATAAATATAATATAGCATGTGAGAAGGGGCTCACGCCAACCAGTCAAGTTTGTGGCGATTGCCAGTAGCCAAGTAAGGCTTTGCTACATTGTGACAATAGTTATTAATAGTCTATTGGAATGCCCAAAGCCAGGTTATCTAGAGTCTTTGACAAAAATTAGAGACACTAATTTTTTGTTTAGGAACCTCTTGCGTCACAACCAATGAGTGAAAGTTGATGACGCAACACAAGAGGGGTGGGTTTGTGTCAAAGACTCGACCGCATCCCCTCCGCCAGGGAGAGCGGTCAACCCTAAGAGACCAGGAGGAGATACGGTGCCCGAGGCAAGGGCAGGGGGATTGAGGTAATAGGAGAGGGTTAGCCACTCCCTCATGAGACACGCAGGCGGTGTTCAGA
The DNA here is from genome assembly GCA_963921405.1 of Cepaea hortensis. Taxonomy (NCBI): domain Eukaryota; kingdom Metazoa; phylum Mollusca; class Gastropoda; order Stylommatophora; family Helicidae; genus Cepaea; species Cepaea hortensis. The sequence continues at coordinate 14,343,848 of OY992879.1, read as the reverse complement.
GAGTTAGCACTCTAATCACGATAGTACCACACCTCGTGAAGCCATAGCACAGTTGAGTAGACACTCAACAGGCCACGTTTGCCAGCAGAGTGCGATGTGAGGTAACACGCACGAAGGTGAAGGTCACCCCGCGTGGTGGGTAACCACGGGAGAGAGGTTAGGCAGACGGGAGACTGGACTTGAGGCGTTCACATCGTTTAGAATAGCGTTAGGAGTTTTGTGTTCACTAATAGATAGAACTAGCATAGGGTTAGCAGTTTGTGTTAGATAATTCTGTGGCTGTATATTGTGTATTGCATTAGCGACTGTTTACCGCTTGTAAGCGAGCCAACGGCAATAAAATGGACCATGCATTTTGCCTCCCACACGACTTGCAAGTTGTCTTGTATGGGTGTGTGAGAAGTACCCGTTGAGGCCTGTCAGTTGAGTTGTTGACAATGCATTTGATGTTTCTTTATGTTTACGGAGACAAATGATGGCAACGTAACGGCAGGCAGTGGACTAAACACTAAACTGTGCATTTACATTATCTTGAGGTCGGAGAGAATTGAATGGGCAGTAGTAGGATTTAATTTAACAAGCGATAGAGAGCATCTGTTGGATTTTTTGGTGCATGATAAGGCAGCTTTGGGTGGCGCCCTTAGGTATCGTGAGTATTGTGCAGAAAAAAATAATAGATCACCACGCCCCGGAGAGTATGGTGCTGCATGGGGTGACCAGAGGGAGGATCTGACCGACATTCAGAACTCAGAGGAAGAGTCAGATGGACACATAATCTGAGAGCTACTTGTGCCATTAGTAATGGAACTCTTCACTGGCCGTTGAAGATGAGGACTGAACACGTATAGGAATGTCGCGGGTGATGTGATGACAGTTCTTGAATCGACTCCACTGAACTCAAAAGTCTGCATTTGAAAACCTCTAAGTCATTAACATAACATTATTTATTTTAATTATACATTTAGGCACTATTTCATGTGTCAATGCCAGGGACCTTCTGATTATTGCAAACACTCGAACTACAGTTACGAGTACGAACAGATAAATAATCAATCTTACGAACGCACCCCACTCCAACATCATAAGATAGTATATTATATATATTATTTACATTAAAATATCATCTCACAACAAACCATTTTATCATGTAAGCGGGATTATCAAAAACACTTGCATACTTTCCTTAAGGTCGATTCGTCCTTATGCCGCAATCATACAGAAACACGGTTTATCAATTTAAATTCATGGTGTCCCTAACCTGAACACAATTTCATATCTTATCATTGACCGGATTTATAGTCGGTAACTAACTTGGAATGACAAAATACTGAAAGCAAACTTGCCAAGAGATCGCAACAGAAAAAATGCTGGTGTTGACTGCAACGTCATGTAAAGGATATGATTGTCATGAAATCACTGGGGAGTCACAATCAGATAATACAGATAACAAGGACAGTATGATTTGCAGCTGCAGTTGTTTACAACAAGTGGCAGATAGATCAAACGGCACCGCTGACCTTGAGGAGTCTTGGGTAGACAGAAATTATGTCAAGGTTATTTTGCCGACCAGCGGAATCAAAGACAGACGCTAGCTGTGTTGGTTGTCAAGACAGGGGGACACAACTGGGGACATTGATTAAACCAAAGGGAAATAAGATTTCTGGAAATAGTTAGTGCCCCTGGAACCATCTGATGTTTTGACATCAAAGAAACGTCACTGGAATAACTCAAGGCTCTTGACAAAAACATGATTTGTTTATAGCTAGTGTAGCTCAGACAGTTGAAGTAGTGAGAAGTGATAGCTGGCTAGATCCGTGTTAAATAGAATCGCATGTGTTCGGTTTTGCTTAACATGTGTCTTTTATGACAAATTGTGTATTCGATTCAGAGGTTGAGTCAGGACGGCATAAGGTATTATAGATAATATATTTAAGCCTAATTAATATAAGCAGTAGCCTTGGTAAAACTAGCTAGAGTAGTGAAGTGATGATTAGCTCTGTTAGTTGAGAATAGAGTAGTGAAGTGATGATTAGCTCTGTTAGTTGAGAATAGAGTAGGGAAGTGATGATAAGCTCTGCTAGTTGAGAATAGTGAAATGGGATGATATTTGGGGAGATTGGGGATGGGGAGAATGTCCAATGGTGGGATCTTCCAGTGAGGTCTGCTGGGGGTCTACACTTTGCATTTTGCTCTGTCCTGGTCTTAACCCACCTCAGACCTATGTGAAGAGCTCCTCTGCCCATGACAGAGTTGGTTCACTGTCATGTATCTGAGTGAGGCTGTCAGCCTACCCCCATCTAATGGAGGTCAGGGACAGGTGCTCTCACCAAGTGTATTGTTCTCTCTTTTACAGGTTCCCTTAGGTCACTCAAGTCACTGAGAATGGAGACCTTCGTGCAAGCAGTTAGTCAGCAACTTTTGCATTGGGCCCATGATGAAAGGGGTTTAAATGAACAATTGTGAGAGTATTTATCAAACGTCTCACGTTAGCAGAATACTAGAGATTGTTTTTTCCGCATCATTTTGGAGAAGGAACAATCGTGAGATTAATATTTCAAACATCACATGTGAACAGCACAATAGAATTTTTTTTTTTTTTTTTTTTACACCACATGGGAAAAGTCCAGTGGGTATTATGTTTTCACTCGACAGGTGAAAAGACTAATAGTGTAATGTTTTTCCACATCACATGGGAATAGAACAGTATAAACTGATTAGGAAGTTATTATAACAGTGGTTTTGTGAACAGTAGAAACTCTAGACAGGAATTACATTTATTTCAAGGAACAGTATTTTCGTGTCCTCACTAGACAAGGATGTTATAAGTCTCAGAACAATAGGGACATGTAATAACGGTATGTGATCCAGGCAGGATCAGGGTAAAACTGTGACTAGGTATATGAGTGATCAAGCAGCCACCGGTGGAAGTCTACATCTAGCAGGAGGGACACATTCCTTGGTGAGAGTAATGTGGACTGAATGAAGATGTGGTGTGATCCTTTCCGGGATGATCGGGCTGGGCTCTTCAGCTGCTTGGTGTGAGTCTGCACACACTAGAATATTCGACACACATTCTACACATTACACACACACTTCTCACACACATACTCTTTGCTTTAATAAACTATTTTGTATTTATTTGTTAAAGCTAGAGTTGTTGAGTATGTTGTGTTGGAGAAGAGTGAGAGGGGGCATGATCTAGGGGTGAGTAAGAGTAAGAAATAGGTGTCGACAGACTGGCTGAGTTTTGTAGACGGAGTCTGGTGGTTTCTCTAGGACAATATTATTGGGTAGTAGATGTCAATTGGGGGTTTGGGGCCAAAAAGGTCGGGGCACTACAGGAGCGCCAAAAGAAAGCCCCCGGGGACCAAAAGGGTCGGGGCACTACAGGAGCGCCAAAAGAAAGCCCCCTAGGGACCCAACCCCCGGGGGGCCCCACCCCCCAGGGCCCCGGGGCGCGACCGCCCGACCGGGCCGTCCTCTGTATCCCGGAGCGCACGCATGGCGACCGAGCCGCCCGCCACGATATATTACTCAGACATATTTTGGAAAAGCTGTCATATCTCCCAACACAAGCCGGTGTGATATATCACTGCAGCCACAAAGCTCAAAAAAAACGGCGGGCTATTTTTTTTACCACCACACGTTCGTTAACAGAATGTGCTACACACAGCACGCTTATTTCCCCCGCTAACAAGTGACGTGGAAGTTAATCAATGCGCGTTGAGCCAGTGATATACTTTTATAAGCTTTTATTAATTTCTTTGCTTTTTTATAACATACATTGAAAAAAAAACATTGTATGTACAAAAAAATTATATACAAATGTATGTACAAAATTATATACAAATGTATACTACATATTTTAATAGTGATATATAACCACAAAATGTTGGTGTTACTTCGGTCGGTGGCGTGGTCAAGTTGGTTAAACCACATCACACTCAGCAGGTCTAGAAATTGAATGGTTTGCATGCTCAAACCCGGGTTTCCATTCAATATTCTAGGCTGCCGTAGTGCGGATGCGGGCACCTTCTAGGTTTCGCTAGTATTTCGTTTCGATTAGCAACCAACAAGGGGGTCGCCTAATCTCTATACATGTGGTTTAACCAACACACCTCACATCTCTCGGAGGATGGCAAGTTGTGTGCATAAAAACCCGGGTTGTTGTCATCCTCTGAGAGGGGTGGGGGAACGAATCACAAAGCCGACTTTTGCATTTTTTTTAATTCTTTTTTTTTTTTAAATCCGCGTGATGGTTTAGGCGGCTTTTTCTTCGTTATGGTGTTATATCTGAAAAATATTAGGGCGCGTCGAATTAGAGGCTGACTTATTGGGCACATACAGATGGAGACCTATGGATGTGAGTGGCCGAAGCTCGGCAAAGAACTTCATTGCGGCCGCCCAACCGTCGGCCTTTATTGTTCTTGGCATGAGGCAAAGCGGGGCGAGGTGATAGAAGAGTGTATATTCTGTGAGAGGGGTGTTAGGAAACCATATGAGATGTGTGAGCGTTGCACACTAGACGCACTTCATAGGATGGTTTGGAAGTTTGAAAAGACGACTGGAATCAAACTGCTACTCTATAAAGGGGTGAAGTTAGATCCTCAATATAGCCCAGAGGGCCTATAGGTGTGGCTTAGCGCAAATTTCGTCGGCCAACCACCATTGCGAGCAACCGTGTCACGCGGGAGAGAAAAAATGTTCATACACACCTTGTTTATCTGAGGAGTATATCCTTCCGCGCATTACCCAGAGGCGGATCATTCAGTGGAGTAGGGGGGTGGTTCCAAACTGTCCTGATCGTGTATACAGGTTATTTCGACCCTAAAGCTTTGACGAATTCTGCCCGTGCCGCGTCTCGGCCTTTCAGAATGAGAGATTTTTTTGTCTCTTCGTCCAGATCCGCCGGCGCCTTGCTCCGAATATCTTTTTTCAACTGGTGAAATTTATTTTCTTCAGCTGTAATTATTTTATACTCCACGTCTGAAATTCTCCCATCATCCAAAGCCTTTGAAACAAGGTCGGCTATACTAGAAAGCTTAGCCGTCGCCAGAGTGCAAATTTCATCATGCTTCTTAGCTTTTGATGTTAGTTTGCGGGACGCTAGCTTGCTCCCAGCGGACATGATTCCACAAGCTAGGGCAGCTATCTCGAGCCCGACAACTATAGGGGCAGCGATAACGGTGGTAAGAAGCCCAACACCCCCCACCCCCATACCAAGGCTAGCCGCCAGCATCGCGCTGTCCACAGCGTCTAATGCATTAACGGCACGCCGATATTTTTTATACAGTGCAGCCCGTTTGTCCCTTTCATCTTCCAGAGACTTCCGAAGACGGGTAAGCTCTTGAATACGATAGGCACCGCCGTCACTAGTATCGATTGTAGGATAGAGCGACATTATTCTTTGCGCGTCAAACCTACTTCTTCAACTGAGATATTAAATGTTCAATGCGAACGGTGCTAATCGACCCTGTAGTGAACAAAAGCCGGACAAAAGCAGTAACGGTAGTAAAAATGATTTCATCTACCGCAACCTCACCGAGCTCTACTATAATGTCCGTCTCTGTTGCCCGGGCCGCCCACGTTCCGTCGGCCGCGGAAGTAATGACGAGAGCAACATGCCTGGGGAGTGATGACGCACTCCATTTAATAGAGACCCCAGGAAGGACTGGGGCTAACTCTGTCTGTGCCACAGGCCCAATAACTAACTCGAGATAGATGGTTGACTCCTTAGGAGGCTTACCTAGCATATCAAGGTCAGCTTTACAATCTGTAACAGCCTTCAGACAATATTTAGTCCCCTGGACTTTAGCCTCAGTCACCGATACGGCATAGAAGAGAGCCCTGGCGCACTGCATTTTCAGAAATGACTGGTAGGTCACAACAGGAGACTTGTTGGGGCGTGTGACTGTCCTGCAGGCCTGATAACTCACAAACACCTTGCCCATGTTAGTTAACCTGATAAGTATCCCATTGGGCTCGAGGTGAGTATATCCCGTGCGAAGCTCAAGCTGCAGATCCCAGTCATCGTCGTCGGGATGGTCTATGGCGGCACGAGCATAGACCCCCTGGGGAGTGAGCTGGAGGCCATAGATCTTGTAGTTATGACCCGGCTCCCGCCACCCAATAGTGTCGGCCAAATCAGCAAAGGTTAGGGTAGAGCATGCTCTTGGGCGATGCCGTCCTGGACCTTCTGAATCAGCCATTGTGTTTTCTGATGTGGAGTTCACAACTTAGATATGCCAACGGTACAGCTTTGCCTTTATCATCACAGACCGAAAGTCTAATATCGTTTAGAGTTCCTGTCTCCAACTTCTTATAACGAGGCACAGAGAAAACCTCGTGTCTCCCTTGATTACATTCCACATTTTGAACGGGCACAACCCTGAGGAGTGTGGAGGGAAGAGAATTATGACGGTTCTCATATGATGATAGACCCTCGAGATGAATGTACAACTCCTTATATAAGAGGAGTCTGGGAAACTCTTTTCCAACAATCTTGGTATCATACAAGTCCCACTCAGATCCCCCAAGAGTGTAGGATAAGCCTACTCCCATTATATCGGCGTCATGTGCACCATTGAAGCTTACAAGACCAGTTGCGGGGTTCAGTGTCAGAGAAAACTTGTGAGGCTCAAAGAATTGCTTGTTGAGGGTACATACGTCGTAGTACCCATCGGGGATAACAATCTTTTTACCCTCCACCCATAACTCATTATTGCCCAGCTTATAGGAAATATTAACCCACGCATGGTAGAACAACAATTCCACGATAGCTACCTCTAGGTCACCATCGCGGTTGTCTAGGACCGGGTTGAGGGGGATGGGTTCCCCACGCTGGATGTTGGTTAATGTGATGTACATATTAGCATGTGTAATAATTTACGAGTTCATAAGGGTGGTAAATACCCGACGGAGCAACCATGTCTGATGTGAAGTACGCAGCTTAGATAAGCCAGTGGCACGTCGTTACCCTTTTCATCTCGGACCGAAAGTCTTATACCCCCTACCGTTCCAGTTTCTAGCCTTTTATAATGAGGCACAGAGAAAATCTCATGTCTCCCTTGATTACATTCCTCTTTTTTAACGGGTACAGCCCGGAGGAGTGTGGAGGGAAGAGAATTATGACGGTTTTCATATGATGATAGACCCTCGAGATGAATGTACAACTCCTTATATATGATACGTTTAGGAAACTTCTCCGCATGGAATGTAAACACCTCATTGAACCGCTCACTTCTGTAGTCTATGCCGAACCCAAGAACACCACCTAGCCCTCCGAACCCTAAGACCACCCCCGATTTTATACCACCGAGACTTACAAGGCCAGTTGCGGGGTTGAGAGAAAGAGAGAGCTTCCGTGGCTCAAAGAATTGTTTGTTAAGAGCACAGACATCATAATACCCGTCGGGGATAGTAACAACTTCATCATCAAGTTTGAACCAATTGTTTTTCAGCTTCGCGGAAATATTAACCCACGCGGGGTAGAACAACAATTCCACGATAGCCACCTCTAGGTCACCATCGCGATTGTCTAGGACCGGGTTGAGGGGGATGGGTTCCCCATGTTGGACGTTGCTAAGTGTGAAAAACATATTAGCACAGCTAATAATAATGACTGCTTACGAGTTCAATAAGGACGCCAAATACCCGACGGGTGGGGTATACCCGTTTGCACAAATAAAGGATCTCACAAAGGTGGACATACAAGTCAACCTCCAAGGAGCCTTTCCGACACAGTTCCCCAACATGTTTGAAAAATACCGGTTGCCATACGTGGAGTCAGACCAGATCGTGCAAGCCTGGTACAGCAATCCGATGCAATTCTGGCAAAACCAACTCAACTTCGCAGTATGGTGTGCCACGGCGGGGTGTGGGGTGTCCGCGCAGGAGCATCTGTCCGGCCCTGACCCACTAACGCGAGCCGTCTTCATATTCCATGTCTACTACCAGATTCGCCGAATCCTCAAAGAGATGCGTGTGGCTCTACCACAAGACCAGGGTTGGAACGCCTTTGAAAATCCCTACGATGTAAGAGCCTATCAGCGTATATGCGCGGAATTTGGAATTCCCCAGAATGATAACTGGAGACGGCTCGGGAGGAATAACGGGTTGGGGAGTGTATACATTTACTGGACGAACACTGGTTATCGCGTCCTGCCTGATGGACATGATGGTGTATATGACCCAAAGCGCCATTCATTCACACAACAAACCACAAATGACATACTACACATAGATTATATCTCACAAGACGATATTCACGCTGATTCTGGCTGGCAGGCTTTCATTCTTAACAAGTCACAGGGCTTCACACGCCCCGGTGTTGAGCGAATAAATGACAGCATTCGAACCTATGTGTGGGCCATCTTAGGGGCCCAGGCTCAGACTAGAACACGAATTCTGGGAACTGGAACGGCGTTTGATGCCCAGAAGCAATTCCTGGTATTAGTAGAAGAAGCCATCTCTGCGCCCGTCGATCTCGCGGCGGCCATCAAAAGATATCAGGATGTGCTACAAAACGCGAGCTCAGAAGTTAATTATGTCTTTGGAACGGGGTTGTATATGGCCCCCAGCGACATGCTGCTCCGCATTGGCCAGATAGCTGGATATAACAACATGATCATCATCGCAGAACCAGGCCTAAAGCGTGGCCTGAATACAACCATTAATGTCCCTAAGCTGCCCACCATTGCACAGCCGACGGTAGAGCTGCCCAGCATTGCTCAGCCAGCGCTGCCGACCACTAGCATAGCTGATAAGGCAGCTGGGCTGCAGCATCAAAATGAAAAGATAGCACTCATTGCTGGGGGTGTCGCAGTCGGTCTAGTGGTCCTATGGTTTGTTCACCGCAATTAGCCGCTCTCTGATAGCCAGCAGCAGCAAGCCACCGAGTGCAACCACTAATGCCCAGAGATTTCCAGCCAGCCATCCCACACCCTTACTCAAGAAGTTAAGAAGCCAGGAGATAATACCGCCTATGATTCCTGGGAGTGCCTCCGCAGCCTTACCAGCTAGCCTGGCTAGAAGGCTCGCTAGGTCTTTCAGTTTCTGCCGAATCCATTCCTTAGCCCCAGGGCCAGGTGGCGGGCCAGGTGGTGGGATAGGTGGCGGGCCAGGCGGTGGGGTAGGACCACCACCACCAGTAATGGCTAGGGTGATAGTGGAAATTAAGAGGCCGATCGCTGTGAGAATGCTCGCTATGGTGATACCCTGCTCTCGGAACAGAGTCCGCAGCCTCGCACCCAGTGTGGTGTCTTCATTGACCACCCGATGAATGGTTTCACGGATCCGACTGAATTGGGTGCGTAAGTCTTCGTGTAACTCAGCGACCTCTATTAAAAGCCTCTTCTTAGCTTCTTCAATATCGGCAATCTTTTGCTCTTGAAAGTCCCTACTCTCCTCATTGGGTGCTATCAACATTTTCCGCCGCCTTATGGCGACCTCTTTATCTTGCTGGTCGAGAATAACCAGATAGTTTGTGAGTTTACCTTTAATCGTTGTCACCGCTTTGTCAAGCGCCATGAGCCCCCGGAGTTCTCTCACTGGAGGTAAGCCTTTCTCTCCCAGGTATTGGTCTACGTGTGAGGTTTCTAAAACCCGCTGCACTTCTGGACTCGACATAGCCCGTTCTAAGATGTTGCCAACATTTGAAGCTATTTGTGGGACAGCCTGAATATCTGCACCACTTAGAGCAGCTTCTTCCTCCGCCAGATCACTAGCAGTCTCCTCAAGGATGGTGACAACCTTTGGTGGTATTTTGTCCACAAACCCCAATACCTCTCTGGTACTCACTCTGAGGTTATTCACAGCTAACGGCATGCCATTATCATACTGTGTAATCCTTTGGTGGTTAACATAGAGAGCATTCCGGCGACCCAAACGAATTTTTGTATAATCTATACCAGTTATAGGTTTGATACCCCACATCTTCTCCACCCTTTTAAAATAGTCGTTAATAGCGCTGTTTTCTAGTTCTATGAATAAGTTGCGCTCCCCCTGTGACGTCTCCCCCTGTGACGTCTCCCCCTGTGACGGCCACTCGGTATTAACAATGCGGGGATTATCGACATCAAAATCGTCGTCGATGAAGCCTGTCTCTTCTTCCTCGCCCGTTTCAGGCCTCCCCTCTTCACCACCAAAATCAGTCAGCTCAACTCTATCCATATTAGATATTGCTACAAAGCAATAATAAACAACTAGCCATGTCTTCAAGTGCATATGGTCGTAAGCTTAACCCTTACCGCCGTCTCCGGGAGCCGCTCGGTGTGAAAGGATTGCGGCAAACGATAATCGTGACCAACAATCCTTCTACGATCGGTCCGAAGCAGCAGTTACTAGTTCGTTTTCCCAATCTCGGTGCACACGATGTTATCGTGCCTGGGTCGGTGCGGCTGGCATTCAATGTCGACCTCAGCTCCCCTGATGTCAACCGGTCCGTGGTCCAGAACCTCGGCCGAGCACTGGTTCAAAAGCTGACCGTCAGGCTATCGGGCAATGAAGTCTTCTCTCTTGTGGACAGTGACGTCTACAACGTCTATCTGGATCTTTGGAAGAGCCAATCGGAGCGGGCGAGCGCTGTGTATCAAGGCATCGATACAAGTACCGGCATGAATGTGACCAAGGCGCGTGTTGGTGCAGCGGATGCTGTTGTTCTGCCCCTCGCCAATGCGAGAGACGTGGCCATCGCGAAGGCCTTCAAAAACAGGTACTACATACCACTAGACTTTGAGCTGCTTGAAACGCATGCGCCCTTCTACCAATCTGCTCTTAGTGATCGGCTGGAGATTGAGTTGACCTTTAACGACGCTTCCCGTGTGATTCGCGCAACTGGTAAAGATGCCGGCAACTCCTCATACTCCCTAGAAAACATCTGTCTCGAGTACGAAGTAGTCACTGAACCCACGTTGGCCCGGCTAATTCGGAGCATGTATGAGAGCCGTATGGTGGTGTTATACGAGCGGGTCCTACGACATAGACGGATCCCTCAGAAAAAGGAGGACTCGATATGGAACATCAATCTGAACACACCCTGTAAGTCTTTGAAAGGCATTCTCCTATTATGGGAAGATCCCGCCAACCAAAAGGATTTTGCACGCCAACCAGAGTTGTTTTACAACCCGCAGATCACCAAAGTTGAAGTCATCGTAGAAGGACAAGCCAATCAGCTATTTGCGCACGGCTTAGCACCACATCAGCTCTGGGACGAAGCGAGGAAATTCTTCGCTGGTGGCCTCAAAAGGCACCCTGAGACAAGCGCAGTCGCCAAAGAGCTAGGATTGTTCGATGTTAGTCTAGGCGAGTACTTGACGTCAAAATTCTGCTTGTGGCTGGACTTCCGGACCTCCGACGATGACCATCTTCACGGCAGCGGCCGGCGTGTAGAGAACGGCTCTGAGGGCATCACTCTCCAGATCACGAAAGAGGCCGAACCGGCGGGGCCCCTGTACTGCTACGTTTATTTGGTTATGGACGGACAGCTGAACATCGACACCGGGAGATTCGTTAGTGCTGTTTATTAATGGAGTTCCCACTTAAGCCACACTCGGCCATCATCACAGGCCCCACATCGTGTGGTAAAACAGAATTCATTCTCGACCTCCTGGAAGGCCCGTACAGGGGTGTTTTCGAGCATATTGTAATTGCTTGCCCTTCGGTACGATACAATGAAACATACCGGGCCCGGCCGTGGGTGTGGTCAGATCGCGAGGTCTTCATATTTGACCCCGGTGATCGGCTGCTCAAATGGCTAGAGGCCTTCTATAAAATGTTTCAGGGGACACCAACGTTATACATCATTGATGACTGCAGCGCAGAGGACGCTATTGCGCAGAAGCGGACTATGTTGACTTATCTAGCTTTTAGCGGGCGACATGCCCAGCAAAGTCTGTGGGTTCAAACCCAGAAGTACAACGCCGTTGCGAAAGGCCTCAGAGCGCAGACACAATGGGTGGCGCTCTTCCATTCCAAGGATAAGGATAGCTTTGAAGACTGCCTGGATGAGAACTACATCATCCACTCTAGGGAGGAACGTGATGGGGTGCGAAAGCAACTCGAAACCAATGAGTTCTCAAAGCTGGTACTGAGGACCAAGTTCCCATTTTCTTATAAAGTGCTCAAAGCTGGTGAGGTTTGTTAGATACTAAGCATATGTTAAGCATCAGCTAAGCATATGGTAAGCATCAGCTAAGCATATGTTAAGCATCAGCTAAGCATGTATGAAGCAGTGCTTTGTTACTCCGTAACAGCCTTAGTTGTATTACAACTGATATGCACATGTTGTGTGCTTGGATGGGCTGTGCATTCCTATATTAGAGTTAGACGTTGGGTATTTGCAAACGCTGTGATGGATTGTGACACCATACTCGACCAGCTGTTACGTGAAGAGGCAAAGCCGGTAGAGTCTGCTCCGGAACCTACAACAACACCACAGTCCGGACATGCATCACCACCTACCACAACGCCACAGTCCGGACATGCGTTGCATCGTGAAAGGCTGGCAGCACTTGCGGCTGGGGGACGTGCCGGGCAGTACATAGGTGGTAAGTACTCCAAACTTACAATGGAACAGGTTGAGGCCTTGCCTGATCAAGAAATTGAGAAGCTATATGCGAGGCATGAGGCGAGGCTTGGAGCTGCAATAACAAAGACCCTAGGCACAGCTATGCTACAGATGTACGCACAAGTGGCAAGTATGTTCCTCCCCATTGCTGATAATCAAGCTTTGGTGACAGACCTGGAGGCCGACCCGTTTCTAGGGCATGCGCTAAACACAGTTACATGTGAACTCTACCATAAGTTCGGTATGTGCTTAGCACCTGCAACTGTCGCACTAGCAACTTTTAGGCACTGCCATTTTGGACATATCTGTCCTAAGCAAGAACAAGATGGAGGAGGAGACCCCCGAAATTGCTCCACAGGAGAAACTAGTGACGAAGGACCCCAGGAAAGTTGCGGCTGGGAAGAGAGGAGCTGCTGCTCGAAAGAGTCGTGAAGCAGAGAGGCTGTCTCTAGCTCTGCAGCAGGCTGTTCGTGAGAAGAAACGAAAGTTAGCCCCCGAGCATGAGGAGGCCCCACCACCGCTGTTTCCAATGGTGCCAGTTGATTACCGTGGCTGGACTCCCTGGATTATTGGAGTGGCTGGCGTTGTCGTTGTCGTCGGAGTAATTAGGCAGAAAATGCGGCGGACTAAAGCACCTGCCCCACCTGTGCCCTCCAAGCGGCCGGAGACTAACATATTAAAGAATAGAGATCCATTTTATATGGAATAATGGCAGGCGTTGATGGGAAAGCTATTGTTAACGCCGTTTACCACGGCGCTGTGGTGGCCGCGCTTACGGTAGGCACCGCAAAACTGACCAAGGTGATTTTCAAAGGGGCAACCTTGCCCAAGCTAGACGCTGATATGTATGACCTTGGGATGATGGTTTTAGACACGTCCATCGCCTTAGCACTCCGAGATTTGCTTATCAAAGAGGGCTTGATCCCCGCTGATATATTGCATAAACCCTTACAGTATCAGCCCCGCTAGCTATGGCCTCTGTCGCAATGATGATAGGGGGCGCTGTTGTCAATGCCCTCGCGTTTACGGGGGGCAACTACCTCTTTTCCAAGCTAGGGCATGCGGACGCCCATGAAGAAATGAGGCGGCACGATGAGGCTGTCGAGCGGCTACAGGCGGCCCAGGCTGAGTGGATGAGAAAGAGAACCGCGCGGCTGGACTGGCTCAACGATGAGCTACAGCGCGAAGGCCACGCCGTTCACTCTTTCCAGGATGTCGACCAGGCCATGCGGGAATACAGCCTGATCTCTGGCAAACGTGTCGAGCCCCTCGAGCCTGAACCTCGCCTGTCGGATTTCTATGTGCCATCCGAGCCGCAGAAAGACCGCGAGATCACTTTTATCGTTCTTGGGCTGGCAGCGACTGGTATTGTTGCTTACAAGTTGCTTTAGAGATTGACCGCTACTACCAAAATGAAAGATCTGGAGGATATCTACTACAGCCCTCAGGGCTACTGGAAAGGCTTGGCGGCCATTAAGAAGCTAGCTGCTGCAGCTAATGTTTCGGAGGATGTTGCCCGAGACTGGCTCAAGAAGCAAGCTATTTTTCAGATCTATTTACCCGCTCCTCGTTACATTCCGCGGCCATCTATTGATGAAGATAGACCGAATGCCGTCCATCAGGCTGACTTGCTCTACCTACCACATGACCGGGTTGGTCGTAAGACATTTAAGTATGCCTTGACAGTTGTGGATGTTGCCTCACGGTTTAAGGAAGCAGAGGCTTTGACAGACAAGAGCAGTGAAGGGGTGGCTTTGGCCCTAGAGCGAATTTACAAACGCGGGCCACTCAAATGGCCACGGCTTCTGCAGATTGATCCGGGGCGTGAGTTTATGGGTGCTGTGAGCCAGCTGGCAGCAAAGCATAAGACACAGATACGGCGTGGAGAAGCTGGGAATCACCGGCAGCAGGCGATCGTCGAGAGGTTCAATCGCACTCTGGCGGAGAGACTGTTCGGTGCCCAGTACGCCCAAGAGTTACTACTGGCGGCTCGAGGGTCCTCTGAACGTTCAGCTGAATGGGTTCGGGCTCTTCCTCAGGTGGTCGCGGCTCTTAACGGTGAGGTGACTCGTTTGACGGGTCGGAAGCCGGTTGATGCCATTAAGGACACTTCAGTATCCCATTCACCGGCCGCTCCTGCTCACCGTACTATCGGCCTCAAGGAGCCTGTGATTCCGTCTGAGGCTCTAGTTCGGTATCTGTATGCAAGCTCGCCTGGGGAGCATGAGCTTGAAGGTGGCCGGCGCCGGGCGACTGATCCTTCGTGGTCATTAACAGTACACGAGATTCGTAGAACAGTATGCCAGGATGGGCGGCCTGCGCTGTACTACCTGGTGGATGGGCCAGCGCGGGGCTTCGTTCGCGAAGAGCTGATGATTGTTCCTCCCGACACCCAAATGCCTCCTGACCGGATCCTCCCTAAGCGATGAGGCCCAGGCTGGCGATCTGCCCGTTATACATCCCTCGGTTCTCTACTCTATGGACTTCTACCTCGTAGATGGACCAGCTCGTGGATGTGAGGAGCTCCACAGCTACTCCCTAGCAGGATTCTAGGTAGCCGTAGGCCCTAGTGTTGATACCATCAGCACAAATCCATTTTTTCGTGTCCATGGGGCTCAGAGATGTTTTGTTCATCTCATAAACCCCTATCTGGTGGCCCTTGCTTCGTATGGCAACCTGTGTGTGCTTGTATTCCCGCTGACCGAACAGACTGTCCTTGTAGTGTTCGTGTCTGAGGTCCTTCTTCACAACTGCCCGAGCCACTCCTTTGGCTTTCTTGATGTTGGCGGCCTCCTCTAGGATTGAGTACATCTTTGGTCTGAGACCGACGAACTCAGCTATCGAGCGGCCGTTGCATTCATCTTTGAATTTGCCGACCACCTTTTTATTCGCAGTCGAATGGTTGGGGTGGTCACGCGGATAATCTGAGAAGTCGTACCAGTCGGGGTGAGTCTTCATGTCCGCGTACACATCCTCAGTCTCCACCTGAAGTAGAAGGGAGTCAGTATCAGTGTAGCAGAGCTGGAGTCTATTACCGTATTGGGGTTTAAGCCGATTGTACCAGAAGTCGTACATGAGGTACTTGGATTGGTCCAGGATGGCCTGCCCACAATAGACTGGTTTATTCAGCTGGACCTTGTTCTTGATGCTGTGCACCGCCACCAGTCCACCGTTGAAGATTCTACACGATTCGTAGTTGGGGCTGGCGATTAATTTTCGGAGTCGGTCAGTCTCGGTGCCTCTGATAAGGTTGACTCTGATGCGTTTGCGAACATTCTCCATACTCTTCCCAAAGACGGCATTGTTCATCAGCTTGAAGAAGTCCTTCTCAAATTCCGACTTGGCTTGGGCTCGTAGAGAGGTGTTCATCTCTATGTAGGGCTTCATCCATTGGGACTGATTGAACTTGATGGCTCGGTGGATCTGGGTGACCTCTAGACCGAGGCTGTGATAGAGTTTGAGATTGCGGTAGTGGACGACGTATCGCTCCTTGTTGTGGAGATGAGGTACCAGCTTTGTTTGCTCCGTGAACTTACCCCCCAGTTTGTTCTGGAGCTCGCGCTGATAGCTGCTCAACCAGGCCTCTGGGATGGTCATGGTTTCTGGAGCTAGCGGATAGTCACTGTGGGCTTCATGTAGGTGCGCTGGGTACTTCAAATCAACCTCAACAAGCCATCCCTCTGGGGCGTTGTCGGGGGTGTTGAGTACCTCCTCGAGAGTTGGATTGGCCCATTGGAACCCTCCGGTGGGGAGGTATTCCATCATGGCCCACCCATACAGGTTATTTGCATCTAGGTACATGATCCACGAATTGGGTGTTGTGGGGTCATAGTCTGAAGTCTTGGGGTTGTTGGCCTTAGCATACCGCTTGGAGACCATGGCCACACCCCCTCGGAGTCCCTTCTCAAAGAGGAGGTGCATATCCAAGTCGGTTAGGAGCTCGAGTTGCACCTTCGTCTTTTTTAGGAGTGCGTCCCATGCCAGGCCGGGTGCACTGATGTAGTGGGCTGGGTCGAGCTGATATACCTCCATGCAGGTGTCTCGGAATGCCTCGAATATATCAGCCAACAGACTGACGTCTGTTTTCAGGTATAGGTCATGGTAGCCTCCGAGTGTTTTGCAATCGAGCTCCTGCCACACTTTCTGGGCGTGGGCATAGTCAGAGTCACTGATTCCTTCTCGGGTGAGCTTGCTGTAGAATGCCTCTTTGGGTGGTAGGCGGTCCTCTGCAAAGCGCTCGAAGCTGTCCATATATTCGTAGGGGTATACACCCTTACGGAGAAGGAGATGTGACTGGCTCTGGCATAGCGTGGTCCTGAACTTGTTCATTAAGACAGCCCAGGGGGTGTGCTTCTCAGTGTTGCACGTCTCACATCTTGAGATTATATCGTTGCCTCTACGTGTCAGAGCCATTGATTTACCGCAGTGTGTCAGCTCGCTGAGGTTCCCTACCAGGGTGTCTAGAGAGCTATTCATGAACTGTAGACTGTCAATGAATTGCAGCTGACCGATGGTGAAGGAGGCGTACTTCTCTATGGTGTTTGGTATGCAGGTGATTGTTGTGTTGTCTACTTGTTTGGTTTGCCATTGGCCGTTTTTCTTCTTCTTGTAGACCGTTCTTTTTCCCCAGTCCAGACGGCCGGCCGCTTGCATGATGATGTGGGAGTCGTATCCTCTGAGGTTGTGAAAGACTACAGGTATCCTCAGCTTGTCTCTATTGATGCGCCATGCTAGATTACAGACATTGTGGGCAGCGCCCCGGTATTTGCCTGTAATATGGCAGTGGTCTCTCACCTTGTCCTCCTCCAGCGGCTCTTTACAGATGTGGCAGGTGGTGGCGGAGGCAAAGTCTTCACGGTCTTTTTGCCCCAGCACCATGAGAGCCGGCCGCTGTAACTTGTGGTGGATGGTGGCCTGCTCTTGTCCCAAGCGTTTGAGGAATTCGTCTGCAGCATCCTCCCCCCGATATACGACAGGGTTTGTGGTGAGCCCGTCGCAGCGTACAATGGTGTAGCCGAAGCCGCAGGGGGGCTGCTCAGCAAGTTGGCGCGTGTTGCTCTGGCTTGGATCCATTGCCGCACCATGTACTGGAACGTTCAAGGTCTCAAAGTCTGCGTATATGATGTATGGCGCCCTCATCTGTTTCTGGAGGGACTTGAAATTCATCTTTCCCTCTTTAGGCATGACATTCACCTGGCAGGCTGTGTTGATGCCTTGGCAGAGTGGCACATGTTGGTCCAAGGTTTCCTGAGAGGAGTGTACATGGAGACAGTTGAGACATGGATACTTCTTACCCCTATGTTTGCTGTTTCCATATAGAAGCCGCCCCACATCCTTGACCCAGACATAGTGCCTATTCTCATCCTTACATAGGAGCAAGAGGTTGATTTGGTTGCGCTGGAGTGTGTTGGTCCGGAGTATGGTTGGCCCTTTGTTCCACCCAAAGACTCTGATGGCTATGGTAGGATTCTGGTTTTCAAACTTCGCAATGCTGGTCAGCTGCACTGGGAACTCGATTCCTTCAAAGTTTAGCTCTCCCAGGTGGGCGCTATAATTGTTGAGCCTATCAGGATGCTCTCCATGTGCTACTGGGTAGAGTGCTGAGAGTATGGCCCATTCAAAGCAGCGGTTGTCCTCATTCTTTACATTCACAACACTACGTGGTGGAATGAAGCTGGGTGTCGCGAAGTAGCTAGAGCCTCGGAATGGTTGGTATTTTACTATGTAGAGGTCGAGCTGCACACACTCATCATAGTGCCAATCCGAGCCCTGTTCGGTGAAGCATTCACTGTCAGCGAATATCTTGGCTCTGGCGAGCTTCAGCCCCTCATCAATTTCCCCCTCGTGCAGTACTTCATAGTTCCTGCTTCCATGGGTGGCGATTGCCGTAATCTGTTCGCCTTCTGGGGTGGTGCGATAGTATTTTAGATGGAGATACAGCTGCATTTTAACGCTGCCATAATCCCCCAACCCTTTTACCACCAGGGCTTTGATGGCGGGCTCCATCGAAAACATAAATAGTCCAGGCTCATCATAGTCGACGCTACCTTCTGGGACGCTTGCTTCATATTTTCTAAGGCTCCCCTCAATCTCCCGGGTGAGTTTCAATTCGGGTGCATTGCGAATTAGCTCAGCCAACTCCTCATCCGTTTCCTCTCGCACACTATCAGCTCGGGCAAGGAACTCTGCTTCGAGGTCGGCGTGGCGTTGAGCACGCTGCCGGGCGCGGTGTCGTCGCTCGGCGACGATCGCGGCTCGGTCCGCGGCGGTACCATATACAAATCTCAGGGCGGTGGTAATCCCTGCTTCAAGTCGTGCCCCTTGTAGGTTGGGGTTCTTCTCGAGCAGGGTGGCCCGAGCCATCTCACGCGCTCTGGATATTTCCCCCTCAAGAACGGCCTTCCTCCTCCCACTGTATGGCATGCCATACTCGCGGGCTTGCTGTTTCAACTGAATCAGCGTAGGCATGGCTAAATACACAGATCTGTCAGTCTCTAACAGGTGAGTGTGTACGTACAGTGGATAGTTCCATGTCTCTAATTGACTTTTATATTTCTGTGATCATAGCCAATCGCTTAAACTCGGCGTTAAAAGGCTTTACCTTTTCATGGTACCATGTTCGGCGATTGGCTGCGTTATAACCACACTCCTTACAAATTGATAGATAGTTTGTGACCCCCCTCCCACAGCTTCTGCACGGTTTGGTACATGAACCCTTCCGTATTAGCACTGCATGGACTTTGCAGTAGTCCCTCATACAACTCCGATTGCAGGGCTCTGTGGAACGTAGCCGTAGCCACTTACAACTGTTCTTCGCGGTGCGCATCTTGGTATGTCTGTAGATGATACACTCTAAATCGATGGCTCGGTCGCCATGCGTGCGCTCCGGGATACAGAGGACGGCCCGGTCGGGCGGTCGCGCCCCGGGGCCCTGGGGGGTGGGGCCCCCGGGGGTTGGGTCCCTAGGGGGCTTTCTTTTGGCGCTCCTGTAGTGCCCCGACCCTTTTGGTCCCCGGGGGCTTTCTTTTGGCGCTCCTGTAGTGCCCCGACCTTTTTGGCCCCAAACCCCCAATTGACATCTACTTGGGTTAATAAAAATGTGGGTGTTGATTCCCCTCACTTCAGGGACGACACTAAAGTAAGAAAGGAATACTTACAACAATGATGCAACTAACTAACTTGGACTAGCTTTCACACGTTCACACAATGATCTCCCTATCATGCTTCACATTCTAACTCGCCCTATCTCTGCCAGCCCAACGTCCTGTACTTCGTATCCTTATCCGACTAATGTCCAACACACATTGACTAGCTTCTCGCACTTTCTGTCCATTTCCTGCCTTTTTATCTCTCATGTCCACGGGTACCTCGCAGGAGTCGTGTTCACTCAACGACGTCGGCTGTCGATGAGTTGTTGTTTACAACACTTCACTGCGTCCTTGGACTCTGTTAACGCCGTCTGTATTATTCTGTACTGTTCTTAATATATGTGAAATAGGACTGTGACAGTCAACATTTCTTCTTTTGCGATTGCATGTTCAGATGGAATTATCTCTTTTGATGTCTGTTGGACTGATTCCCGTAACGTGTCCCATTATTCATCAATAATCTGCATTGGGAAATCATGAGGTCTATGAGCTTTCCAGCACATGTAGTGCAACTCATAAAAATGCTCTATCTAGACCAACAAGCAGCAGTTAGAATAGATGGCGAGGCATCAGATTGGTTTGACCTCAAGCAAGGAGTCCGTCAGGGCTGCGTGCTGTCACCCTATTTGTTTAACCTGTACGCCGAAAATATAATGAGAAATGTAAGAGATGATATAAACAGGGAGCTATATGATGCCCTAAATATCGGCGGTCATGACATACCGGAGATTCGATATGCTGATGATACAGTATTACTATCCACACCACAGAATGGCATGGAAAACCTAATAGCCTCAACCCAATTGAATAGTGAAAATCACAACTTATATCTTAACATAGCAAAAACAAAGATAATGCATACAGATAAAACTACCATGGAGAAAGAAATATACATTAATGGGGAAAATTGGAGGTGGTGGGAAATTTTGAATATCTTGGGTCATTGATTACCAACAACGGGGACACAATGAAAGAAATTAAACGGCGACTATCAATTGCTCTTCAAAGACTAAAACAGCTGAATAAATTATGGAGTGGGACAGACAGAACTACAAAAATTAGATTTGTAAGAGCATGCATCTTTCCCATTGCAACATACGCCTTTGAGACATGGACACTTACTAAACAAGCTGAACAGCGCATAAACGCCTTTGAATATAAATGTTATAGACGAGTTCTAAAAATGTCTTGGGTAAAGAAAAGAACAAATGCATCCATACTTCAAGAGTTGAATATTGAAGAAGGTTGGCTATTAAAGACCATAAAACAAAGAAAATTGAAATATTTTGGTCATTTGAAACGTCACGAAAGTTTGGAGAGAACAATAATAGAAGGGTATATGCCTGGGAAGAGAGGAAGAGGAAGGCCAAAGAGAAGATGGGTGCAGGATGTGGCTGATGATCTCCAGATGGGTGTATCGGACGCAGGACATCTTGCTTATGATCGAGAGGTTTTCCGGAAGGTTGTTATGGGAGCGAGGTTCTCCATAGGACATGCTACTGAATGAATGAATGAATCTGCATTATTTCCATGGCATTATATCTGATCTGCACAGTAACATTGCACCTTTCTCTAATTTCTTTGTATGTGTTAAATAATGTCAGATCTAACTCTATGTTCTGTGGGTATTTAAAAAAATAGTTTTAGGTCATAATTCCTATAACTGGTACATGGTCTCAATATCCGTCAGCTCCTGGTCAATTTCTTCCTCCTGCTAAACTGTTTCTGTATCTCTTAGGAATGTAGATGTAGTCAATTTTATTGCGAATATTATCTCCAGGGTATTTCCACGTGTATAAAAGTTCGAGGATGGTGGTTGAACACGGTATTTCTTATTATCATTTCATGATATTCTGTCAACGCCTTTAATCATTCACCTCTCTCATTCCTAGGCCATGGCCACTAGTCACGCCACTGACCTTTTTCGATGCCTACTGTGACTAGGGTTGCCAGAAGTCCAGCAAAACGAGAACACATCCTCCTTTTTGGCCTAATATTCTCCATCTGGCAGGCAAAGCTAACAAACTTTAAAATGTCCGTCTTTTCTTATATTTTATGTTTAAAAAAAAAAAAAATATGTGTAATTAATAAACATTATAAGACAATAACTGTACAATCGGCTGTTTAAATAATTTTTTTTTTTTTTTTTTAGCATTTTGAAAAAAGCCTGCTTTGAATTTATATAAATCTTTTTAACATCATTGTTTTCTGGTCGATTCACTAAGAGTAAGATACACTTATTGGCAGCTATTGTAATAAAATTGTACTGATTGTGGATTTAATCTGGAACGATTCAAATGAAACATGCAATACGCCCTACTTTGTTCTCTTTTTTTGTCTTATTATGTCCTCATTTTGGTGCCCATGTGTCTGGCAGCCATAACTGTACACTGAAGTCCACGAATGTCACTGTCATCTCTAAACTGTTGTACTGGTCCAAAGTTAAGTTAGTTACATATGCTTTACAAGACGTTGTTAAGTTAGTTACATATCCTTTACAAGACGTTGTTAAGTTAGTTACATATACTTTACAGGCCGTTGTTAAGTTAGTTACATATCCTTTACAAGACGTTGTTAAGTTAGTTACATATCCTTTACAGGCCGTTGTTAAGTTAGTTACATATCCTTTACAGGCCGTTGTTAAGTTAGTTACATTTTCTTTACAGGGCGTTGTTAAGTTAGTAACATTTTCTTTACAGGGCGTTGTTAAGTTAGCTGCATATACTATACAGGAAGTTGTTAAGTTAGTTACATATCCTTTACAGGCCGCTGTTAAATTAGTTGCATTTTCTTTACAGGCCGTTGTTAAGTTAGTTACATTTTCTTTACAGGCCTTTTTTAAGTTAGTTACATATCTATTACATGACTTTGTTAAGTTAGTTACATATCCTTTACAAGACGTTGTTAAGCTAGTTACATATCCTTTACAGGGCGTTGTTAAGCTAGTTACATATCCTTTACAGGGCGTTGTTAAGTTAGTTACATATCCTTTACAGACCGTTGTTAAGTTAGTAACATTTTCCTTATAGGGCGTTGTTAAGTTAGTTACATATCCTTTACAGGGCGTTGTTAAGTTAGCTGCATATACTATACAGGAAGTTGTTAAGTTAGTTACATATCCTTTACAAGACGTTGTTAAGTTAGTTACATATCCTTTACAGGCCGTTGTTAAGTTAGTTACATATCCTTTACATGCCGTTGTTAAATTAGTTACATTTTCTTTACAGAGCGTTGTTAAGTTAGCTGCATATACTATACATGAAGTTGTTAAGTTAGTTACATATCCTTTACAGGCCGTTGTTAAGTTAGTCTTATCTCATCTCATCTCATCATGTTCCTCTTGTACCTTGCGGTGTCGAGGTGAAGTATAAACTTCGTGAGAGTGCCCGAGTATGGGCTTCATATATCGATATTCCCATGTACTCTGCTATTCCCTCCGTCCAACGTTTACGTGGTCGGCCTCTTCCTCTGATTCCATCTGGTCTGTACATCATTGCTTGTTGTGGTATGCTGTTGACTAGTAACCTACTTGCATGGCCAAACCATTTGACTTGCTGCTTTCTGATAAAATCTAGTGCTGCATTAACCCCCACTTTAGTCCTGATTTCTTCATTTCTGATCTTATCTCTTCTTGATACGTTGAGTATTCTTCTCAGGAACCTCATTTCTGTTGTTGTGATTTTTCTTTTCTCTTTTTCTGTCATTGTCCAGGTTTGGCATTGGTAGCATAGAGTTGGCAGGAAGATTGTGTTGTAAAGTGCTTTCTTAGTAGTTATTGATACATGTTTGTTCTTTAGTATTTGTACCATTTGTCCAATGAGTCGATTTGCCTTATAGCACCTATTTTCGATCTCGTCTTCTGATCTGCCATTTGATGATATTATACTTCCTAGATACTTGAAACTCTTTACTTGTTTCAAGTGATGTTCGTTTAGGTGAATTGTTGTTGTTTGTTCTTCTTTAGTTATAGTCATTACCTCTGTTTTGCTTGTGCTAATTTTCATGTTATGTACCCTACACATTTCGTTTAGACTATTCATGTGGTCTTGTAATTCGCTTCTGATTTTGCTATTAGTGCTTGGTCATCCGCAAACAGGAGCTGTCTAATAGTTAGATTTGCAGATGGTTCTTCTTCTGTGTTCTCGTCATGCGGTATTCTTGCTGTCTCTGCTTGGCTGGTTTCTTTACATAGGTTGTCTATATATGTTATGAACAAGAGAGGGGACAGGACACAAGCTTGTCGTACTCCATATCTTATGGTGAAGGGTTCTGAGTGTCCTCCAGTTGCTCTCACTATGCATTCACTGTTGTTGTATAAACTTATACATAGGTTTGTTAGATGTGTACTCACTCCATATTGTTTAAGGATTTCCCACAGCTTGTTTCTATCTACTCTATCGAATGCCTTTTCTTGGTCGACAAAGGCTAAGTAGAGTGTTTCATTGAATTCGATTAATTTTTCTATAAGTTGTCTAAGAGCAAAAATGGCATCTGTGCATCCTTTGTTTTTCCTAAATACAAGCTGTGTATCGCTTAGCTGGGGTTCTAAAGTAGTTCGTAATCTTTTTTCTAGAATTTTGCAAAATATTTTCCCAGTATGACTCAACAGTGAAAAGCCTCTGTATTGTGTGCAGTCTCTTTTGCTGCCTTTGTTTTTCCAAATTGGGATAATTATGGCGTTTTTCTAGTCTCGTGGTGTCTGTTGTTCTACCCAAACATGGTGGAATAGTCTATGTAGCCAAGCTGTTCCTACTTCTCTTGCTGCTTTAATTAGTTCATTTGGTATTTCATCCTGTCCCGGTGATTTGCTCAATGGGGCTAATCTGATGGCTTCTATAATTTCTTTTTTTTAGTATGTCTGGTTCTAGTTCTTCGGTGACATCTGTATAGGTCTCTTGAATTCCTGTGACATCTGATGGGATGTTGAGAAGTTGTTCGAAATACTGCTTCCATCCTATTAGGATTTGTTTTTGTTCACTTATTGGTTCTCCATTTTCGCTGTTAATTATTTCAGTTGGGTCAAAGGGTTCTCCTCTGGTTCGCATTGCACTTATCTTTTTGTAGAAGTTTCTAGTTGCCTCCGTGTAGTTTTTATTTAGGGTTTCTCCATACTCTTCCCAGTCTTTTTGTTTTTCTCTCTTTACTATTCTACTCACACGTCTTCTCGCTATTCCATATTCTATGTAATCACATTCCTGTTTGCTCTTCAACCACTTTTTATATTTTTCCTTTTTGTCTTTTACCGCTTCCTTTACTTCTGCGTTCCACCAACTTGTTATTTTCTTCAGCCGTGTTTTGCGTTTTTTCGTGGTTCCACATGTTATTTTTGAAGTATTTAAAATGCTTGATTTGAACATTTCCCATTCTTCTTCCACTGTTTTTCTTTCTGCAGGTAATTTTTCAAAGAGTTCAGTTAGTTCTTTCTCATAATTTTCCCTTACTGCCTCGTCTTTAAGGCTTTTTAAGTTTACGGATTCTCATGGCATGTATTTTCCTGCTCTTTGTTTTCTTCTTCTGATTGTTCTTATTGTGGCAACGACTGCTTTATGATCTGTGTTTATACTGAAATTGGGCAGTTAAGTTAGTTACATATCCTTTACAGGCCGTTGTTAAGTTAGTTACATATCCTTTACAGGCCGTTGTTATGTTAGTTACATTTTCTTTACAGGGCGTTGTTAAGTTAGCTGCATATACTATACAGGAAGTTGTTAAGTTAGTTACATATCCTTTACAGGCCGTTGTTAAGTTAGTTACATTTTCTTTACAGGTTGTTGTTAAGTTAGTTACATATCCCTTACAGGGCGTTGTTAAGTTAGTTATATTTTCTTTACAGGGCGTTGTTAAGTTAGTTGCATATACTATACAGGAAGTTGTTAAGTTAGTTACATATCCTTTACACGCCGTTGTTAAGTTAGTTACATATTCTTTACAGGCCGTTGTTAAGTTAGTTACATATCCTTTACAGGCCGTTGTTATGTTAGTTACATTTTCTTTACAGGGCGTTGTTAAGTTAGCTGCATATACTATACAGGCCGTTGTTAAGTTAGTTACATATCCTTTAAAGGCCGTTGTTAAGTTAGTTACATATCCTTTACAGGCCGTTGTTAAGTTAGTTACATATCCTTTACAGGGCGTTGTTAAGTTAGTTACATTTTCTTTACAGGGCGTTGTTAAGTTAGCTGCATATACTATACAGGAAGTTGTTAAGTTAGTTACATATCCTTTACAGGCCGTTGTTAAGTTAGTTACATATCCTTTACAGGCCGTTGTTAAGTTAGTTACATTTTCTTTACAGGGCGTTGTTAAGTTAGCTGCATATACTATACAGGCCGTTGTTAAGTTAGTTATATATCCTTTACAGGCCGTTGTTAAGTTAGTTACATATCCTTTACAGGCCGTTGTTAAGTTAGTTACATTTTCATTACAGGGCGTTGTTAAGCTAGTTGCGTATATTATACAGGAAATTGTTAAGTTAGTTACATATCATTTACAGGCCGTTGTTAAGTTAGTTGCGTATACTATACAGGAAGTTGCGGGTCCAAAGCTTTGTCCAAAGCATAACATATATATGTATCTTCATCTGTACTGTCTGCTCCTGGCGCATATGCTTGTATTATGTTAAAATCCAGACGCTTGCCGTGGAGTATCACAAATAACACTCTATATGAGATTGTCTGAAATCCTTTAACCGTTCTGGCAGTCAACTGTTCCACAGTTATGCCAATTCTTCCATTTTAGTCCGCCCCCCCCCCCCCCCCACCCGAGTAAATAATTCTATACTCTTGTAAATATTGTTCTTCAGTACCTAGATATGGCAGAAGGTACTTTATATTCGTTATAGTCGATATTAAATTCTTCTTCTTCTTTCGTTCGCCAGAAATATGTTTATAACTGCAATGTTGTCTCTTGTATGAATCTGACAGTCTTATTTAGTTCACTCAGCGGTCCATAGAGTTTATCTTCCACTGTTGTCTCTGTAGGGCAGAAGGTTCGCCTGGATATGTTATAGTTTGGGCAGTCCTGGAGGTTGGTCAATATTAAATGGTTATATATCACATACATCTCTTTCGCTTTGAACTCAAGCGTAGTCCATATACGTGCTACTACTTGTAGTGCATGGACCGATATTTGCGTGTGGATTATTTATCCCTATTACCAGTGTTCCACGCCATTAAGTGAACCAAGTGGGACTACTGAGGTACTTGTAATTTACGTCCGCAATTCAAGGAGGAGAAGTCAACATTATCTTATCCATTCGCCCATGCTGACCTGCATATAACGTAATGATAATGATGATCTTGATGATGAAAATGACGCTGGCTAGTAGATAATATAACCAGACACCTATTTTCCATCTCGGTGTCCACAGTTGCAAAAGTCAGACCACCCTAGCAGATAATCTTATCAAGCTCTGAAAAGTACACGAAAGATTTCGACTTTAGTATGGCGTATCATCAATCATGTGCCATGCTGATAAGCGTGTACGGTCAATTCTCCCACGATCACCAGTCATAGATCAGCTCGTGTTTTTGTCTCCGACTGGGCGAGGCTGCATCCAAGGAGCACCCATTTACTCCATTTCTCGGATTCTCTATGAATAGAGAAAACATGATTTTCGAGGCTTCCGTAAAGAAGGTAGTTTGCCATTGCTTTCCTTCTTACCCGTGACCATACTGGTCGGTGATCGTAACCATTGTCTCCAAAAAGAGATCATCTGCCTACCGTCGTGAAATTGGAGACCATAACCTACAACTATCTAACGGCTGCTCTTCAACTTCATCCACCACTTGCACAAATTGCTTCACGTAACCCTGATTGGGAGGCTAAACGGGTACTCCACCTTGCCCAAGGGTGTCCCGTAGGCTAGCGGAGGGAAGGAGGCACCTTAATTCTCCTTTGATAGTGGATACCCCCTTCCCACCACACTAGCATGATGCAACAATATGCAATGAAATAAAACAGGTTTGATGAGAACCGGCGGGAAAAGAACAAGCACCAACATGGACACACTTTAAGTAAACGCACAAGTTATTCACGATAACAAATAGATTGACATTCACGAAAGAACCGGTTAAACCGACTAGTTTGTAATC
Source organism: Cepaea hortensis (assembly GCA_963921405.1). Taxonomy (NCBI): domain Eukaryota; kingdom Metazoa; phylum Mollusca; class Gastropoda; order Stylommatophora; family Helicidae; genus Cepaea; species Cepaea hortensis. The sequence continues at coordinate 14,316,042 of OY992879.1, read as the reverse complement.
TTTTCAAGGACTATTTTATCTGTACTCAGTACTTTTATGACAATGATTTTCTTCTAAGCGATGTCACAGTAACACAATCGAAATATGGGCCGTATTCTTTGAATTCAAAGATAGCAGGCATTTCACAGAACACCCCCCAAGGTTGGATTCGCTACCAGGAAGTGGGAGGTGTGGTTTATGATCCCGTCCTAAGAACTGATTTAACGTTAAATCTTTATCAAAACGTGCCGTCTTCGTAGTGACGGATGGCACTTATGGGGCCCCTGCAGTGTCCGCCCTTAGCCTTGTTGTACACTCTTTGCGGCTGTATTCTGATCGTATCTTCTTACTGTCTGTTTATCTTTAACCAGCTCTGTATCCCTTAACTTACCCTCCATTCGGGGGATCAGTAGACTGTTATGTTTAAGGAAGCGATAAATGCTTTATTCGTCCCTACGCTGTATTACCAATATCGGATACAGACAGTACCAGAAATGCACAGGCGTTAGACCACATCATGTGACGTGACACGCATACGAAAATCAGCAGGAAAAACAAGGAGAGATAGAGAGACAAATGAGACACTAAGAAATAATTTAGTTAGTTATTTATATGCATATTTATATACTAGTACAGATCAAAGAAGGAAATAGAACAACAACTTTTATACAAACATACGCCCCATGTAATGACACTTACAGCGACGAAGACAAAGACGAATATTTTGATAAACTTGCAGACACGTTAAATAATGTCAAGGAGACAGATGAACTAGTTGTGATGGGTGATTTTAACGGACGGATAGGCACACGAAGAACACCGTGGGAGGATTGCATGGGGCCATTCAGCGACACAGAGACTGATTGTAACAGCAATGGTCAACATCTACTCAACATATGTTCGGAACATGGACTAATAATAGCAAATAGTTTTTTTCAACATCGTCGTAGCCACACCAAAACCTGGTATAAATGGAATGACATAAACCAAGCATCCCAAATTGACTTTATTCTAATTAGGAAATCAGACAGAAGGCTACTATTAGATTCAAGAGCACTCCCAAATACAGATGTTGATACTGATCACAAACCAGTCATAATAAAAAAGATTTAATTACACAGGAGAATAAGAAACAAAAAAGTAACAACACATGTCATCAATTATAGGAGGCTGCAGGAAAATACAGTTAAAGACGAATTCAATCAAGAAATCCAAAACCTACATAAGAACATCCCTGATGACCACTCAAGCGTAGATAAGGAATGGACATGTTTCAAGGCTGCCATGCTCGACACACTGAAAAATAAATGTGGAACAAAGAAAGTAGGGCAAGACAAAAGATTAAGAACAGCCTGGTGGAACAACGAAGTTAAAGATAGCATATTCAAAAAGAAGGTAGCATTCAAAAAGTGGATCACAACTAAATCTGAACAGGACTATATTACTTATAGAATAGCACGACGTAATGCCAAACGAACAATTAGAGCATCTAAAGATGAATCCTGGAGAATATACGGTGAACAGATGGCGACCCTTAGCAAAGACTGCCCAAGAGAATTTTATAAACGTGTCACCACAATGAGAAACAGAGATGCATGTTACAACCCAACCACCATCATAAACAGCAAAAGAGGTATACCAATATTTAATCAACAACAAAGACTAGCAAGATGGGCAGAATACTTTCAAGAACTACTTAACCCCACACATAACATAGGAAACCTCACTTTTGTGCCTAAACGCCAGGGACAGCAAGAACCAAATTTCATACATGCAGAAGTCAAAGCAGTTATACAGAAAAGTCCTAAGAACAAATCACCAGGTCCAGATGGAATAACCACAGAAGCTATTCAGGCCTGTGGGGAAACAGGAGTTAAATGGCTAACAAGACTTTTTAATATAGCATGGGAAGAAAGAAAAGTCCCAGATGATTGGCAACAGGCAATAATAGTACCAATATGGAAAAAGAAAGGCAATATGAGAGAGTGCGAAACATACAGAGGTATATCACTCCTAAGCCATATAGGGAAAATGTATGCAAAACTTTTGGAACAAAGAGCTTGACCAATAGTTGAACAACAGTTAAGCAAAGCACAATTCGGTTTTCGGAAAGGTAAAAGTTGCACTGATGCATTATTTACACTTAGACAAATTTGTGAAAAAACTATTGAATATAGTGACCAGCAGAATATTGTGTTTGTAGATCAGGAAAAGGCTTTTGATAGAGTAGACAGATACAAATTATGGACCATCCTTGAAGACTATGGGATAGAAGGGCAACTGCTAGAAAATATCATAGCCATTACCACTCGAGCCAAAGTGCAGTAAGAACACAGGAAGGTATATCAGATATGTTCACAGTCAATACAGGAGTGAGGCAGGGATGTGTGCTCTCTCCCCTGTTGGTTGACGAGGCAACTCGTTTTCCCGATGCACCTCTTGCGTCTGGCCGTGCCGATTCTTACTCCCAAGTCTTTCATCTTAGACAGCGATGTGGATTCATTGCCGTCAAAGTCCTCTGTTCTCGCCATATCTTTAAGGACGTTAATAACATCGGCAGAATCCATGGGCTGGCCATCTACAAGGGGTGCAGAGCCAGCCAGTTTATCAGCTCGTTCATTTCCCTCGACTCCCGCATGTCCCGGGACGAAGATGAAGGTGACTTTACGGACAACAGACTTCCGCAGCGACTCAGTCCACTGTCTACGTACAGATCCAGCTTCGACCTTCTTAATATTTATTCAATTGTTTTAGACTTTGAAGAGCAATTGATAGTCGTCGTTTCATTTCTTTCATTGTGTCACCGTTGTTTGTAACCAATGACCCATGATATTCAAAATTGTCCACCACATCCAATTTGTCCTCATTAAGAAAAGTTGTAGAACAATTCGTTTTAAAAGAGTACTTGGTAATGAAATTATAAATGAGAAAAGCAACATAATTTGTGAGACCAAATTTGTCAGAACCTCTTACTTCTCCTCCTCCTCCTCCACCGCCTCCTCCTCCTCTTAATCCTCCTCTTGCTTCTCCTCCGCCGAAGCCGCCGCGTATTCCTCCTCCTCCTTCGTCTTCTTCTCCTTCTTCTCCTCCTCCTTATCCTCGGCCTTTTTCTTCATTTTCGTCGTCTTCTTCTTCTTCTACGTCTTCTTCTTCTTCTTCTTCTTCTTCTTCTTCTTCTTCTTCTTCTTCTTCTTCTTCTTCTTCTTCTTCTTCTTCTTCTTCTTCTTCTTCTTCTTCTTCTTCTTCTTCTTCTTCTTCTTCTTCCTCTTCTTCTCGTCCTCCTCCTCCTTCTCCTCCTCCTCTTTCTTCTTCTTCTTCTCCTCCTCCTTCTTTTCCTCTGGCTGGTCATGTCTGTTTTGGAGTATGCAATGGCAATCCTGACTCTCAGCCATAAGCAGATAGAAAGGATGGAAAGGATACAGAATGAAGCTATGCGCATTATTCTTGGATGTACAAGAGATACAGCATGCAGGGCGATGCGCTACCTTCTTGATTTTCCAACCATTGAAGAGAGAATACAAGGTTGAAGGGCACGCGCCTACCTCAGAATTAACGCAAACACACAACATCCACTGCATAGTGAAATTAGGAAGGTGAAGGGCAGCAGCTTAAAAAGAGGAAGGTCGTGGATGGGTCAAGCCGAAGACATTCTTCAACAGGTGTGTTCACTTGAGGACTTAGAACCTGGCGAGGAGTGGGTGCAAGTGCCAACAGACTTCTGCACATCCTTTTCAGTTTGCATCCAACTAGATAGAAAATGCAGACAAGAAAATCCGGCTGCTGTTGAGGCTGAAGTACAAGCGTTGATTTTCGAGAATTCGCTAGACGGTGACGCGGTCATCTACACAGATGGGTAGGTCGTCCGACATGTGAGAAGCTCATGGGCCTTTACAGCTCGGGCCGGAGGGAGAATTGTGAAGGAGGACTCTGGTGCTTTCACTGAAACCACAAGTAGCCTGACCATGGAAGTCATGGCAGTAAGTAAAACAATAACATGGTTTGAGATACAGACATTCACTAGGGCTTGTTTCCTCAATGACTCAATGAACATGATCAAGAGGATAGAGGAGGGATCGATCCGAAGAGAATGGTTGCTGCCTCTGGAGCGGTCTCGACTGGCAAAGATTAGTTTCATCTTCGTGCCAGGGCATGCGGGAGTACAAGGAAATGAGCGGGCGGACAAGCTCGCAGGTGAGGCTACTGTGGCGGGCGGACGCGCCATGGACCAGGCCGACATCCTGAATGCTCTACGTGATGTGAGACTTTTGCGAGAACCAAGTGATGACTGTGAATCTACAACAATGGCCAGACTGCGAGAGCAGCAAATTAAAAGAGGGGTGGCCAAACAAGAACACTACGCAGGAAGCCAAAGAAGATAGATAAACCAACACAGAACTAGCGTCGTTAGCCGCTACACGTTGCGGGATTTGCTGAGGAGGGGATCCGAGCACTTATGGACTGAATGGTTCGATGTGCAATGAGGATGATCTGTCGACTAACTAACTAACTAACTTCTTTTCCTCCCTCCTCCGTCTCTTCTTCTTCTTCTTCTTCTTCTTCTTCTTCTTCTACTTCTTCTTCTTCTTCTTCTTCTTCTTCTTCTTCTTCTTCTTCTTCTTCTTCTTCTTCTTCTTCTTCCTCTTCTTCTCGTCCTCCTCCTCCTTCTCCTCTTCCTCCTTCTTCTTCTCCTCCTCCTCCTTTTCTTCCTCCTCCTCCTTTTCTTCCTCCTCCTCCGTCTGTTTCTTCTTCTTCTTCTTCTTCTTCTTCTTCTTCTTCTTCTTCTTCTTCTTCTTCTTCTTCTTCTTCTTTCTTCTTCTTCTTCTTCTTCTTCTTCTTCTTCTTCTTCTTCTTCTTCTTCTTCTTCTTCTTCTTCTTCTTCTTCTTCTTCTTCTTCTTATTCTTCTACTATTTATTCGTCTACTTTTTCTTCTGTCCTACTGCTTTTGTCGTGAAACGTCGCAGAAAGGATGTAGACAATATTTATTTTTCTGGTCGCTGGTCTTGTTGCGTGTGTTAACGTCATATTTGATTTCTTCAATGACGCTTTCACTTGATCTAGCCAATTCTTCCTGTGTCGCCATCTCTATGTATCCAAATATTCTCATGTAGAACATTCTAGCCACTGCTTTTTCATGTTCATTTCTAACTGACTGTCCCAACCATTTAATTCTTTGGTTCTCTATACAGTTTAATACGTCCTATCTCTGCACTTTAACTCAGTGGCTCGTTTGTCTCTATGCCTCTTCTTGATTATTCAGCTGCTTTTCTTATGCAGATCCGGATTTGTAGCGAAAGGTTTAAGGGCGCAATTCGTAATCTTCCGTACCGTGTTCGAAACAGATCTGCGGACGATTTGGCAGCAGACCGCCTTGCTTTGGTTTTCAAGTTGGCATGAGTGCCGGTCGCTCAGAAAACAATGACAAATTGTTGAAAATGAACTTTACAAACAGCTAAATAATGCTGGGGTTGACTGCATCTCCCATAAAGCATATGCATATAAATCATCATCATCATCATCATCTTCCACTTCTGCCGTCAAGCGTCGTGGGGAGGAATAATTTGCGTTCCAGCGCCCGGTGGACGGCACTGGATAGTGTCATTCTGTGAGGTTGTACAATGTCTCTGATGTCGTCAATCCATTTTCTTCTTGGACGTCCTCGTGGTCTCGTCGCAGATGATCTTTGATGTAAGGCTAGTGATGGTAGTTGTTGATGTTGCATTCTAATGACATGGCCAAACCACTTGATCTTCTGTCTGTCAATAAATGTGGCACAAGGTGTTGATCCCACAGTCTGTCTGATAGTAGCATTTCTTACTCGGTCTCGGATTGTTAAGTTGGCAGCTCTCCTCAGGCATCTCATTTCGCAGGTGTTGATTTTGCGAAGGTGTAATTTGGATAAAGTCCAGGTTTGAGATTGGTAGCATAGGGTTGGTGTGAATATGCTGTTTATTATCTGTCGTTTTGCGGACATGGGTATGTTTGGATGTTTCAGTAAGGGTGATAGTTGATATGTAAGTGCACTAGCTTTTTGACATCTGATGTCAATTTCTCTGTCCAATCTGCCATCTTCTGTGATCATACTTCCAAGGTATTTGAATTCTTTAACTTGTTTCAGAGGTGTGTTATTTATCTGTATATTTAGTGGGCCTGGCGATCTGCTAACTTGCATTACTTCGGTTTTGGCTGTGTTTATACTCATATTGTATCTGCTGCAGGTTGAACTCAGATTAGTAATATGATTTTGTAGTCTGCCCTCATCGCTGTAAAACAGGCACTGATCATCTGCAAATAGAAGTTCATTTATTCCCGGTGGGTCAGTTGTTTCATCTGGAGTAAAGAGTTCTAAATTTTCTGAATCTGGTCTGTCGAGACTTGCTTAGCCACCGGACGCTGATGCATATGCTTGGGGTGGGGGGGGGGGGGGGAATCTGAACACCTATAGACCTGTCCGGAGTTCAGTGAAGATACCCCAACTGATAACTGATAACTGAATTGAATAAATTATGGAGTGGGACAGATAGAACTACGAAAATTATATTTTTAAGAGCGTGCATCTTTCCCATTGCAACATACGCTTGTGAGACCTTAACACTTACTAAACAAGCTGAACATCGCATTCATGCCTTTCAATATAAATGTTATAAACGAGTTCTAAGAATATCTTGGGTAAAGAAAAGAACAAATGCATCCATATTTCAAGAGCTGAATATTAAAGAAGGTGCCTATTAAAGACGATAAAACAAAGAAAATTGAAATATTTTGGCCACTTGAAAAGTCACGACAGTTTGGAGAGAACAATAATGGAGGGGTATATGCCAGGGAAAAGAGGAAGAGGAAGGCCAAAGAGAAGATGGGTGCAGGATGTGGCAGATGATCTCCAGATGGGTGTATCGGACGCGGGACATCTTGCTTATGATCGATAGGTTTTCCGAGAGGTTGTTGTGGGAGCGAGATTCTGCAAAGGACATGCTACTGAATGAATGAATGAATGTGAAACCCTTGAAACTCGTCCCTTTGGTTTTAAGATCCACATTTGAAAAGCCCCAATTTCACACTCTATCTTGTTAGTGATGCAATGTTACATCATATCTATTCTATAGATTTTTGGCAGTGAATCTTGAATTTGGAGAAGAAGTTAGGAACAGGCTGAAGGCAGCGCAGATGTGGTATCTGGGACAAATGTGCCCAATAGACTGGGCAGCCAGATTAGCCAAGAATGATTGCCTGGATGATAGAGAAAAACAATCAGTCGCAGGGAATCTCGATACATAAAGCCCATAAACGGACATCGTCCCGATGTTTGTACTTCACCGCAAGGTATGAGAGGAACAAGATGTGACGCGATTTCCTGGATGAGGTTAATGAAAGTATAATTTAATACACAGCAACACGAAAAAGACAAAAAAGTGTTCTTTGGTAATATAAAGATTAGAGAGGCAATGGAGAAAATCGTGACAACTGGACAGATCAATGGGAAGAGAGGCAGATGCAGAACATAATAAATGATGTTCCATGGTTTAACAGTACAACTGTTGCTGTAGACCAAGTGTGGAAATCTGTGAAGAGGCATGACAACGATGACGCCATTTTGTCAAGACACATGAAGATGATGATTGTGATACTTGCACTAGGTGTTTTTGTGGGATTACGTGGATTCCTGTTGTTGAATCTTATACTTCTTCACGGATGGCTCTGCGATAGAGGCAAAGAATTGCCTGATGGTTCATGGCGAAGGTTATCGGAAGGCTTTTAGTGCAGGAGTGCCAGACATATGTTACGACTATATCTAGTCTAAGAATGGAGTTGGAGACGGTCACAACCACGCTCCATTGGCTGGATGACAAACCAATCGTATTTGTAACTGATATACAGAGCTTTTTCAGGGAAGGCGATGACAGACATGTTTCGTGCAGAATGGCGTGTTTCAATTAAAAAATAAAGATTTGGAGCATCGGGTGAATCTTCACCAAAGAACATGCTGTGTTGTGGGAATCGAGCCGGTGGACAGATTAGCCCTGTCTGCATAGATGGGTGCTGTAGTGGTGCATGATAAGGCAGATGTACGCAGAGCCTTTTGGTATCATGTGTATAGTGTGGATAGACAAATACATCATCATTGCCTGAAGAGAATGGTGAGGCAAGGAGTAATCAGAGAATCTGATAAACAATCAGTACTCTGAGGTAAGGTCACACGTACACATAAGCAGACTACAAGTGGTATAATTAGCACTGGGACTCTTCACTGGTTGTTGAAGATGAGGACGCAGCACATATGGGAATGACCTGAGTGCGGTGATGTCGGGTCATGAATACACTCAACTCACCCTGATAAAATGTGATGATCTGCGGTCCATTGGTAATTTGGTTCCGTCATGGCAACCCAGCCACCGTTTTACCCCGGGCATGTTCTTGAGTACCCCAGGTCATGAGTGCAGGATGTGGGTGCCTGTAGTCACTATCATCACGACCACGATTATGACATTACCACCGTCGTCGGACGAACGAACTTTACTTTCAAAGTGTTAAGAATTGGGCACGCAGGCCCGTCTGACAATCTGCCCTTCTTATATCTCTGATCTCATACATTATTTCATTCATACATCACTTATGAAGCTATCTTAGACAGCAGCGATAACACCAGAGCAATATGCATTAAAACGCACGAAAAGTGTGCAATAATAAACAATACATGACTTAAAAAACTACGTTTTTATATGGCAATGATAATTACCTAATGTAGGTGTAACGTATCACAGTTATAGTGCGTTAACAATTGTTTGCCCCCGTATAAAAAATGCATAACTCAGTAACCAAGTGAGGCAAAATGATGAGATTTAGCGTATAAAAATATCATTATGTACACCCAACACAAAATGTTTGTTCTGGAGATCGTACAGCAGATAACAATGTTTGTTTATATGCGGTATATAATTTACGGGTCCAAGATGAAGTGCATATTATGAAATGTATTACATCTTCACACGGAAACATCAGTGTTCACTAGTGAATATTCTCCGTGGTACTCGCGAATTTACTTATGAGAAGCACGTCACATAGAGGAACGGAAGTGTTAAGAGGTGTCGTCAATAAGTATACCTATAGTGGTGCTTACATGAAACGTTATTATTGTATAATATCTTACCATTAATTGCTAACATCTGAATGTGTTAATATTGTTTAATGGGATTGAATGTGAAATTGTGTACACTTCAAGTATTGCTATAAAGTTGTGTTTTTTGTCAAGAAGCTGATCGCAGGAAACTGGTTTATACTATTACAAATCCCGAGAAAAGAACAGTGCATGCATTGGGTTTGAGTAAACGGTCATTCCGATCAATGTCTTCTTCCCGAGAGTCAATGTGGCTTCAGAATAGAACGAGGAACTGTTGACATGATTTTCGCTGCAAGAAAAAATGCTAGGAACAGAACTACGAAATGTCCTCCACTTTCATTGACTTTACCAAGGCTTTTGATACACTCAGTTGAGAAGGACTGGAAGATTATGACGAAATATGGCTGTCCACGAAAGTTTGTCCAAATAGTGCTTCTATTTCATGATGGTATGCAGGCAAGAGTACAGGAAAATGGTGAACTGTCTGAGCCCTGGATTGAAGCAATGATGTGTCCTGGCACCAACACTGTTCAGCCTCATGTTTTCAGCTATGTTGACGAATGCCTTCGAGAACGACGACATTGGAATAGACATCAACTACCGTATGGATGGAAAGTTATTCAATCTCAGAAGGTTGAAAGTTAAAACCAAAATTGACAGCGACACCGTCAGAGAGCTCCTGTTAGCTGATGATTGCGCTCTATACGCCAACTCAGAGGCGGACATGCAACATAATGTTTCAGCTTTCTTATTTGCCTGTGCCAACTTTGAGCTCGCCGGCTCCCTGGCCGAGGAGTTAGCAGCTTTCTCCGTTAATCCCGAATAATCTCGTGGTTGACGTGAGCGCACGAGAATTAGAAGTGGTTCGAGTCGCGCCAGTGACTTTTGAGAGTATGGAGCCGGTCGCTCAGAAAGTCGTGGCGTGCTGATGAGCGTAATCTAGCCTAGGAATCAACATACAGCTGACAGATGCTGAAGAAGACCGAAATATCCTGAAACAGGATGGAAACGCGGAAAAAAACACACAAAAACCTTTGGGCTCAATATCAGCATGGAGAAGACTGCAGTTATGTACCAGCCAGCTCCAGGGAATAATCACATCGTGCCGAATATCAAAGTGAATGATCATAGACTAAGTGTTGTGGACAAATTCACCTATCTTGGCAGCACCGTGTCACAAGATGCCACAATTGATGACGAAGTGAATGCAAGAATCTCCAAGGCCAGTGCGGCCTTTGGCAGACTGTAGAAGAATGTATGGGACAGAACTGGAATAAGCCTGCAAACAAAGCTGAAAATCTACAAAGCAGTTATATTAACCACACTGCTATATGCTTGTGAAACCTGGACTGTTTATCAGCGACACGCTTGGATGTTAAACCACTTCCACACAGTCTGCCTTAGGAAGCTATTGGAGATAGAATGGCAAGACAAGATCCTAGACACTGATGTCCTAGAAAGAGTGTCCATGCCCAGTATCTACACTCTACTAATGAAGAATCAGATTCTCTAGGCTGGTCACTTGACTCGCATGTCAGATCACAGGCTCCCCAAACGAATTTTGTACTACGAGCTGCGTTGTGGTAAACATTCCCAAGGCGGTCAGAGGAAACGCTTTTAAGACACTCTGAAAATCTCAGTAAAATCTTTTAGAATTCATCATGACACCTGGGAGACTGCTTCCAAATACAGAAATTCGTGCCGTACATCATTACGCAAGGGTGCAGTTACATGTGAAGCACCAGGACTGCAGGAGCTGTCAAGAAAAGGCTGGACAGAAAAACCACTGCAGGAGATCCTCCTCCTGGAACGTCAAGCATTCTTTTCCCACATTGTCAAAGAACATTTCGAGCCAATATAGTCCTTGTCAGCCATCCTAGAACTCACGGCTCCATACTTTCAACCCCAGTGGATGAAATGAATGGTCATCATCATTCTTGATGGACAAACAACATTGTAGCATAATAAGAAACGTGAAAACAAACACTTTGTCAAATTAGGGGACAACACAAGAACATACGAATCATTCTATAAATTTCAATGAAAAGAGGACCAACATATTTGACGTTAAAAGGACGCCCACCACAGAGACTTTCACAACTATATTCGTCGTGCAAAACAGGCAATCATGTGTCGCCTCTGAACGGTAAACAGCAAAGAAGACAGTCTTTCACCAACACTCAAAACTGCTCTGTCACCCATGTGTACGTGTGAACAAACTTCACAGACAGCTGAACAGATCCTTAAAACCTGACATGATGATTGAATTGCGGTATCATTTCTGGTCATTCCATACGCACATTAACCCATAGCTGTTTGGAAGCTTTCACGAACTCCATTTAAAAAACTCAATACATCCTAGTAAAAGGACTGCTTGTGTACATATTATTAACCAGCAACTGAAGGAAAAAAGAAGGAAATGAAAAAAAGAAGGTAAGAAATATATTTCTTCTACTTTCCTGTCAATTTAAATGTCGATTCTACATTATTTACAACATGCCTCCGTACACTATGTCTTTACTAATGTTACACATTGCTTCCACTTCCATCCGAATATGGATATCCTTGCGTCGTTACCGAACTGACGTGCATTACTGTAAAACAAGTTTGTTAGCGTGAATTCAATATATTTTCGCCAAAACACCAAAGAAATATCGCCGCTTTCCATGATATCAGTAGGCTTTGGACCTATCAAAGACATATTTCTTTGGTGGAAGTAAATATGAGACTACAGAAAAAAAATGTCATAACGATGCAACAAAAAACAATTGAACGCGAATGACAGCAAGCATTTGTGAAAAAAAAAAAAAAAATGAACACGTTCCATTTGTCATTTAAGGTAAATATTAATTTTCGTGTATTTATTTTTTAGGAGGACATATATTCTGTACTGAGATTGTGTTCAAATAGGCTGCGACTGTATATATAGGGATGGGTTGTGTCTTTGATTTCGTGTGGAAAATTATTCTATCAGCTGCAGAGTACTCTAAGCAGGAAAAGGCAATCCACCTTTCTGTTTAGGAATATTAAAAAAAATAAGTTGCATATCCTTTAACAGGACGTCGCAGTAATCACCAACATTGTTTACTGTTGTGATCTCTTGGAAAGTTTACGTCCACTAGTTTGACATTGATTTCTGAACGACCTGCACCTATACCATCTCGTAAAAAACAACGCAATGCGGTCTGCTGCCACATCGCACGAAGCTGTGTTTCCAAGTCGGGTATGCGGGAATACGAACTGCGTCCGTAAGCACTTCGCCACGGAGCGGGAAGGAATATTAAAACAAGAACCAAAATAGATTGCACGATTTATTGCCTGGCATATTTCGCTGCAGAGGATTTTGAAACTGAAGAATGTCATAAACCTGAATGGGTACTCCACGGGATTTATAAAATGCCACTGCCACCAGCGTAAACCAAAACCAGACGATACTACAGTTATTAAACTCAAAGTATTTATCCAGCTAACCTTTCAAGGAATGACGTATTGCAGCGTCTTCAAGACCGGCTCGCTACAGCAATAGGCCGAACATTCTGTGCTACAACTACAGTCATTAGGTATAGAACCACATCGATTCCCACCCCAGCAGTAAAAGAGTCTTTTCATCTGTACGCCAAAAACAATTGTATTTACCAATTCACATGTAGGTGCCTACATCGGCAGAACAGAGCAGTGGCTGAACAAAAGAATGTCAGAACACATACCCCAATGGGTCTACAAGATACTATACACATATGGGAGCCTAGTGGGGCCGACACGCCGGTAGCTTCCCGCTTCATCAATTGCTAGGCAGATGCTCAAAAACGGCCATGTGATTGTTAGAGACATTGCCTTTCTCGTGTTGTTTAGCACACACAAACCTCGCTTTTTAAAGTTTGCAGAAGCAATAATGATCAATCTACGCAAGCCAAATTTGTGTAAACAGAAAGACATGTTAGTAAGCTTAAAATTACTGCGGTAGACAACTGAAATTACAGTGCGAACATGTGTATATTTCAGCTTGAAGGATTTATCTCGTTATTTTACTTTACGTTGTGTGAATTCTGCAGTATGTACCTGACGAGATGCAGCAAAATATTTCAGGCAATAAATCGTGCAATATATTGTTTGTATCTTCGTTATTCAAAGAACAAAAAAAAAAAAAAAATAAATCTCGTAGTCTCGTAAAGTGCAGTGTGTAAGTCCTGGATATGATTCATCACATTGGAGACCGTAGTTGCCCCGCCCATCCTTTCGTTTGCTAGACTAATGTATGCCGTGATGTCCCTTTTGGAAGTAATTATTTAAAAATAAAAAAACCCGAAGTATCAGGTGTGCTTATAAAATATAATTACTGAAAAATGAGGACGTTGCGGCGACAAGCTTCCATCAGCAAGCTACAGCAAGACGGAACCGTATAGACTACCTAGATGGCTCCGTAATGACTGTATTAAAATGCATTAATCGGAAAGAAAAAAAATGAGGAGACAAATGATAAAAAGTGTGGTACTTATCTCATTGACCTCAAATAAAAGAAATATGGAAGAAATGAGACCACCTTGGCCATCATAAATCGTGAACCCTGCACATCATAAGTCAGTGACATGTCCTGTGCAGATCTGTTCCCATATAACAGTCCATCTCCACAATTATTTGGCTACTAAACACTTAACAGTGTTTACATTCGGTGATCTGTCGTTGCTTTCATTCTAGGCAGTGACCATGGTCGCCGATGACTTGAGCCATGTCTCCTTAGCGATGTTCTACCCACCATGTCTCCATAGCGATGTTCTACCCACCATGTCTCCATAGCGATGTTCTACCTACCAAGGTGAACAGGTGACAATAACCAACAACTTTCTGCAGGCTGCTCCCAAGCTCAATCTAGCACAAGCTCCCACAGTATGACACGACCATGTTTTGGGGAATAGAAGAGGCACACTGCAAAACTGTTTCATCTGCGTACTGCATTTTTTATATGGTGTATAGAGGTGCATTACTGCCTTGCTTATTCTTTCTGTGTATATGTTTATGCTTGTGTGTATGTCTGTGTGTGTATGAGTGTCTGTCTTACTGCCTACCTGCCTGTAGTCTCATATCATAGTGACATGCATTGGCTATGTTCACAACATTTAATTGACAATGTTCTTTCTAAGTGAATGTAGCATGCATAATAGATAATTGATGTCCGAGAGATGAGTGATTGGAATGGCCGAATGTTCCCAATTTGTGACCCTTTGAAAATAAAGTTTGTTCGTTCGTACGTTTTTCCTTCATAATTGAAACAATAACCAACAACTATCTGTCGGCTGGTTTGCAGCTCCACCCATCACCTGCACACGTGGTGTCACACTAGCCTAGTCAAGTGGCTAAACGGGTATTCCACCTTGTACAAGAGTAATCAGCAGGCTTTTTTTTTTTTTTTTAGCATATCCTTTACAGGACTTAGCTGTCAACACCAGCATCTTTCAGCTGTATGTTGATCTCTTGGCAAGATTACGCTCAGTAGTTTGCCATTGCTTTCTGAGCGGCCGGCTCACATACCCCGTAAGTTACCGATGAGATTCGAACCACTGCTGATTTGAACCGTCATCACGTTACCTGACGAGAGTATACGAGATTACGGAGAAAAGTCATAACCTCTAAGCCACGAAGCCGGCAATCAGCAGGCTAGCGGAGGAAATAAAGCACCTTACTTCACCTGTGGTAGGGGATAGCCGTGTCCTGCTAACCTGTACTTAAGAAGGATATCGAAACTGAACTAAGAGACCACACCAGGCAGCAAACCCAAGAGTGGCCAGACAAGATGTAAAAGCTCTAATTAAGCTGATAATTACGTTTGATGTCAATGCATGTTCCAGCAAAACAGGTTTGAAAGAGTCCGGTGTATTCAACCCAGGCCGGACTGAAGATGCCAACACAAGATAAAATAAAGCCAGCCAGAACGAGAACGGCTGATCCAATCACATTTGCGGTCAATGTCGCCATCAGACAGTGTTAAAACTGTAAAAGAAGTTATCGTACATTGTAAATATCATGCAAGTAATTACAGTAAGTTTGTCAGGTTTTAGTAAAATATGACTGAGCTACCGTATAGCAGTAGAAGGCACTACCCGCTTTCTGTTAGCGTCTAATGTTGGGCGGCGTTCACCAACCCCGACACCCCATATTGTGCCAACTTCTTCAAGCGGAGGAGAGCAACTGGGGGAGTACAAGCCTTATCCTGGTGATTGGACATGAAACCTTAGACTACTTGTCATCGTTTGGCAGACTAGGCCCTCATCCTTGGTCGGCAACTGGTCTAGGATGGAAGCTCCGAGACAGATCCAGCACTCATTGGCAACTTGCCGTCTTGTATGTTTCTTTGTGCTCCCAAAGAAGGCATAATAACTACATAGCAGAGACCAGGGGTGGAGTTATTCCTCTCCGTAGCACAAAACCTGTGATTAATTGTAGAGACCATGTGTTGCCTATGCAGCATGATCCCTCTCTCGGCGTGTCTAGTGTACTCCAAAGGAATGGTAACACCAATACACCTGGAACAAGACCAGCTGCAGAATGCGAGTAAATTACTGTACGGATTAACGCACACGAAGTCAAGGGCAGCATTACAAAATACACTTACTCAAAACAGAGAACATGGCTATGACAGTGCTTCATCATCAAACAACAACACGAAAACGATACGTAAACACCGAAAATGAGATTATAACGAGTACATTAAGCTATAATGTGTGAAATCATGTGAAATAATAGCAACAACAACAGCAAGAAAACGAAAAGACACGTAAACAACGAATATGACAGTACGATGATTACATTAATCTACAATCTGTGAAATCATGTGAAATAATATCACAAACAACAAGGAAACGAAATGATACGTAAACAACGAAAATGACATTATAGCGAGTACATTAAGCTATAATGTGTGAAATCATGTGAAATAGTATAACAAACAACAACAAGAAAACGAAACGGCACGTACCCAATAACAGTGAGACTATGATGATTACAATGAGCCATTATATGTGATAATAGTGTGGATAATCGTAAATATAAGGTAGATGCATGCCCTTTACAGGACGTTCAATAATACCCAGCATTTATTGGTTATGTGTATTTACTAGGCTAGACAATGTTATCCAAACATTCACAAATTGGTAGCTGTACAGAATAGTAGTTATAAAACGGTGTGACAGAATCACCAATGTGGAGCTCATGAAGAGAACTAAACAAAGTGAATTCAGATTTGGGAAAAAATGCTGACTATGGATAGGACACACACTGAAAAAAACTTAACGACAGTTATAACTAGACATGCTCTTGTCTGGAATTTACAAGAGAAGTGACAATGCGGGGAACTTAAAAATAGAAGTAAAATGGTTTACGGAGATGAAAAATGCTGGGGGGATATGGGGGGGGGGGGGAGCTGCTGGAGATGGCAAGTGATAGGACGGTGTGATGGGAGCTGGTTGATGATCTTTATCTACCTGGGGGGATACAGAGCTGTAGAAGAAGGAAATACAGACAATATTAGTTCAGCAGTTTGTCAATGCTTTCTGAAAAGCCGACGCCTCATACCAACGACATCAACGCCAGTTTCCATATCTCCCACAGTTAATTTCTAACCCTGTCTCGTGATTACGGTGAACTGACATTTTTTTTTTAATTGTTAATTGTTACTTAATTTTTAATAACATTTTCTAATTCCGTGTGTTTAATTAGATCTGTTTCTGTTGTTTCTGATGAAGATGACCATGATGGAAACGTCGATTCGTGATGTCATGGTGTAACTTAATTTTACCTTTTTCTTTGTTTATTTATATGGATAGTCATCTGAGTTCGTTGTAAGGTATGTACACTGTGTTTCTGTATATTATATATCACCTTTTCGCAGGAGTTTCGCATACCTAGCTGTTTTAATTCTGTATTGTTAAATCCTGTTGCAGTCGTGGTTAATCCTCGCGTGTAACTACCACCTAATACACAGTAAGAAGTAGGCATAAAAAATTAAAATATGTGGTGCTAAATTCTCCAAATCTGAATCAACGTGAGTTCTAACAGAAGTGGGGTTATATAGAAGGCAGTACCAGAAGTTGCAGTAGTGTGGGGGTGAGAAAGGCCCACTGAACTCGGTGAGGAATTGAACAGAATTCATGCCAGCTAATTGTGGCGCACGGGATGATTAACACACGAGTTGAAACAACTCACAAAAAACATTAGTCGGGGCTGAGAGATCATCATGAATGGAAAGCCCGACGCTGGCGATGGCAAGTGATATTGCCGTCAGAGTTATTATTGTAGATTTAGTTAGATCAAAGTATTTTAAAACTAACTTTAGTAGTGTGAATTGCATTCATAACTGTGTAGTAGAGGGGTGAATTATAAGAAATACAACGTTAGTAAATCGTTAGTATCGGCGTCAATTTCACGGCAAAGGATTACCCCGAAATGCTCCGTGCCTGTGCCTGCGAATATAATAAAATACGCCTCACAATTCCATGTGAAAAGTGGAACAGACAGCAGGCCCGACAAACCAACAGCAGGCACAGGCGTACATGCATAGGGTCGTTGCCAGAATGTCAGCACAACAATCTGTTCTGAATATTTCAGTTCATCGTCCATGGAAGCGGCAATCACTAGAATACCAGCGGTTGGACACACATTACTCAAAACTAGCTAGTTCAGCAACCGACCGTCCGCCACTTTTCTAAACATGCAATTCACAGTACAGACAACCGCGGACACATGTAAAAGCATTCCATACGAAACTGACAGTTCACAGTGTCACTCCAAGTACTGAACTCAGAAGCTGAGCAACGGAACCATGTACTACTAGTCCGACATGAGGGAAATGCGTAAACAAACCATAGCCAGAAGCAAACACACTTCAGAAACATTAACTAATCAACAGTCTATCCGCCGTATGGACGGGGATACAAACGTGTCATCGTAGTTCAATGTGTAGCTAGTTGTTAGTTTCAGAATGAGGAGGAGGAAGTATGAGGCCCGTATGAGACCCCCACATGAGACAACATTCTATTAATCATTTGATGAGCTCAGAACAGTACGGAGGGAATTGACTATAAATAACAGTAAGATGTCCCTGGACAATATTCTATAAGCCAATTTGACGAGCACAGAGAAGTAGGGACGCATTAGACCATAAATGACAGTGAGATGTCCCTAGACTCCATTCTATAAACCAGTTTAACGAGCTCGGAAAAGTAGTGAGGTGGGGGGGAAGAGAAAGAGAGAGAGAGAGAGAGAGAGAGAGAGAGAGAGAGAGAGAGAGAGAGAGAGAGAGAGAGAGAGAGAGAGAGGAAGAGAGAGGGAGGGAGAATTAGACCATAAATAGTGAGATGTTGCTAGACAAGATTCTATAAACCAGTGTGACTAGCTTAGAACATTACGGGGGAATTAGACCTCCAAATGACAGTGAGATGTCCCTAGACAACGCAGTAAAGGAATCTCCCTGACAATTCGCTTCGGTACGGTATTTACGAAACAAAACACACAAAAACAACTTCAGCCTCATTCACCTGCGTCTATAGTGTCGGTTATAATCGGGGTGTGTTTTTTTTTTTTTTTGCGAATTGTTATTATATTTCTTTTCGTTGCTCTCTTTCGAGTTAGTCCTAAACAGGAGTGGTTATATTTTGCCAACTGTACTCGTCCTACCTAACGGTCCATGACTCGGTCTCCATAAGGAGCCACAGACGAGGAGCAGCGCGAGATGTCGTCCCAGCCCGCGATGGTTTGACGCATTATTTGTTGTCAATCTAACCCTGAATCCCATATTAATCCTGGTCTGTCGCTGGAAGGCACAACAGGGTTAGGCACACGAAGAAACTAAAGCAGTCTTTAAGGAGCTATTTGTTAACTATTTCTTCTGTTCAGCTGTGTGATAGGTCCACATACCAGAAGCTTCACATGACTGCTCAAATTTTATTTTTATCGAGAGCCCACTTTTCAGAGTAAATACCATGGGCAGACATAAAAACTAATGAGCAAGTCTTACAAGGAACAAATTTAAATCATAAAGTGATTAGAAAAATTAGATGTAGACGTCAAGATTTGGTGGGCACGTTATGAGGAAAAATAGACTAGAAAAACTTTGAGACAACTGACACGATTGAGGGGAAAAGAACAAGGGGAAAGCAGAGAAGCAAATATCTGAATGGCTTGGCCACTCGGTATGGTAGATAAGGAAGACTGAGCTGATCCAATTCTCTGGTGATCGTGTCAGATGGCGAAACATCACCGTTTACTGATGATGATGATGATGATGATGATGATGATGATGATGATGATGATGATGATGATGATGATGATGATGATGATGATGATGATGATGATGATGATGATGATGATGATGATGATGATGATGATGATGATGATCATGATCATGATCATGATCATGATGCTATTATCCAAATTTGCGTAGAGACTATTCTCGTCTCCAAACCAATATTGCAGTTACCTGACATCACAAATAGCGAACCGTTAGCGAAGTTGCTAGGAAACTGAGCTGATAATGCCATGAGCACGGTCGGACCAGAGTTCGGCGCCTGGGTTCGTCGCCTGCCAAGTGGGGGAATAGTTCGCCACCTATTCCTCCGTGCATTCATACTGACGAAATGTCATGGCCCTAACACATTTAATAATCATTTCATATTCCGGCTTCGGAACATTTTCTCACACCCTTTGGTTGAGAGTGCACGTTTCATGGCAGTATAGTGCTACAGACCAAATATCCGCACTGAATGTTCTTGCTCAGAATTGCAGTTTTCTTGATGTTAGAAATGTATGTTTCTCCTGGGGTGCTTTGCTGGCTGGTGTGATCCTTGATTTCATGTCCAACGCAGAATGATGGTCCTTTGCAATTGTACATAGAGTGCAACAAGTAAAGTAAAGTAAAGTAAAGTAAAGTAAAGTAAAGTAAGGGCTCTTTTTACAGGCCTTGCTTCTCACTGGACATATGTTCCTAAAACAGTATTGTACCAGATTCAGTGCCACACAAAACGTAGATTTGGACCAAACAAAACTGGAAGGCAGAAAGTGGGAAGGGTGGGTATTTAACAGTTAGTTAGGTAGTTAGTTAGTTAGTTAGTTAGTTAGTTAGTTAGTTA
>OY992879.1:14248333-14290833 GCA_963921405.1 Cepaea hortensis | reverse complement strand
CATAAAGCGGTGCATAGCTGAGTAGAACAATTTTCTCAAGAACGCTCTAAAATTGTTGATGAAATCCGATCTGGTCGTCCTGTTGAGATTGCAACAGAAGCATCCGTGCAGCGGGTGGAGGAGATGATTAGAGGTGACAGGCGAGTAACGACAGAATCTGTAGCATCTGCAATAGGGTGCTGACGTGGTTCAGCATACAGCATAATGCACGATCGATCAAAATTTAAGAAGGTGTGCTCAAGGTGGGTACCCAGACAATTGAAGGAGGAACACAAAATGAACCGGTTTGGTCTGTCCTGGCATCAATCTCATTCGATACGAAGATGAAGGAGAAGACATGCTGAACAGGATTGTTATTGGGGACGAATCATTGGTGCATCACTACCAGCCCGAATCAAAGCGTGCTTTAATGCAATGGAAACATCCTTCTTCGCCTTGTGTCCAAAAAATTCAAGGTTACGCCATCAGCAGAGAAACAGAGCGCACAGTTCTATGCAGCCGGTCTGGGAGGACATATAAAACGATGGGATAGGTGCATCAATGTTTGTGGAATTTATGTTGTGAAATAAAGGGACAATTAATGTATAAACATAAACGGATTTCAAGTTGTTATCTGAATTTAGTTATTTTTCTAGAGCCATTTGTGACTTACTTACTGACTTTCCCTCGTACATTAGATAAGATTGGTCATAATGTCATAACAACAATAATGGGGGATGCTAATGCAAAAGTAAGTACAGGATGATCTGAAATTGGGAGATACATATGAGGAAAATTTGGAATGGGAAACTGAAATGATGCAGGTGACAAATTAATTGAATTTTGCAAATAAAATATGTTAACGATAGCCAACACTTTTTTAAACGACATCCAAGAAGACTCTTCAAACGGAAGTCCCCGTCAGTACTACCAAAAAGAAGATATATTTTAAATTAATACAAAAAAGATGGAGATCAAGCATAACATAAGCAAACACCCTACTAAGTGCAGACTGTGATACAGATCATCAGTTATTAGAAGCAGATGTAATAGTAAAACTCAAACAGCTTACCCAATGACCAAGGTTTTTTGATCTCACAACAATACCAGATTCTTACAACGTACAAGTGAAGAATCGTTTTGGGGTATTGGTGTCTATATAGGAAGAATTCACACCTCATGAATTGGCAGTATACGCTAGAGATATCTTGATATCAGCAGCCAAATATCTAATTCCGACCAAGAATAAGAAAAATAAGCCATGGATTACATCAGATACGTTAGAAAGTAATAAAACAACGAAGGGAACTGAAACAGAAAGGAGAAACCGATAACAGCAGGGTGAAGAAATAAGAAAGAACACAGGAAATGGAAAATAAAAATAATATATACGTATATACAAGGTTGTTGAACTAGAATAAAGCAATATCGTAAGAATGGAAGAGACTATGAAATGTTTAAAGAAATGAAGTTATTGACAAGAAATATTCAACCTCAATTAAATGTTGTCTATGACGCGTTGGGAAATACCCTAACATAATCCAGATAAATCCTAGAAATATGGAAAGAATACTGCAGTGGAATGTATGATATGAATGACTGTGACGGTATAAATGAGATACATGAACCAATGACAGCAGAGACAGAACCTGAACCCTTATTAGATTAAACTTTATGGGCAATAAAGAACCGGAAGAATTGTAAATCACCAGGATGTGATGAGATACCAGCCGAACTAATTAAAGCGGGGGGAGAAGAAAGCATACACATCTATCACGCATTATATAAAAAGATTTGGAAATATGGTATATGGCTAAAAGATTCGAAGAGAACTATCTTCATTCCAATACCCAAAAAAGGGTAACCTGAAATTATGCAATAACTATAGAACTGTTACTCTGATCAGTCATGCAAGTAAAGTTCTACTAAAAATCATAATTGGAAGACTTCGTAAGAAAATGGAAGAAGAGATTAACGTGGTTCAAGCTGGATTTAGACAAGGAAGAGAAACAATAGCTCACATACACAACATGCGTTTAATAATAGAGAAGTGCAGATAATTTAATATAAACCTATTCTCATGTTTTGTGAATTTTTCGAAGGCATTAGACTGCGTACAACATCAGAACCTTTGGCAAATCATGAGAAAAATAAGCTTTCTATCACATGTTGTACAACGCATAACAATGCACTATCTAGACTAGAATGTGATAGTTAGAATAGATGGCGAGACATCAGATTGGTTTGACATCAAGCAAGGAGTCCGTCAGGTCTGTGTGCTGTCCCATTAGTTGTTTAACCTGTACGACCAAAATATAATGAGAAATCTCATCTCATTTCATTGTGTTCCTCTTGTACCTTGCGGTGTCGAGGTGAAGTATAAACTTCGTGAGAGTGCCCAGTTATGGGCTTCGTATATCGACATTCCCATGGATTCTGTTATTCCCTCCGTCCAACGTTTACGTGGTCGGCCTCTTCCTCTGTTTCCATCTGTACATCATTGCTTGTTGTGGCATGCTGTTGACTGGTAGCCTACTTGCATGGCCAAACCATTTGACTTGCTGCTTTCTAATAAAATCTAGAGCAGCTTTAACGCCCACTTTAGTCATGATTTCTTCATTTCTGATCTTATCTCTTCTTGATACGTTGAGTATTCTTCTCAGAAACCTCTTTTCTGTTGTTGTGATTTTTCTTTTCTCTTTTTCTGTCATTGTCCAGGTTTGGCATTGGTAGCACAGAGTTGGTAGGAAGATTGTGTTGTAAAGTGCTTTCTTAGTAGTTATTGATACATGTTTGTTCTTTAGTATTGGTGCCATTTGTCCAATGAGTTGATTTGCCTTATTGCACCTATTTTCGATCTCGTCTTCTGATCTGCCATTAGATGATATTATACTTCCTAGGTACTTGAAGCTCTTTACTTGTTTCAAGGGATGTTCGTTTAGGTGAATTGTTGCTGTTTGTGCTTCTTTAGTTATAGTCATTACCTTTGTTTTGCTTGTGCTAATTTTCATGTTATGTTCCCTACACATTTCGTTTAGACTATTCATGTGTTCTTGTAATTCAGCTTCTGATTTTGCTATTAGTGCTTGGTCGTCCGCAAACAGGAGTTCTCTAATGGTTAGATTTGCAGATGGTTCTTCTACTGTGTTCTCGTCATGCGGTATTCTTGCTGTCTCTGCTTGGCTGGTTTCTTTACATATGTTGTCTATATATGTTATGAACAAGAGAGGGGACAGGACACAACCTTGTCGTACTCCGGATCTTATGGTGAAATGTTCTGAGTGTCCTCCAGTTGCTCTCACTATGCATTCACTGTTGTTGTATAAACTTCTACATAGAGAAATGTCAAAGATGAAATAACCAAGGAGCAATATGATGCTCTAATTATCGGTGGTTATGAAATACCAGAGAATCAATTTGCTGATGATACAGTATTGCTATCCACATCACAGAATGGTAAAGGAAAACTAGTAACTGCAACCCAAAAGAATAGTGAAAATCACAGCTTATATCTTAACATAGCAAAAACAATGATAATGCAGACAGAGAAGACTAATTTGGAGAAAGAAATATATGCTAATGGGGAAAAATTAGTGATGGTGGAAAGTTTCTAATATCTTGGTCATTAATTACCAACAATGGTGACCAAATGACAGAAATGAAAAGACAAATATCTATTGTTCTTCAAAGATTAGAACAACTGAATAAATTGTGGTGTGGGACATATATACCTTCATAAATTATAATTTTAAGAGCATACATCTTTCCCATTTCAACATACGCCTGTGAGACCTGGACACTTACTAAACAAGCTGAAGAGCGCATAAATGCCTTTGAATATAAATGTCATAGACGGGTTTTAAGAATATCTTTAATACAGAAAACAACAAATACATCCATACGACAAGATATGATTATTGATACATTTTGGCTGCCTAAGACTATAAAGCAAAGAAAATGTAAATAATTTGGTATCTTAAAACGTCATGAAAGTTTAGAGAGAACAATAATGGAGGGGTATAACATAGACCTTGGTGCCGGTCTCCCTGGCCGAGAGGTTAATGTCTTTCTCCGTAATCCCGTATATTCTCGTGAGTAACGTAACCTGGTAACGTTGGTAACTTACGGGGTATGTGAGCCGGTCGCTCAGTAATCAATGTCAAAATACTGAGCGTAATCATTTCTAGTACATCAATAGCAGCTGAAAAATGCTGGTGTTGACTGCTACGTCCTATGAGGGATATGCAATTCATTAATTCATTCATTATGTGCCATGCCGATAAGTGTGGGCGGTCATGTTCTGCCATCTCACTCGATCACCAGAGTCTTGGATCAGCTCCGTGTTTCTGTCTCGACCATGCCACGTAGCCAAGCTATCCAGGTATTTAATTCTTGGTCTTCCCCTTGGTCTGTTCCCTTTGATCTTGACAGTTGTCACCAAGTTCTCCAATCCATTTCTTCTCATAACATGCCCAATAAATTTTGACTGTCTACATCTAATGTCTCTAATCAGTTTACGATCTTCATTTGTTTCTTGAAGGACTTTTTCATTGATTTTTCTATCTGTCCATGGTATTCTTGGCATTTTCCTCAGAAACCACATCTCCACAACCATCAGATGTTTTTCAGCTTGTCTGCTCATTGTCCACGCCTCACATCCATATAAAAGTACAGGTTCCATGTAGCACTTCAACACTTTTTTTCTAGTTTCAATTTATATCTTTTTATTGGTCAGTATGTTTTTCATCTTGTAAAAGGCTACCTTTGCCATAGCGATTCTAGCTCTAATCTACTCAAGACACCTCCGATCAAATGTTATGACTTTTCCTAGATAGCTGTACTGATTCACTTATTTAAGACTATTCCCATGTACACGTATATTACAGTGTGCTAATTTACTCACACATCATGTAATCTGTTTTTACGATCAGGTGGATTCGCCATCATAGGATGTATCATCTTCGCAGCCAAGACTTTTGCCTATATCAAACCAGATTATGCATTCTTCCTAACCATCATTGGAGCCGTCTTTCTGATAATTGGTTGTGTCATGTTTAAGAAGACCAGCAAGAGCTCTGAGGTCGGAGGTTCCGTGTAGACTTTCTGGGAGAGATGTAGCGACACTTCGGCACGAACAGCTCTGTCAACAGTGGAGACACCTGACGCCATCTAGCGAAGGTTATCCTGGAGTTTGGTTATGACACTGTGCCAGGGGAGAAGATATTGTTTAGAATTCGGAATTGATAGATAAATGTGCATTAAAATATGTGATATCATGATCAACATCATCATGATCATTATCGTGATCATCATTATCAGCATCATCATCGTGACTATCATCATCATCATTATAGTTATAATCATAATCATTATTATAATCATCATCACTGCGACCATCTTCATTCATCATCGTCATTATTGTGATCAAAATCATCATAGTTATCATCATTATCGTGGTCATCATGATTATCATTACCGTGACTATCTTAATCATAATAGTGACCTTTTATCATCATCATCATCGTCGTCGTCGTCGTCGTCGTCGTCATGATCATCATGATCATCATCATCATCATCATCATCATCATCATCATCATCATGATCATCATCATCATCATCATCTTCATCATCATCATCATCATCATCATCATCATCATCATCATCATCATGTGTTATGCCGATAAGCTTATACGGTTACGATTGGCCATTTCATACACTCATCTTCCTAGGACACGGTCAGTGTTCCTGTCCCGATTAAACCATGTGGTCAAGCCATCCAGGCATTTCTCTCTTTGTCTTCCTCCAGCTGTTTTCCTACAAAGCTGACCAGTTTTCAATAAGTTGTCACGCTTTAGTTTCTCCTCAAACAACAAGAGTGTCTATTGTAAACAGAGTTGCCATAAACAAGATAATGCACGATTTACTGCCTGGCGCATTTAGCCCCATCTCATCAGTTGCGTACAGCAGGGTTATATAACATATAAAGTGAATAACGAATGATTCTTTGGATGAAATGCTAAATACAAAGGTATATATATATATATATATATATATATATATATATATATAGAGAGAGAGAGAGAGAGAGAAATTTAAGTTTAATTTATATAAGGTTTCTAATTTATTTAATCAATTTAGTTTGCATTTAATCAGAACTATTTTCTTATTCTTGTGTTTGTCCTTTCTTGTATTCGTTGCGTTTTCTTCAGGGACAATATTTTCTTTCCTTACATGTTTTCTCTCCCACCTGATATTTTATTTGTTTAAATTTGTGAATTGCTATACAACACTTTCACACTTTTTACTCACTGCAGTTGACAGCACTGTCTCTGTCCGTATTTTTTCCATCTTGCGAAAGGATAGTTTTGTCACTATGATGCTTGTTCTGATCTGTACCAAGCATCTTCTGTGAGATGTTATGACTGTTCCAATATTGGTTATTACTTTTATCTGTATTTACTTGTATGTGATACTGATGTATTTCATCAATTTGGGGCTCTTCGCTGGTTGTTAAAGATGAGGACGGATCGCGTATGGAAATATCCTGAGTGTTGTGCTGTCGCTTCTTGACTCAACACAACCCATCATCATCATCATGGGCCACGCTTATCATGGCTCGGCATCTCAAACGATCACCGAAGTATCCGGACAGTCTTACGATCACGTCCCGCCTACGATCATATCCAGCCTACGTCATTTTCCGCCTACGATTATATCCCGCCTACGGTCATGTCCCGCCTACGATCATGTCCCGCCTACGTTAGATCACGTGTATGTCAGTTCACTCCTGTGATCATGTCCCAAGTGCGATCATATCCCGTCTACGATCATGTCAGCCTACATCATGTAACATCTTTGTCATGTCATGCCTACGTCAGGTACCGCCTACGACCATATCCCGTCTACGATCATATCCCGCCTACGATCATATCCCGCCTGCGATCATGTCCCACCCACGACGATCATGTCCCACCTACGATCATGTCCCGCCTACGATCATGTCACGCCTACGTCAGGTCACGCCTGCGTTCATGTCCCGCTTACGATCATGTCCCGCCTACGCCATGTCCCGCCTCCGATCATGTCCCGCCTAAGTCAGGTCACGCCTTCGATCATGTCCAGCCTACGTAAGGGCACGCCCGCGATCATGTCCCGCCTACGTCATATCCCGACTGCGATCATGTCCCGCATGCGTCATGTGACTACCGCCATTCAGAAGTCTATATCCTTGTCACTTCTGTGCTTCCGTCCAGTTTTATTTGTAGTGTCACTACATTTTTAGGGGCATTATTTCTCAACATAACAGGCCCGCATTTCTTAACTGTCTATATATCATCATCACTACCATCTTCCACTGTTGCCGTCGAGCGTCGTGGGGAGGAATAGTTAACGTTCCAGCACCCGATGATTGGCACTAGATAATATCATTCATTCCCTGTGATTGTACAATGTCTTTTATGTCGTCAATCCATTTCCTTCTCGGGCTTCCTCTTGCTCTTCTTAGATATAGAGCCACATTTGACAGGAGCCTATCCTTCAAGGACCATGTGGAGGCGGTCGTGACAAGAACTCAAAAGGGACTCAATGCACTTAAAACTATGGCTGCAATGGACATAGAGCAGAGAATGCTTTTCACACTATACCAGCACTTGATCCTCTCAGTAATTGATTATGGATTAGGTCTGCTCACTGTCTCAGAGTGTCAGCTGGTGAAGTTAGAGCGCATACAGAACGAGCTATGCGGGTCATTCTGGGATGCACTAGAGACACCCCAGTAGTGTGTATGCGTTACATCCTTGGTCTGCCGACTGTTGCTGGTAGGCTCAAGGTGATGCAGGCGAAGGCATACCTCAGAGTAGCTGTAGACACAGACCACCCACTGCATGAGGCGCTGGACGCAGTTAAGGGTCAGCGACTGATAAGATGGAAATCATGGATGGCTCAGGCGGAGTGTACGATCAGACAGGAGTGCCCCCTGGAGAACATTAGGCGAGGAGAGGAGTGGGTCAGAGTGACAGCGGAGCAGTCAAACTTGTGCAGAGTTATAATCACATTAAGCCGGGAGTGCAGGGAGTGGCCAGCAGGGGCCACGGAAGTGGTAATCCAGCAACTAATTCAGGACAATGCTCACTCGAGTGATGTGATTATCTACACAGATGGTTCGGTGTCAAGAGGTGAGAGAAGTACCTGGGGTTTCATAGCCAAAGCTAATGGTCGATGTTTGGGGCAGGAGAGCCTGGCATATGATACCACAACATCCAGCTTAAGAATGGAAGTGGAGGCAGTCACTGCAGCTCTCCGCTGGATGGAGAATACGACACACACACATATCGTGATTGTAACTGACTCAGAAAGCATGCTGACGAGGGTGAGGACGGGCAGACTTCGTGCGGAGTGGCTTGCTTCGCTTCGAAGGTCACGGGTGACAAGCACCGCCTGGATCTTTTCTCCGGGGCATGCCGGTGTGCTGGGAAATGAACAGGCGGACAGATTGGCTGGCTCTGCAGAACTTGGTGGAGTATTGATACATGACAAGGCAGACGTGGTTGCGGCTTTGTGGGAGCACTTGCACACCTCGGAGGAGCAAATGGATTACCATGGTCTGGCAAGAATGAGACAACGAGGAGTGATGAAGGGATCTGGCCGACGCTCAATGCTCAAAGGAAAGGCAAGACGGACTTATAATCAGATTGCTACTGGTACTATTAGTGTTGGAACTCTTTGCTGGCTGCTGAGGATGGGAACGGAGCACTTATGGGAATGCCCCGAATGCTGTGATGTCGATTCCTAAATCAATCAATCAATCAATCAATCAGATATAGAGCCATTGCTAGTAGTTGATTATGTTACATTCTAACGAGATGGCCAAACCATTTGATCTTCTGCCGTTCAGTATATGTGGCAAATGTATTGAACCCACTGTCTGTCTGATAACATCATTTCTGACTCTATCTGGAATAATTAAGATGACAGCTCTTCTCAAACATCTCATTTCGCAGGTGTTAATTTTGCGTAAGTATGATTTGGATAATGTCCAAGTTTGACATTAGTAGAATAGGGTTGGTATGAATATGCTTTTTATTATCTGTCGTTTTGCGGATATAGGTATAGTTGCGTGATTCAATATAGGTGACATATATATCGCCCACATATAAGATTACTTAGTGGACGAGGAGATCGTCTAATCTGCTTTACTCAGTTCAGTTAGGGGGAAAACACATAAACATTCGACCTCGTTCAACCTGCTTTTGCAGCGTCGGTTATAATTGAGGTATGTTATGTATGTGTGTGGTGAACTTTGATTATTTTGCTCTCTTTCGAGTTAGTTCTAGATAGGACTCCTTATAGTTTCAACTTTTAATTCAGTTTTGGCTGTTTTTATATTAATCTCGCATCTACAGTATGTTGACATTAGCTTATTAATAAGATTGTGCAGTCTGCCCTCGTCGCTGTAAAACAGGAACTAATAGTCTACAAATAAAAGCCAATTTATTGCGAATGGAGCTGTTGTTTCATCTGAAGTAAAGAGTTCGACATTTAATGAACCAATTACAACATAACATATTGAATTACTTTGTGGTTTCAATCTGTTTCTTGAAGGACTGGCTCTTCTGTATTTCTGTCCTTCTTTGGTATTCTTTGTATTTACTTCGGAAGCCACATTTCTGCTATTCTCATATTTTCTTGTAATGCCTGTTTATTGTTACTCCCATGAATAAATAACTTTGATTGATTTCCGCTATTATAGACTTGCGCTTATTCTTCACTAGTGTGCATTATAGTGTGAAACGATTCATTTTACTTTTACACATTTAAGAGTTGAGTGGTTATCACAGTGTCATTGTTTTATTATTATTATTATTATTATTATTATTATTATTATTATTATTATTATTATTATTAACTCATAACTGACGAAGAGATATAGAGCATGAACATTATCTCTGAATTTTTGTTTGTTGTTTAACATTAAAGGTTAATTATTTTCATGTGTTTTCACAAATATACCGACGTTATCAATAAGTTTGGCTGATGTAGATCTTAATACTGGAGTATAAATAAACACAACATTTGACAAGATCAGTATGACCAAATGAATAAGAGCGCTCGTTCTTAAGCACCCGGTGTGCTGATGCCAAGGCCAGTTGGTCACCGGTCAGTTTGACTACAGTGTTATCTTCTCGTCCTTGACTTGGATACGTGAATCACAAGTTTCCTTCAAGTCGGAGGTTATTGTCTTGATGGCGAGGGACACTGGTAATAGGGAAAGCTAACCTATGTGCAAAAATCTATCCAGTGCACTATAAATAGCCTGTGAATGGACACTGCTTCAATTCAAAGCGAGTAAGCGAAAAAAAAAAAATGACAATGAAGTTCGATAAAAGGAATAAAACAAACATATGTTTGTGTTATTCATTTCAGCTGAACGTTCTCACTATTGTCTTCATCTGTGGTTGTCTTTTCGTTGAGCCTCCCAGTGATATGTTGTGTTTAGTGGGGCTAACGTTGTACGTTGTAATTAATGGGATACAATGTATAACCAGACCTGTAAAAGATTGCAGATAGGTCAAATACTGAGCATGTGTGACTTCTGATGGTGTGTGATGGTGGAAATGACCATGCGCTCACACGCAAGCATTGTGTCAGTGACCTTTCTGTCTGTGTCAGTGACTGTTCTATCGATGTTAGTGACAGTTCTATCTATATTAGTGACTGTTCTGTCTGTGTCATTGTCTGTTCTGTCTGTGTCAGTGACTGTTCTGTCTGTGTCAGTGACTGTTCTGTCTGTGTCAGTGACTGTTCTGTCTGTGTCAGTGACTGCTCTATCTATGTCAGTGGCTGTCCTATCTATGTCATTTGGGTTCTGTCTATGTCAATGAACTGTCTATGTCAGTGACTGCTCTATCTGTGTCAGTGACTGTTCGATCTATGTCAGTGACTGTTCTATGTCAGTGACTGTTCTATCTATGTCAGTGACTGTTCTATTTATGTCAGTGATTGTTCTGTCTGTGTCAGTGACTGTTCTGTCCGTGCCAGTGACTGTTCTATCTATGTCAGTGACTGTTCTATCTATGTCAGTGACTGTTCTATGTCAGTGACTGTTATATCTATGTCAGTGACTGTTCTATCTAAGTCAGTGACTGTTATATCTATGTCAGTGACTGTTCTATCTATGTCAGTGACTGTTCTATCTATGTCAGTGACTGTTCTATCTATGTCAGTGATTGTTCTGTCTGTGTCAGTGACTGTTCTGTCCGTGCCATTGACTGTTTTATCTATGTCAGTGACTGTTCTATCTATGTCAGTGACTGTTCTATCTATGTCAGTGACTGTTCTATCTATGTCAGTGACTGTTCTATGTCAGTGACTGTTATATCTATGTCAGTGACTGTTCTATCTATGTCAGTGATTGTTCTATCTATGTAAGTGACCGTTCTATCTAAGTCAGTGACTGTTCTGTCTGTGTTAGTGACTGTTCTATTTGTGCCAATTACTATCTGTGTCAGTGACTGATCTATCCGTGTTAATTACTATTCTATGAGTCTCAGTGACTGTTATATCTGTGAGAGTGACTGTTATATCTGTGAGAGTGACTGTTCTATCTGTGAAAGTGACTGTTCTATCTGTATCAGTGACTGTTCTATCTGTGAGAGTGACTGTTCTATCTGTGTCAGTGACATTTACCGCTCGAATTAGTCTGATCAGTCACATTTCCTACCGCCATAGGCTGTATTTAGTATGCCTTTTTTAAGGACAATGTAACAAGACGGCGACGTGGCAATTAGTTAGTTAGTTAGTCGACAGATCATCTTCATTGCACATCGACCCATTCAATTCATAACACCTCAGATCCCCACCTCAGTAACTCCTGTAGAGTAACGGCTAACGACACCAGTTCTGTGTTGGTTTATCAATCTTCTTTGGCTTCCTGCATAGTGTTCTTGTTTGGCCACACCTCTTTTAACTTGCTGTTCTCGCAGTCTGGCCATGGATGTAGATTCACAGTCATCACATGGTTCTCGCAAAAGTGTTACGTCTCGTAGAGCATTCAGTATATCAGCCTGGTCCATGGCTCGTCCACCCTCCAGAGTAGCCTTACCTGTAAGAACAGTCTGCCCATTTCCTTGTAGATCGGCATGCCCTGGGACGAAAATGAAACTAATCTTTGCCATCCGTGACCGCACCAGAGACATCAACCACTCTCTTCGGACTCACCCTATCTCTATCTTCCTGAGCATACACACTGAGTCACTAAGGAAACGCCTGAGTGACGGTAGGTGTCTCGAGCCATGTTATTGCTTTACTTATTGCCATGACTTCCATAATCAGACTACTTGTGGTCAAGGCAAAAGCATCATCACTTACCTTCACAATTCTCCCCGTAGGCTGAGCCGTAAAGGCCCATGAACTTCGCAGTTGTTGAACGATAGACCCATCTGTGTAAATGACATCTTATTTTTTTCGCATTTCCTTTACAGGACATCGCTGTCAACATCAGCATCTTTCAGCTGATTGTTGATTTCTAGGTAAGATTACGCTCAGTAGGTTGCCATTGCTTTCTGAACAATCAGCTCACATACCCCGTAAGTTACCGACGCAGAGAGAACCGCTACCAATTCTCGCGAACGTCACGTTACTCACGAGAGTGTACGGGATTACATAGAAAGTCGTGCAAACCCTAGACCAGGGAGACCAACATAAATGACATCATCATCGTCCAAAAAATTCTCGAAGATCAAAACCTGTACTTCCACCTCCACACTATCAGGGTTTTCTTGTCTGCATTTTCTGTCTAGTTGGATGCAAACTGAAAAGAACGTACAAATCTCTGTTGACACTCGTACCCATTCCTCGCCAGGTTCTAAATCCTCAAGTGAACACACCTGTTGAAAAATGTCTTCGGCTTGATCCATCCACGACTTTCCTCTTTTTAACCTGCTGCCCTTTACCTTCTTAATTTCACTACACAGGGGACTGAGTGGTCTCGAGGTATGGTGTCCGCCTCGAGTGCTGGAGGTCCAGGGCTCAAGCTCCAATCGGGATTTTTTCACGTGGACTTCTAGTAAAAAAATTTCCCCTGATCTCTGGGTAATGAGATCGGACACCCGTGTATATTGTTGCGCACACAAAAAATCCCTTGGCAGTTGGAAATCGAAAAAGAGTAGCGTAACGGCGCTGCCCTGGCCAAATTTCGAGTTCAGGATCCTCGCCGGAGCTACGGAGTTCGTGAACTGAGCTGAGGTTCTCCGGACTCAGGCGTTAGTTAGGAGTAGAACGGAGCCCTTATGGGTTACATCCGTGTGCCGTGATGTTGATCCGTCGACTAAACTAAAAGTAAACTAAACAAAAATTCACTATGCAGTGAATATTGTGTGTTTGCGTTGATCGTGAGGTAGGCACGTGCACCGCAGTTTTGTATTCTGTCCCTCATGGTTGGAAAATAAAGAAAGTAGCGCTTTGCCCTGCATGCTGAATCTCTTGTACATCCAAGTATAATACGCATAGATTCGTTCTGTATGCCCTCCATCCTTTCTTTCTGCTGACTAGGTGGAGAAGGCTGAGGAACACAGTGAGAACCCATATGTGGAAAGAATGAGATTGCGGGGGATCTGCAGGGGTTCTGGAAGAATATCAAAACTGAGAGGGAAGACCAAGAGAACTTTTAATCAGATAGCGGTGGGAACGATTAGTAGTATGACTCTTCGCTGGCTGTTGAACGAGGGGACGGATCACGTATGGGAATGTCCTGAGTGCAGTGATGTCGGTTCTTAACTTAACTCAACTCAACTCTATCTGCCGATGGCTGAGAGTCAGGATCGCCATCGCATACTCAAAAACAGAAAGGGCCAAACCCTTATTTGTAAGCAGACAGCTTTGTGTTGATTTCGGTGGTATGAGGTGTCGGCCGTCCAGAAAACAACCGCAAACTAATGAGCTAACATTGCATAGACAATCAGAAATAGCCAAATAAACGTTGAGCTTGATTGCAACGCCCTGTCATGGACATGCATCTAAGCTAATTCTGGTGCAGTGGACGTACGAAAACATGTTGTTGGAGATGGAAAGGTATCGTGGAGCGTGGAAAGGTATGGTGGAGCGTGGAATGATATGGTGGAGCGTAGAATGATATGGTGGAGCGTGAAATGATATGGTGGAGCGTGGATAGATATGGTGGAGCGTGGACTGATATGGTAGAAAATGGAAAGGTATGGTGGAGCGTGGAATGATATGATGAACAGTGGAAAGATATGGTGGAACGTAGATAGATATTGTGGAGCATGGAAAGATATTGTGAAGTGTGGAAAGATATCGTGGAGCTTGGAAAAATACAGTGATTGCTTTGAAAGATATTGTGGAGTGTGGAAAGATATGGTGTAGTGTGGAAAGATAGTGTGGAGCGTGGAAAGATATGGTGGAGCGTGGAAAGATTATGTGGAGCGTGAAAAGATATGGTGGAGTGTGGAAAGATATGGTGGAGCGTGGAAAGATATGGTGGAGTGTGGAAAGATATGGTGAAGTGTGGAAAGATATGGTGAAGCGTGGAAAGATATGGTGGAGTGTGGAAAGATATGGTGGAGTGTGGGAAGATATGGTGAAGCGTGGAAAGATAAGGTGGAGCGTGGAATGATATGGTGGAGTGTGGAAAGATATAGTGGAGCGTGAAAAGATATGGTGAAGTGTAGAAAGGTATGGTGAAGCGTGGAAAGATATGGTGGAGCGTGGAAAGATATGTTGGAGTGTGCAAAGATATGGTGGAGCATGGAAAGATGTGGTGAAGCGTGGAAAGATATGGTGGAGCGTGGAAAGATTTTGTGGAGCGTGGAAAGATATGATAAAGTGTGTAAAAAATATGGTGGGGCATGGAAAGATATGGTGACACGTGTTAAGATATGGCGGAGCGTGAATTGAATTGAATTGATCTTTATATTCAAAGGGTAACAAATTGGGCGCGTAGGCCCGTCTTACATTCGGCCCTTCAAAAAGATAAAAGATGAAAGATGAATGAAAATGTATTGTGCAACGTGGAAAGTTATGGTGTGCTTGGAAAGATATAGTGAAGCGTTCAAAGATATGGTGGAGCGTAGAACGATACGATGCAGTATGGAAAAATATTGTGGAGTGAGGAAAGATATGGTTTTGCGTGGACAGATATGGTGTGCGTGGAAAGATATGATGGAGCATAGAAAGATATGGTGGAGCGTGAAAAAATATGATGGAGCGTGTAAAGATATGGATGAGTGTGGAAAGATATGATGGAGTGTGGACAGATATGGTAGAGCGTGGAAACATGGTTGGGCGTGGAATGATATAGTGCAGCGTGAAAAGATATGGTGAGCATGGAAATAAATGATGGAGCGTGGAAAGATATGGTGGAGCGATGAAAGATATAGTGGAGCGTGGAAAGATATGAAAGAGCGTGGAAACATATATGATGGAGCGTGGAAAGATATGGTGGAGTGTGGAAAGATATGGTGGAGAGTGGAAACATATGTTGGAGCGTGGGAAGTTATAGTAAAGCGTGGAAAGATATCGTGGAGCGTGGAAAGATGTATTGAAACCTGGAAAGATATGGTGGGGCGTGGTTGTTTAAGTGGTAGGAAAAGCACATGCTGACGATAGCGTTTGAATCCGACACTATTCTGAAGACATGAAAGTACGCTACTCCCTTCACTAGCATGGTAACAGGTGGGGAAACAGCTCCAAGATAACATACACAGACCATGCGAGGGAGGAATTCTATTAGATGAGGAACGTTTTGTGAAGACTATCCTTGTCCAAACCGGCTTAGGGACTAGCGAGACTCGCAGTTTCATATTTCCCCATAAAACTGAGACGAGAGTTTGAAATCAGTTCCGGGTGATTTGTCAGCAGACCGCTTGTGTTGAGTTCGGTGGTGTGAGGTGTCGGCCGTTCAGAAAACAGCTGAACTAACATTGCATAGATAATCAGAACTATCCAATAAACATTGAGCTTGATTGGAAAGCCATGTCAAGGACATGCAATTAACTTAATCCTGGTCCAGCGAGAATGTTGATGTAAACGTTACAATGGTTCAACGGGTTCGATCAACTTTACAATGGTTCAACGGGTTCGATCCCAACTCTCCTCGGG
This sequence comes from Cepaea hortensis, assembly GCA_963921405.1. NCBI lineage: Eukaryota > Metazoa > Mollusca > Gastropoda > Stylommatophora > Helicidae > Cepaea > Cepaea hortensis. The sequence goes on along the minus strand of OY992879.1, from coordinate 14,274,741 downwards.
GATTGTTATCTAATTATCTGCTATCCCTGTCCATTGAAGTAAGAAACAAGCGAGTTGTCACATACTTCCCAAACTAATTTACTAATGCTGATCACATATGTTAATGTGGAAACATTGGAGGTGGTGGAACATTTCGAATATCGTGTGTCATTGATTACCAACAATGGTGACACGATGAAAGAAATTAAAAGACGAATATATTGCTCTTCAAAGTCTAAAACAACAAAATACATTGTGGAGTGGGGAAGAAAGAGTTACAAACAGTAGATTTTTAAGAGCATGCATCTTTCCCATTGCAACATACGCCCGTGAGACCTGGACACTTACAAAACAAGCTGAACAGCGCATAAATGCCTTTGAATATAAATATTATAGACGGGCGCAGAGGTGTTTCCAAGGCACCAGGGTCGGGTTATATACTGGCCAAGACCTATTGACGCGTCCTCGTCGAGCGTCCTGGGCAACAGGTCCCTTCGGGATCCTTGTTAAAGTCAGTAGGATCGCCGATTCCTCCGAAGTCGGAGAGTGTCTGCCTGTACGGCGAGGAACCATCACTCCCTACACCAATAAGCCAGACATGGGACAACGGATACTCACGCAAACCTCAGGTCCTGTATGACATCACACTGATGTTGGACAAGTGGATGCCTTCATCCGACATACAGGACTTCGCGTTGGAGCTCAAGCCAACGAACACAAGCAAGCAAGCAAGCAATATTATAGACGAGTTCTAAGAATATCTTAGATACAGAAAAGAATAAATGCATCCATACTTCAAGAACAGAATATTGAAGAAGGTTGGCTATTACAGACAATAAAACAAAGAACATTGATTGAAATATTTTGGTGACTTGAAACGTCACGAAAGTTTGGAACAAATAATAATGGATCTCGGAACAGTTATAACATCTGATGGGAGATGCCTTGAAGAGATTATAACAAGAATCGGCATGGCGAAAGTAGCCTTTAGCAAGATGAAAAACATTCTGACCAATAAAAAGATGTCAATTGAAACGAGAAAAAGAGTGTTGATGGGGTACATAGAGCCTGTTCTTTTGTATGGATGAGAAACTTGGACAATGAGCAGTCAATCTGAAAAATATCTGATGACTGCAGAAATGTGGTTTCTGAGGAAAATGCAAAGAATACCATGGACAGACAGAACAACCAAGGACCAAATACTACAGGAGACAAATGACAATCGTGAATTGATTAGAGAAATTAGACGTAGACAGTCAAAATTTTTTGGACATGTTATGAGAAGAAATGGATTGGAGAACTTAGTGACAACTGGCAAGATCGAAGGGAACAGACCAAGAGGAAGACCGAGAGGAAAATACCTGGATGGCTTGGCCATATGGCATGGTCGAGACAGGAACACTGAGCTGATCCACGACTCTGGTGATCGAGTGAAATGGCTACATGACAGCCCATACTTTCCGGCATGGTACATGATTGATTGATATGCCTGGGAAGAGAGGAAGGGGAAGACCAAAGAGAAGATGGGCGCAGGATGTGGCGGATGATCTCCAGATGGGTGTATCGGACGTGGAACATCTTGCTTGTGATCGAGAGGTTTTCCGCAAGGTTGTTATGGGAGCGAGGTTCTGCAAAGGACATGCTGCTGAAAATGAATGACCACGGACACTGAATAACCAGCGTAGAATAAAAGTTCACGGCAGAGATGTGGCTACTTCCCTGAATGCTAAGAACCCCCGAAGTCGGCTAAGAAGACCAGTGTCCACCTGCATACAGGAAGCCGAGTCATAAAGGCAGGGAGAAGCCACGTTAGGACAATGCAGTGGTCATTTTGATGAATCAATACAACCACAATATATGATTAGGAAACTCAACTAAAAGAACCTACAGATACAAGATCAAAATCTTTATCAATGAACAGGATTTTCAAATTGGCAATGTCAACAACACAAATATTTTACACAATATTAAGAAACTGTCACGTTCTGCGATAATATATGAAACACATAATTCAATTAATTGTGTCATGTAAGTGAAAGCCGTTGAAGAAAGCAAGTATTGAAATAAACATGCTCAAGAAAAGAAAAGAATAAATCAATCGACGCGGAGAAACACTTTCGCTAAACGGTCCAGCCCTATATTAAGAATAGCTTAAATATCTGTGGCTTTGAACAAAACTAAGAAGAGAATGTGAACTTAATAAGATATTCGTATTTTTAAAAAAAGAAAAAAAGAGAAGAAAAAAAAAAAACCCACACACACAAAGCAAAAAAACAAACAAAACACACACATATGATCTCTAATGAAACAAAAGACAACAACATAGAAGCAGGCACCTCATGTCTACAATGTAAGGTCACACAATGACAATATGGCTGTTTTCAAGTAGCTGTTCTGGTTGTAGGCTTACGAATATTACCGTTAAATCAATTGTCAGGTATTCCCATATAACCACATAAATTCTCGCCCACCATTGTTAAGTTTTATCTCCTGTTTTCACAGCAGTGAATTCTCAAAGTAAAGAACTGTTATTGCACTGTGCTCGGTATGGTAGTGACAAACTGGCTGCACGTCATCAACATCAACTACCTTGTCGGCTGGCGTAGGAGATCACGCTTCTCCACAAACTGTGGTCTTCAACGTCATGTGGTTATCTCCCTTCTCTGCCATGACACAACAGTGTCAACGATTTTCTCACGCTGTCATCCTCTATCTCCCTTTCCTCAAGTCTTTCCTGTTGTCACAATATATTCCAACTTGTGCCTTCTCATAATGTGGCCATATATTACGTCTCCATGTTTCTGATGTTTGCTATAAACTGTCTTAGGGACTTAGCCTCCCTCAAAATGTCAAGATTGCTAATTTTGGCTGTCCAATTAATTGTCAGCATTCTTCTATAAATCCACATCTCCAAGGTTTCCAGCGGTTTTTTCGCCCGTTTACTAATCGTCCAGGAATCGTAGCCGTATGTTAAAATTGGTTGTATGTAGCACACAGCAACTCTTTTTCTAACTTCCAATGACAAGGACATATTGCATAACATGTTCTTCGTTTGACAAAATGCAGGCTTTGCTTGTCCTGTTCAGAGACATCGTAGTGGTTTGACATCAAGCAAGGAGTCCGTCAGGGTTGTGTCCTGTCCCCCTATTTGTTTAACATGTACGTCGAAAATATCAGGAGAAAAATCAGAAATGATATAACCATGGGGCAACATGATGCCCTAAATATCGGTGGTCATGACATAACAGAGATTCGATATGCTGATGATACAGTATTGCTATCCAGAATGCAATCAGGCTCCCTAAACGAATTTTTTACGGCTAGTTGCGTTGTAGGAAGAGGAAGAGCTGAACATGAGAGACACGTTTTAGGAAAATTTGGATTAGGAAATAGAAATGATGCAGGTGACAAATTAATTGAATTTTGCACAGAAAATGAGTTAACGATAGCCAACACACTTTTTAAACAACATCCAAGAAGACTCTTCACATGGAAGTCTCCAGACAGTTTTACCAAAAATCAGATAGATTATATTTTAATACAAAGAAGATGGAGATCAAGCATAACATCTGCAAAAACCCTACGAAGTGCAGACTGTGATACAGATCATCAGTTATTAGAAGCAGATCTGAAATTAAAACTCAAAAAGCTTACCCGAGGACCAATGCCACTTCGTTTTGATCTCACAAAAATACCGGACGCATACAACATAGAAGTTAGGAATCGCTTTGGGGTCTTGATGTCTGTACAAGAAGAAATGACACCTGATGAACTGGCAGTACAAGCTAGAGATATCTTGATAACTGCAGCCAAAGATTTCATTCCGACCAAGAAAAAGCAACTTAAGCCATGGATTACATCAGACACGTTAGAATTAATAAAACAACGAAGGGAGCTGAAACAGAAAGGAGATGAATCCGATAGCAGGATGAAGTATAAATCTTTAACTCGAGAAATAAGAAAGAACACAAGAAAGGACAAAAATCAATATATAAAAGATTGCTGTACCAGAATAGAGCAATATCATAAGGCTGGAAGAGATTATGAAATGTTCAAGAAAATGAAGTTATTGACAAGAAATGTTCAACATCAATTGAATGTTATTTGTGACAAGATGGGAAATACCTTAACAGAATCTAGACAAATTCTAGAAAGATGGCAGGAGTACTGCAGTGGAATGTATGATAATGATATGAGTGACAATGAGGATATGAATGAGATACATGAGCCAATGACAGCAGAGACAGAACCTGAATCCTCATTAGATGAAATTGCTTGGGCTATAAGGAACCTGAAGAATGGTAAATCGCCTGGATGTGATGAGATACCAGCTGAACTAATTAAAGCGGGAGGAGAAGAAAGCATACACATATATCATGCATTATGTACAAAGATTTGGAAATATGGTATATGGCCAAAAGATTGGAAGAGAACTATCTTCATTCCAATACCAAAAAAGGGCAACCTGAAATAATGCACCAACTATAGAACTGTTGCCCTGATAAGTCATGCAAGTAAAATTCTACTAAAAGTCATAATGCGAAGACTTAGTAAGAAAATGGAAGAAGAGATTAACGTAGTTCAAGCTGGATTTAGACAAGGAAGAGGAACAAGAGATCACATATTCAACATGCGTTTAATAATAGAGAAATGCAGAGAATTTAATGTAAACCTATTCTCATGTTTTGTGGATTATTCAAAGGCATTTGACTGTGTACAGCATCAGAAACTTTGGGAAATCATGAGGAATATGGGCTTTCCTTCACATGTAGTACATCTCATAAAAATGATATATAACCAGACCAACAAGCAGCAGTTAGAATAGATGGCGAGACATCAGATTGGTTTGACATCAAGCAAGGAGTCCGTCAGGGCTGCGTGCTGTCACCCTATTTGTTTAATCTGCATGCCGAAAATATAATGAGAAATGTAAGAGATGATATAAACAGGGAGCTATATGATGCCCTAAATATCGGCGGTCATGACATACCAGAGATTCGATATGCTGATGATACAGTATTACTATCCACAACACAGAATGGCATAGAAAACCTAATATCCTCAACACAATTGAATAGTGAAAATCACAACTTATATCTTAACATAGAAAAACTAAGATAATGCATACAAATAAAACTACTATGGAGAAAGAAATATACATTAATGGGAGAAAATTGGAGGTGGTGGAAAATTTTGAATATCTTGGGTCATTGATTACGAATAATGGTGACACAATGAAAGAAATTAAACGGCGACTATCCATTGCTCTTCAAAGACTAAAACAGATGAATAAATTATGGTGTGGGACAGACAGAACTACAAAAATTAGATTTTTAAGAGCATGCATTTTTCCCATTGCAACATACGCCTGTGAGACATGGACACTTACTAAACAAGCTGAACAGCGCATACATGCCTTTGAATATAAATGTTATAGACGAGTTCTAAGAATACTTTGGGTAAAGAAAAGAACAAATGCATCCATACTTCAAGAGTTGAATATTGAGGAGGGATAGCTATTAAAGACGATAAAACAAAGAAAATTGAAGTATTTTGGTCACTTGAAACGTCACGACAGTTTGGAGAGGACAATAATGGAAGGGTATATGCCTGGGAAGAGAGGAAGAGGAAGGCCAAAGAGAAGATGGGTGCAGGATGTGGCGGATGATCTCCAGATGGATGTATCAGACGCGGGACATCTTGCTTGTGATCGAGAAATTTTCCGGAAGGTTGTTATGGGAGCGAGGTTCTGCAAAGGACATGCTACTGAATGAATGAATGAATGAGTTGCGTTGTGGTAAACGCTCCCAAGGCGGCCAGAGGAAACGCTTTAAAGACACTGAAAATCTCACTGAATGCTTTTGAAATTCATCATGACACTTGGGAGTCTGCAGCCAGAGACCGAAAATCGTGGCGTGCATCATTACGAAAGGGTGCAGTCACTTGTGAGGCAACCAGGACTGCAAGAGCTGTGAAGAAAAGACAAACCAGAAAAACCACTGCAGGAAATCCTCCTCCAGAAACGTCAAGCATTCTTTGTCCACATTGTCAAAGAACATTTCGAGCCAAAATAGGCCTTATCAGCTATCTTAGAACTCACGGCTCCATATTTTCAATCCCACTGGATGAAATGAATGGTCATCATCATTCTTGATGGACAAACGACATTAACAACATTGCTATCCACATCACAGAAAGGTATAGCACAACTAATAACATCAACCAAAAAGAATAGCGAAAATCACAACCTATATCTAAACATAGCAAAAACAAAGATCAAGCATACAAATAAAACTATTATGGAGAAAGAAATATATGTTAAAGAGAAAAATTGGAAGTTGTGGAAAATTTCAAATATCTTGGATCATTAATTACCATCAATGATGACACCATGAAAGAAATTAAAAGCCGAGTATCTGTTGTTCTTCTAAAACTAAAACAACTGAATAAATTGTAGAAGGGGACAGTTAGAACTAGAATTATATTTTTAAGAGCATGCATCTTTCCCATCGCAACATATGCTCGTGAAACCTGGACACTTACTAAACAAGTTCAACAGCGCATAAATGCCTTTGAATATAAATGTTATAATCCGGTTCTAAGAATGTATTTGATATAGAAAAGAGCAAATGAATCCATATGACAAGATTTTAATATTAAAGAAGGTTGGCTATTAAAGAAGATAAAACAAATAAAATTTAAATAATTTGGTCACTTGAAACTTCATGAAAGTTTGGAGAGAACAATCATCGAGGTGTATATGCCCTGGAAGAGAGGAAGAGGAAGGCCAAAGAGAACATGTGTGCATGATGTAGCGAATGATCTCCATGTGGGTGTATCGGACTCGGGGCATCTTGCTTATGATCGAGAACTTTTAATGATGCTTGTTATGGGAGCGGGGTTCTGCTAAGGACATGATACTGAATGAATGGAATGAATGAATGAATGAACGAACGAATGAATGAATGAATGAATGAATGAATGAAGGAAAGAATGAATGAATGAATGAATGAATGAATCAGTCGTAAAGACAACTTATCGCAAACATCAGAAAAAAGCAGTCAAAATATTTAGCCACGCTATGAGACTACAAAAACTGGAACATGTTGTGGCAACTGGAAAGATTTTCGGAAGAAAAATTAGAGGAAGACAGCGTATGAAGATTCTTGATATTCTTGTCATGGCATGGAAGTGAGTCAACACACGAATTGACACATGACGTCAGAGATCGTAATTTGTGGATAGGCATGATCGCCCGCACCCGCCACTGGATGATGGATGATGTAATGTTGATCTCCCTTCTTTGATTAGTACTGGGGATGACACGCTGTCTAAAGGGATGTTGTATTCTTAAGAGTCAAGCTGTTGCCTCTGTATATTGGGTTTCATCTTATGCAACTCATGTCCTCAGTGGCAACAAGCACATCATCACAGAGACTCAAACAAGTCATATGACGATCATCATCATCATCATCATCATCATCATCATCATCATCATCATCACCATCATCATCATCATCATCATCATCATCATCATCATCATCATCATCATTTGTCAGGCCGATAAGAGCGGGTAGTCATGGTTGATTATTTCCCACGATCTCCATTGTCTTCGGTGGGTTCGTGTCCCGGACCTGCGTATAAGCCTTCTCAACTGTGCTGATAATGTTATGGGGATCCAGGCACATTACCCCCGCGCATGCAGGCAAGTCTGCTAATCTCCGATCTTCTACGGCTTCCAGTGTCGGTAATGTTACATATATTATAGTTTTAAAAGAAAGTTGTTGCATATTCTTTAGAGGCCGTAGCAGTAAACCCCAAAATTTTTTTGTTGTCTTTTCGTGATTCCTGGGCAAGATTACGTTCAATAGTTTGCTATTGATTTCTGTACGACCGGCACCCATACCATTTTATAAAATACCAACGCGAGGTGGTCTGCTGAAATCGCCCACAGCTGTGATTTAAACGCGGGTATGCGGGATTATGAGCTGCGAGCGGAATCCCTTCGCCTAGAAGACAAGAAAACATATTGTTTATTCAAGTTACAGATCTCGCCAGGAAAGTCCCAACATACATTAAACAATAAGAGTTAAACCGTACTGTGTCAGAAGAGACCTGGTGACACGGCAATTATTGCCATGAAGCAGCCATAAATACGCCATTATGGGGAATTGTTTGCCGGGTTGAGATTTACGAGCTCACTTCTGGAAACGAGTTGGTTTGAAGAATCCATGTGCAGAGCTCGTTGTCATGGCGAAGACAACTACAAACCCAAACAACTATTTGAACCCTGGAAGGGTTACCGTTTGGAGGTTAATGTTAATGGATTGCTAACTGTCGAAGTGTGGCTGCTTGCTTTGTAACTTTCTTAGCCATTGTCTCTGATTTAGGTGGGATAAGGTAAGATTTACAGTAATTGATTATGAAATATTATTGATTGTTCTATGTGTTATAATAATACAATCGTTCCTGTGGGCCCCGGGACAATATCGGAAGCAAAGAAGAGTAGTAATGTAATCCACTGTACACGTGTAAGACGCGATAAAGGAGACTGAATGTGAGATTGACTACCTTCTTGCGTAGAACGGAGCAACTAATGATTCTAACGGAACATAAACAAGACTACAAAAGGATTGGAGGTAGTTTCTTCAATGCATATGCTCCATTGGGAATAAGAAAAAGAATAAGAAAAAGACTAAGAAGAATAATTATAAGAAGAAGAAGAAGAAGAAGAAGAAGAACAAGAAGAAGAAGAAGAAGAAGAAGAAGAGGAGGAGGAGGAAGAACAACAACAACTACAAAAAAAAACAACAAAAACAACAAAAACAACAACAACAACAACAAAAACAACAAAAACAACAACAACAACAACAGAAGCAGCAGCAGCAGCAACACCAACAATGTGAGCAAAAACAAGAAATATTCTGGAGTAATTTATATTTTATAGATATCCATATTGTTATATAGCTCCATATTGTTATATAGCTCCATATTGTTATATAGCTCCATATTGTTACATAGCTCCATATTGTTATATAGGTCCATATTGTTATATAGCTCCATATTGTTATATAGCTCCATATTGTTATATAGCTCCATATTGTTATATAGCTCCATATTGTTATATAGCTCCATATTGTTATATAGCTCCATGTTGTTATATAGCTCTATATTGTTACATAGCTCCATGTTGTTATATAGCTCCATGTTGTTATATAGCTCCATGTTGTTATATAACTCTATATTGTTAAACAGCTCTATATTGTTATATAGCTCCATATTGTTATATAGCTCCATATTGTTATATAGGTCCATATTGTTATATAGCTCCATATTGTTATAAAGCTCCATATTGTTATATAGCTCCATATTGTTATGTAGCTCCATGTTGTTATATAGCTCCATATTGTTATATAGCTCCATATTGTTATATAGCTCCATATTGTTATATAGCTCCATGTTATTATATAGCTCTATGTTGTTACATAGCTCCATATTGTTATATAGCTCCATATTGTTATATAGCTCCATATTGTTATATAGCTCCATATTGTTATATAGCTCTATGTTGTTATATAGCTCCATGTTGTTATATAGCTCCATGTTGTTATATAGCTCTATATTGTTATATAGCTCCATATTGCTATATAGCTCTATATTGTTATATAGCTCCCTAATGTTATATAGCTCCATGTTGTTATATAGCTCTATATTGTTATATAGCTCCATGTTGTTAAATAGCTCAATGTTGTTATATAGCTCCATATTGTTATATAGCTCCATATTGTTATATAGCTCCATATTATTATATAGCTCCATATTGTTATATAGCTCCATATTGTTATATATCTCTATATTGTTATATAGCTCTATATTGTTATATAGCTCCATATTGATATATAGCTCTATATTGTTATAATGATCCATGTTGTTATATAGCTCCGTATTGTTATATAGCTCCATGTTGTTATATAGCTCCATATTGTTATATAGCTCCATATTGTTATATAGCTCTATATTGTTAAACAGCTCTATATTGTTATATAGCTCCATGTTGTTATATAGCTCCATATTGTTATATAGCTCCATGTTGTTATATAGCTCTATATTGTTATATAGCTCCATATTGTTATATAGCTCCATGTTTTTAAATAGCTCCATGTTGTTATATAGCTCCATATTGTTATATAGCTCCATATTGTTATATAGCTCCATATTGTTATATAGCTCCATATTGTTATATAGCTCCATATTGTTATATAGCTCCGTATTGTTATATAGCTCCATGTTGTTATATAGCTCTATATTGTTATATAGCTCCATATTGTTATATAGCTCTATATTGTTAAACAGCTCTATATTGTTATATAGCTCCATGTTGTTATATAGCTCCATATTGTAATATAGCTCCATGTTGTTATATAGCTTCATATTATTATATAGTTCTATAGTGTTATATAGCTCTATATTGTTATATAGCTCCATATTGTTATATAGCTCTATATTGTTATATAGCTCCATATTGTTATATAGCTCCATATTGTTATAGAGCTCCATATTGTTATATAGCTCCATATTGTTATACAGCTCCATATTGTTATAGAGCTCCATATTGTTATACAGCTCCATATTGTTATAGAGCTCCATATTGTTAGATAACTCTATATTGTTATATAGCTCCATGTTTTTAAATAGCTCCATGTTGTTATATAGCTCCATATTGTTATATAGCTCCATATTGTTATATATCTACATATTGTTATATAGCTCCATATTGTTATATAGCTCCATATTGTTATATATCTCTATATTGTTATATAGCTCTATATTGTTATATAGATCCATATTGCTATATAGCTCCATATTGTTTTATAGATCCATGTTGTTATATAGCTCCGTATTGTTATATAGCTCCATGTTGTTATATAGCTCTATATTGTTATATAGCTCCATATTGTTATATAGCTCTATATTGTTAAACAGCTCTATATTGTTATATAGCTCCATGTTGTTATATAGCTCCATATTGTAATATAGCTCCATGTTGTTATATAGCTCCATATTATTATATAGTTCTATATTGTTATATGGCTCTATATTGTTATATAGCTCCATATTGTTATATAGCTCTATATTGTTATATAGCTCCATATTGTTATATAGCTCCATATTGTTATAGAGCTCCATATTGTTATATAGCTCCATATTGTTATACAGCTCCATATTGTTATATAGCTCCATATTGTTATACAGCTCCATATTGTTATAGAGCTCCATATTGTTAGATAGCTCTATATTGTTATACAGCTCAATATTGTTATATAGCTCCATGGTATTATATAGCTCCATATTGTTATATAGCTCCATATTGTTATATATCTCTTTATTGTTATATAGCTCTATATTGTTATATAGCTCCATATTGTTATATAGCTCCATGTTATTATATAGCTCTATATTGTTATATAGCTCCATATTGTTATTTTTTTTTTTTTTTTTTTCCGCGTTTCCATCCTGTTTCAGGATATTGCGGTCAACACCAGCATCTTTCAGCTGTATGTTGATTCCTAGGCTAGATTACGCTCATCAGCACGCCACGACTTTCTGAGCGACCGGCTCCATACTCTCATATGTCACTTTTGCGATTCGAACCACTGCTAATTCTCGTCGCGTCACGTGACGAGAGTATTCGGGGTTAGCGGAGAAAGCTGCTAACTCCTCGGCCACGGAGCCGGCTCCATATTGTTATATAGCTATATATTGTTATATAGCTCCATGTTTTTATATAGCTATATATTGTTATATAGCTCTATATTGTAATAAAGCTCCATATTGTTATATAGCTCCATATTGTTATATAGCTCTATATTGTTATATAGCTCCATATTGTTATATAGCTCTATATTGTTATATAGCTCCATATTGTTATATAGCTCTGTCATATATATTTGAAGGGAGTGGGAGATCACTGTAGTGCATGCCCCATCTCTAAAAAAAGAAGTAGAGCCCCATCCTCTTCTATCTTCAATAACCCCAGAATATGAACCTTGAGTTATCTGCAGGCCTCGTTCTATTAAGTATGTCTAGGAGATATAGATTATGGCCCTGGTGAGAATGGTAATTACTAACTGGGAATCTGCCCCTTCTCCAATGGTTCTGATAGCTCTGGAGCCCCCTTTTATTGGTTATCAAATCTGAGGAAAGTCTGGAGAATTTTCTCAGCCTGATTTAGATGAAGAAAACATGGATATTGAGCAGTTGATAGATCTAGAGTCTTCTCTCCCCCATTTTAGTAAGTCATTATGAGTGGATATATTGTAAAAAATCAAACACATAATCAATCACATTAGATTCTGACAACATGATGTACAAAGAAGTTGTTGACTCACAGATAGGTTTGAACTGATAAATTAACAGAAGGTCAATTCATGTTAATCATTTATTGACTGGGCCTGAGCCTTCTGGTCAGTACATACATCTCTATTGTGATTTACACAAAATATTAGAAAAGTTGCACATTGGACCAATACACAGAGACCATCAATAAACAAGCATCAATACATGAGAGGTCAACAAGTGTGAAAACATAGTAAACATCTTTGTTGTTGCACATATTAAGTGTGATGGTGATTCAACAATTAAATATCAGTTTCCTGAAATTGGGTGTGGTGTGTACCAATGAAAAATGTAACCTGGTGACTGGAAGATTAGGTAAGCCAGGGTCCATTGATTGATGGATCCACTTCAGGTCTGCCCGTATAGCTCCACTGAAGGCCTCCCCATACTTTGCTAATGGCCAAGTCATCCTCCATCTCACTTGTGGTTCATCTCTTTCTCTCGGCTTCCCTCTTTCAGGTCTGATTTAGGTGGTTAGTTTGCTGATGTGTTGGGTGGTTGTTGGTATGTAGCCACCAAGATCACTGGGATTCAGACATTCTGCCTCCTTTATTTGAAAATTTTGTCACACAATTTTCGACGTCTGTTCGCCAGGCATGTTTTTGCAAGAGTGCGCTGCTTATCATAATCTATACCGGCGTTGGCGCGAAAGCCGTGTCACGTGTCTGTCCCGTCCAATGGTTTTTTAAGCCTTGGCTGATGAAATCTTTCCAAGAATCCACGTCATCTGTCACTTATTCAGTTCCGGTTTCGATGTTAAGTTTTAAGTCCTAGTCTCCGTTTGCGGCTGTGAAGTCAATTTCTTTTAATGTTGTTTCCTGTTCTTGCGGCATGTTTTGGTAAATGAATAATGGTGGTTAGCGTTATGCCACAAGCTCTATATTGTTATATAGCTCCATATTGTTATACAGCTCCATATTGTTATATAGCCCCATATTGTTATATACCGCCATATTTTTATATAGCTCTATATTGTTATATAGCTCCATGTTGTTATATAGCTCTATATTGTTATATAGCTCCATATTGTTATATAGCTCCATGTTGTTATATAGCTCCAAATTGTTATATAGCTCCATGTTGTTATATAGCTCTATATTGTTATATAGCTCCATGTTGTTATATAGCTCTATATTGTTATATAGCTCCATGTTGTTATATAGCTCTATATTGTTATATAGCTCCATATTGTTATATAACTCCATATTGTTATATATCATTGTATTGTTATTTAGCTCCATATTTTTATATAGCTCTATATTGTTATATAGCTCTATATTGTTATATAGCTCCATATTGTTATATAGCTCCATATTGTTATACAGATCCATATTGTTATATAGCTCCATGGTGTTATATAGCTCCATATTGTTATATAGCTCCATATTGTTATATAGCTCCATGTTGTTATATAGCTCCAAATTGTTATATAGCTCCATGTTGTTATATAGCTCCACATTGTTATATAGCTCTGTATTGTTATATAGCTCTATATTGTTATATAGCTCCAAATTGTTATATAGCTCTATATTGTTATATAGCTCCATGTTGTTATATAGCTCCATATTGTTATATAGGTCCATATTGTTATATAGCTCTATATTGTTATATTGCTCTATATTGTTATATGGCTCTATATTGTTATATAGCGCCATGTTGTTATACAGCTCCATATTGGTATATAGCTCCATATTGTTATATAGCTCTATATTGTTATATTGCTCTATGTTGTTATATAGCTCCATATTGTTACATAGTTCTATATTGTTATATAGCTCCATGTTGTTATATAGCTCCATATTGTTATATATATATTGTTATATATTATAGAGCTATATATTGTTATATAGCAACAAATTGTTATATAGATATATATTGTTATATAGCTCCATATTGTTATATAGCTCTGTAGCATGATGGATCAGAACTCCCCATTCCCAGCCCGACACATTCATAAAAATACTTTAAGTCTGAACGGGGATCATCCCAGATAGAAGGGCTATTCTTAGATAGTATGTTCCAGAACGAGTTAGGGGAGGGCAGCGGTATGCGCTTGCTTTTTCATTGGCTAATAAGTAATGAGCCCACGCTATTCCTGGGCCACATTTTAAAATCTAATTAGTTTGAGCGGGGATTCCAACCTGAGCGGTCGCTAGTTTCTGATGTGATGACCCAACATGCCCTTAAATATTCGATAATATATTGTTCTCTGGACAACAGGTACCACTTTAAAACATACTTTAATGTTGTAGTTATGCCTAGTGAACGAAAGAAAAGAATCTATGAGTATTTTATGAATAAAATGTGAAAGTGAAAACCTAACTTCTGTGTGCCAGTATTCTGAACACTGCTTCTGCAAACCTGTCAGGTCTTTCACGCTGTAATACTCCAAGTGCATATCATTCCTCTGTTGTGACTGGTTGCGTATGCTTGATGAATGTATAGTACACTCATGCAAATTCGCAAACCCAAACCCCTTGTGCATTCTTCATGCCTAGGATGACTCATTCTTAAATCAACTGTACCTTTGCTCTCGCGAGTTAACATAGGGCAGTCTGAATTGGAATGGGTGATGTAAACATGTACAAGTTCCTTTGTAAAAAGCTGAGAATGTTGGAGTGAGTGAATTGGTGATTTAATAAGTAGCCTCTCACCTCTGGTGAAAGGAAAGATTCTTCAATATCCATATGTAAACAGGACGGTGATGGCACGCCAGAATTGCTAAGTTCATGTGATGCCTGGTGGCTATATGCTCAAGAGAACTAATACAATTTCTCTTTGAAGTATTACACTGGTACCTTTACTGTTGGTTGGTTCATATAAACTAGTTCCTAGAAGGACCATAGGTGTGTGAACCTGTGTCTTAGTCGGCTGAATATAATGTATGGCTCATGCAAATTTACAAGGACTAAACATGTTTTTCACATATGTGCTTTGGTGCATATGAGAACAATTGCCTATGCAATTGAGTTTCTGTTACCTACTGTGGTAGATACTAGGTGGGGAAAGAACACATGATGATGATGATGTACCGGTGAGCCAAGTCTGTCTTAAAGGGTGAGGTCTGGCATTGCTGTGTGTGTGGGTATGGAATAGGACATTCATGTACCAACATAACAACCGTTAGAATGGATGTCTGGTCTGCTAATTGGGTAACTGCTATTAGTTTAATACATATTGCATATTGCAGTTGTAAATGCCGATTTTCCATTTTCCTCAACATGCCTGTTCATGTACTGATTCACAATGCCTGTCTCATGTTGCTATGTCACATTGCTTGCTTATGCTGCTTGCCTTCAAATGCTTGTAATTGTGTAAGCTACCCCTGTCTCAGCATATAGTCTTGGGATTACCACAGATAAAGTGAATAGTGAAAAATATCACCCACAGTACATCCAAGTGAACTACACTTCATTATCAACCAGGAGAGGTGTGTTAGGTCAACATCCTCCATTTCCTCCCCATCCCCAATCTGTGTCTGTTGATGTATAATAACATTATCTTTTCACACATGTAAAGAGATGTTGTGCCATTTTGTATATCGACAGAGAACAGTATGGTGGAGAGGCCTTCCATATATCATCTGGGACAACTAACCAGAAGTCCTAGATCTAGAAGTGACTCCCTATCAAAATGTAGGAATATCCAGGTTTTCTCTCAGCTCTTTAACAGCTGAATGCACAAATGGGAGCATAACACATTCTGAAGCACTACCAATGTGGTGAACTGGACAGTGATCTTTGAGTCAGTCAAATGTCAACTGAGAATAACAGCAAGTCGTGTGGTATGAACTACATTCATAGAAAACTGTGAATTAACTTGGAGTGTTTGTTTATCTAAGACTCAACTTAGAAAATATCCAGCCGGATGCTCACACAGTGATTCTTGAAGAATGTGACTTGAAAAGTAAGGGTAGTTGATCTGGCTAAGTGAGTAGCTGCAATGTATGGGACATTATGTATGTCATTATTGAAGTACCCAGTGACAGCCTTCACTGACAGCCTGATCAACCGTGAGATGCAGTACCGTATCATCATACAAAATCTTGTCTTCAAGAGGAATGAATCCTGCCATGAAGCTTATTCTGGGGAAGCAGCTAACTGGAGCTTGTCCAACATCAATGCTGATGATAAAAGGATTCAACAGACCCAGAACAGTAGTTTCTTCCTTGAGTTGCCCATGGATAGGATTTCCTAAATTCCCAAGAGGGGAGGTGGTGTATCATGTTTATCTACATGCATGTGTGACATATTTTGTACATTTTATGTACCCTTTTTTTTTGAAGTGTTGACATGACAGGAGATGAAACAATGGTCATCACTCGACTCACCATCAGCTCAATAAAGTGTATTTAATGAATCAGTGTTTTTAATACATATCTCAGGAGAATGTCTTGTACAGTTGCTGTCAAGTATTGTCTCTGATGGATGTCTTAAGTGCTGTGGTTGATTATACATATTGTGAAAAGTCTTGTATAGATGTTGTCCAGTATCTCGTGATGTATCTTGTACAATTGTGGTGTAAACAATTCCTTGTGAATGTATGTCCCACTTTTGACAGGAGACTGTCAGGTAGATGTCTTGTTCAACAGATGTTATGTACAGTTATTGTTGAAGTTTGTTTGTCTACTATTGAAACCTAGAGTCCTAAGATGTAATTGGACAAAACTGATATAGGTCACACTGACAAAAAAAAGAAAGGAAGATCTAATGTGACGGACGAACAGCGCACTGTCAACAGTATAATGAGTGAGATGGATCCTCAGTTGTGCAGGGGCTAATAGTTCAGATCTTCTTTTGGTCTTGGGGAAACCTTTTACTTTTTTTTAAAAAATAAATTTCTGTGTAGATACATAATAGTCTCACAGTGGGGGTTTGAGCCAAGGAAAAATGGTTCTCCAAAAAGGCTATTGCGGGAATGATTATCTCATTTAAGAGACCCTAGACGAAAACGTGCAAAAACATATCCTTTATCTTGTTTATTTACATTCAAGATATATTTCCAGAGAACACTACTAACTAGGTCCTCTGTCATCAATCTAACATGTCACATAACTGGGTTGCTTTTTCCGGCATATAAACCCTGGGAAAAAGAACACTCGTCTCGGATTAAACCCTGGTAATAACCTGCTAGGGGCTCACATACCTTGTGCCCTGCTGTCAGGATATAAACTTTGGGTATACCCTGCATAAGACTCACTTTGGGATCTCTATCTATGTATTAAAATCCGGGATGTCCTCTCCCAAATCAGACCCAATTTTTGGAGTTTTTATGGTGTTGTTTAATGGACCCTGTCTTTTATGTGTGGACGCCATGGTCCAGACATGTAAACCCACAGTAATCTCTAGAAGGTTTGATTTCATTAATGGTGATAATATTGCATGTATCACTGTTTTAATATATCAGATAGGATTTCAATGTAGCAGACTGAAAATGATGTATCAATATCTTATGGGTAAACATAATTGCTGTATCCATGATATTTGTTTTTCTCAGTATGAAATGATTTATTAGCTTGTCAATAATGTTGTATAATTTTGTGCATGCTGGTTGTTCAATATATGTATCCAAAAATTAAGGTACCTGAGACACCAGAGAACACAAATTATTTTTAATATAACTGAGACAGCTATTACAGGGTACAATTCATTTTGTCCCTGAAATTAAGACACTTGATCCAGTAAATGAATATGGGGCCTACTCCATCTCCAAAATTAATTGCTGGCATGGGAGAGAGGGGAAATATTGTTGTAACTACAACATTTTTAATGTCACCACATCACATAAGATAACAACTCCTTATATTCTCTTCTCCCCATAACATGCTTGCAACACTGAGAGCAGAGAGTGTGAACCCTGAAGGAAAACTTGGGCAACCATTAAGACACCTCACTAACAATCTCTCTCAGTATAGTCAGTATTCGTACCGGCTAATGTCCAGTGTCGATTCGACATCTGGGTTTATTCTTCAGTTGTGTGACCCTGTCAGTGGCCCTGATCAAGCTACTGCGCGTGAGCACAATTGAATCTCCAGGAGAAAACATCCTTATCAACTCAGTCACCTGCCATTCCTGAATTAATGGTATTATTAAGCGTACTTGATACGTAATGGACGAGATGAAGGGAAGATTCTACCTGATGTTATGGGCGGTCATATAAAACCGACCACAGTCTAGTGTCTATCAGACATTAGTCTATTGTTCGATGGTGTAATCTCACTGGTGTACTAGGATCCACGTCGCCAGGAGTTAACTCATTGAATCTCCAGGAAGGCCATAAATAACTGGACACCTAGCCATTCATATGGAAGTGGAGAGCGTACGCAAAGTATGTGTCCAGGAAACGATGGATAACCAACCTGATGTCATTGGCGTATCATACGACTAGGAGCATATCATGGACAACCTGAAAAATTTCATGAAGAGATAAAACAGGATCCGTCTCCGACGTCGGACGTCAATTCATCCTCAGTTGAGAAAGCGTTTCTGCCTGAAAAATGGCGGGAATTAAAGAGCGGACAAAGTTGCGTGCAACTGATGTCATTCCTCTTTTTCATTCTCAATTGAGAAGACTTTTCTGCCTAAAGAATGGTGGGAATGTAATAAGGATTACTGTCTCCAAACAGTTAACTCTTATATGGTAGAGATCACTGCAACTCCAGCAGCTGACACTCTATACACAATGTCTGCGAAAGTGGACTAACGAAAGATTAGTTACAAACAGCTGACTCCTTTCAAGATAAAGATCTCTGCAAGTTCAGCAGTCGACTCTTTATATAATAAGAACCATGCATTACGCAGTGGAATCTTATATTATTACTGAGATTCGAGGTATATTCACAAGACCTGGCCAGTCCTGTCCTCAAAGTCAGTAAAATGTCTTCCAAAAATTTCAGTCAATATTGTGACCTAAGAAGCTATCCCCACATAATCACACCCCTCAAAGGTGATGTGATAATGACGGACTTCTCTAATGCTGAGAAGAAACGCCTTATATTAGCCAATAGTAAACGTTTTGCTCATGTGGGAGAGAAAGAACGGATATTCCAGCCACTCAAAAGCACTTAGCTAAAGCATGGCTGAAGACAACTAGTTGGAAATTCCACCTGGAATTCTAGATTAGTAGTAGTAGATGTCACAGTCTGGCTGCATCTACAAATTCAGTTGCTATGTTAGAAACAGCTTACACATAGATGGACGCTGAGTGTAAATCCACGACAAGTCTGAAGTGGGATTGCACGATATCTCAACTATATAGAGCAACTAAGGAGAGAAAATGCTGTCACTTCTCACAACAAATCAGAATAGAGGCCTAACGGAATGAGGAAATCTCAGCCAATAAGTGCGCTTCTAAATCTATGGTAGTGACTACAGAAATGAGTCAAGGAAATATAATGGGAAATTGCTACCATCTGCAAACACAAGAGGCTTATTGGAAAGATAGACCCTGTGTCCAACGCTAACCAAATCTGCACTAGTAGATTTTAGTCTTAAGTTCTGCAGTGGTTGCTAGCACAGTTCACCCGGAAGTGATTGTCTTTGCTCCAGTGCTGGTCAAAAATTTTAACCCAGTTCCAAATGCCAAGATTACTGTTGGAGAAAGTTGTTCAGCTAATAATACTCTCGCAGGATTATCATTCTCCTGTGGCGAAGGGAAGGATGAAGTTCTGATAAAAGATGGAAGGTGGAGAGATACATGGAATGCAACCATTCTCTCTACACCTCATCTAGAAGTTGGCTTAATTGCAAAGCCATTACTTCACATAATGAATCTCTATGGTCCATTCATACATTACGAAATGGTGTGACTCAGAGAGATCATTTATCACAACAGGAAATATAGCAAGGATGTCGGCGATGGAGCACTGTCAGAGGTAAATAGAAGGGCAGTTCACAGATGAGTGGAGTCAGGACTCCTGATGCTCCCAGTGACTTAAAGGAACTTAATGCAGGGCTAACTTCATGGTCTTTGCGTTTGCCACCAAATTCATCAACTGATGCAATGTTGGGGCATATTTTTTTAAGGAGAAAAATCACTTAGTTCCAAATGTACTACTCTAGTAGGGTAAAGGGAGACAGGGAGTAATTGACAAAACCACCTTAGGGATCTGAAAACTGTGGATTTCTGAAATCATCTGTCATACCTATGAAAGATTTAAGAGAGGGGCCATGTAGCATAATGGATCAGTCCTCCCCATTCCCAGCCCGACACATTCATAAAAATACTTTAAGTCTGAACGGGGACCATCCAGATAGAAGGGCTATTCTTAGATAGTATGTTCCAGAACGAGTTAGGGGAGGGCAGCGGTATGCGCTTGCTTTTTCATTGGCTAATAAGTAATGAGCCCACGCTATTCCTGGGCCACATTTTAAAATCTAATTAGTTTGAGCGGGGATTCCAACCTGAGCGGTCGTTAGTTTGTGATGTGATGACCCAACATACCCTTAAAGATTCGATAATATATTGTTCTCTGGACAACAGGTACCACTTTAAAACATACTTTAATGTTGTAGTTATGCCTAGTGAACGAAAGAGAAGAATCTATGAGTATTTTATGAATAAAATGTGAAAGTGAAAACCTAACTTCTGTGTGCCAGTATTCTGAACACTGCTTCTGCAAATCTGTCAGGTCTTTCACGCTGTAATACTCCAAGTGCATATCATTCCTCTGTTGTGACTGGTTGCGTATGCTTGATGAATGTATAGTACACTCATGCAAATTCGCAAACCCAAACCCCTTGTGCATTCTTCATGCCTAGGATACTCATTCTTAAATCAACTGTACCTTTGCTCTCGCGAGTTAACATAGGGCAGTCTGAATTGAAATGGGTGATGTAAACATGTACAAGTTCCTTTGTAAAAAGCTGAGAATGTTGGAGTGAGTGAATTGGTGATTTAATAAGTAGCCTCTCACATCTGGTCGAAGGAAAGATGCTTTAATATCCATATGTAAACAGGACGGTGATGGCACGCCAGAATTGCTAAGTTCATGTGATGCCTGGTGGCTATATGCTCAAGAGAACTAATACAATTTCTCTTTGAAGTATTACACTTGTACCTTTACTGTTGGTTGTTTCATATAAACTAGTTCCTAGAAGTACCATAGGTGTGTGAACCTGTGTCTTAGTCGGCTGAATATAATGTATGGCTCATGCAAATTTACAAGGACTAAACATGTTTTTCGCATATGTGCTTTGGTGCATATGAGAACAATTGCCTATGCAATTGAGTTTCTGTTACCTACTGTGGTAGATACTCAGTGGGGAAAGAACACATGATGATGATGATGTACCGGTGAGCCAAGTCTGCCTGAAAGGGTGAGGTCTGGCATTGCTGTGTGAGTGGGTATGGAATAGGAAATTCATGTACCAACAAAACAACCATTAGAATGGATGTCTGGTCTGCTAATTGGGTAACTGCTATTAGTTTAATACATATTGCATATTGCAGTTGTAAATGCCGATTTTCCATTTTCCTCAACATGCCTGCTCATGTACTGATTCACAATGCCTGTCTCATGTTGCTATGTCACAATGCTTGCTTATGCTGCTTGCCTTCAAATGCTTGTAATTGTGTAAGCTACCCCTGTCTCAGCATATAGTCTTGGGATTACCACAGATAAAGTGAATAATGAAAAATATCACCCACAGTACATCCAAGTGAACTACACTTCATTATCAACCAGGAGAGGTGTGTTTGGTCAACATCCTCCATTTCCTTCCCATCCCCAATCTGTGTCTATTGATGTATAATAACATTATCTTTTAACACATGTAAAGAGATGTTGTGCCATTTTGTATATCGACAGAGAACAGTATTGTGGAGAGGCCTTCCATATATCATCTGGGACAACTAACCAGAAGTCCTAGATCCAGAAGTGACTCCCTATCAAAATGTAGGAATATCTAGGTTTTCTCTCAGCTCTTTAACAGCTGAATGCACAAATGGGAGCATAACACAATTTGAAGCACTACCAATGTGGTGAACTGGACAGTGATCTTTGAGTCAGTCAAATGTCAACTGAGAATAACAGCAAGTCGTGTGGTATGAACTACATTCATAGAAAACTGTGAGGTAACTTGGAGTGTTTGTTTATCTAAGAATCAACTTAGAAAATATCCAGCCGGATGCTCACACAGTGATTCTTGAAGAATGTGACTTGAAAAGTAAGGGTAGTTGATCTGGCTAAGTGAGTAGCTGCAATGTATGGGACATTATGTATGTCATTATTGAAGTACCCAGTGACAGCCTTCACTGACAGCCTGATCAACCGTGAGATGCAGTACCGTATCATCATATCAAATCTTGTCTTCAAGAGGAATGAATCTTCCATGAAGCTTATTCTGGGGAAGCTGCTAACTGGAGCTTGTCCAACATCAATGCTGATGATAAAAGGATTCAACAGACCCAGAACAGTAGTTTCTTCCTTGAGTTGCCCATGGATAGGATTTCCTAAATTCCCAAGAGACAGGAAATGATGATAGATACAGATACTGTAACAGAGTGGTGTAGATAGATATTAAAGAGGAGGAGGAGAGTTAGTTATTGGTTGGTGGAGTAAAAGGGGAGGTGGTGTATCATGTTTATCATGAAACAATGGTCATCACTCGACTCACCATCGGCTCAATAAAGTGTATTTAATGAATCAGTGTTTTAAGTACATATCTCAGGAGAATGTCTTGTACAGTTGCTGTCAAGTATTGTCTCCGATGGATGTCGTAAGTGCTGTGGTTGATTATACATATTGTGAAAAGTCTTGTATAGATGTTGTCCAGTATCTCGTGATGTATCTTGTACAATTGTGGTGTAAACAATTCCTTGTGAATGTATGTCCAACTTTTGACAGGAGACTGTCAGGTAGAAGTCTTGTTCAACAGATGTTATGTACAGTTATTGTTGAAGTTTGTTTGTCTACTATTGAAACCTAGAGTCCTAAGATGTAATTGGACAAAACTGATATAGGTCACACTGACAAAATAAAGACAGGAAGGTCTAATGTGACGGACGAACAGTGCACTGTCAACAGTATAATGAGTGAGATGGATCCTCAGTTGTGCAGGGGCTAATAGTTCAGATCTTCTTTTGGTCTTGGGGAAACCTTTTACTTTTTTTTATAAATTTCTGTGTAGATACATAATAGTCTCACAGTGGGGGTTTGAGCCAAGGAAAAATGGTTCTCCAAAAAGGCTATTGCGGGAATGATTATCTCATTTAAGAGACCCTAGACGAAAACGTGCAAAATCATATCCTTTATCTTGTTTATTTACATTCAAGATATATTTCCAGAGAACACTACTAACTAGGTCCTCTGTCATCAATCTAACATGTCACAAGCTCCTTATTGTTATATAGCTCCATGTTTTTATATAGCTCCATATTATTATATAGCTCTATATTGTTATATAGCTCCAAATTGTTATATAGCTCTATATTGTTATATAGCTCTGTATTGTTACATAGCTCCATATTATTATATAGCTATATATTGTTGTATAGCTCCAAATTGTTATATAGCGCTATATTGTTATATAGCTCTATATTGTTATATAGCTCTATATTGTTATATAAATGTCCTGTTCATTGTCTGCAATCAAGACTGTATCATCTGCATATCTAATGTTATTGATGCATCGTCCCCCAATGTTGATTGCTTCCATATCTTCAATATTTCTGAAAATACTTTCACTGTACAGGGAAAACAGATCTGGAGACATTACACATCCCTGTCTCACACCTCTCTTAATAGGCTGATATTGGCTTACTTCATTATCAACTCTTATGGCAGCTTGTTGTTTCCAATTTATATTTTTTACAAGCCTAAGGTCTTTTCCATCAATTTGTAGATTTTCAAGCATCCTTGTCATGTCAACATGTTTCACTTTATCAAAAGCATTTGTGTAGTCAATAAAGCAAAGTTATAGATTTTTGTTTACTTCTGTATAACGTTCAATTACTGTTCTCAGTATATACACAGCATTTACTGTACCCCTGCCTTCTACAACCCACATTGTTCTTCTCCTATTTCAGGTTGTATTTTCTTCCTAACTCTTTGCATGATAATTCTTAGCAAAATCTTCGTGATGTGACTCATTATAATAATTATTCGATGTTGATCACATTCCAAGGCTCCTGGTGTCTTTGGGATTGCAATAAATACAGAATTACATAATTCATGAGATATATCTCCAGAATCATATATTGTATTCAGGAGTAAATTTTTATGTTCCGTATTCTCCTAAGGCATTAATCATTTCTGTTGTGATGCTGTCTGAACCGAAGGTCTTGCCAGTTTTCATATGGTTAAGAACATTCTGAACCTCCATCTTCAAAATGAAATCCCCTTCATAATTATTTTGAATATCATACTGTTCTTCTCTGTTATCATCATAAAGGGTTTTCACATAATCTGACCATACATGTAAAATGTGATCTTTTTCTGTTATGATTTTTCCATCTTTTTTCTTTAGGCAGCCTGCTGATGTATGTGTTCTTTGATTAGTAAGCTCCTGAATTCTTGTGTGCATTAGTGTGGTATTGTTACTGCTGTGTTGTTTTTCAATTTCTATGCAATTTTTATCGAGTCATGCTTCTTTTGTCTCCTTACATAATGTTCAGACTTTTCTGTGAATTTCTTTATATTTGGCAGGATTATATTTGTTCTGTCTTCTTGTTTCCATTAGCTGTAAAACATCTTCAGTCATCCATGTCCGACGACCCACTTTCTTTAATTTTGGAATAGTTTTTTCTGCAGCTAAACTGATTGAATTCTTCAACATTTCCCATTGATCAGCCACATTTTGAAATATGATCTCTAGACCAGACAATATATCATATTTGTTCTATACTTCTATGTTAAAATTATCTTGTATTGCTTTGTCAGTTTTCAATTTGCACAAATCATAGTGTTTCCGGTTTTATACTTGACTTTCTTTAACTTTACCCTCAGTGTGCCTGTAATTAATCTGTAATCACTGTAACAGTCTGCATTGGGAACTGTTTTTACGACTGTTAGCACACTTCTGCTAATCAGGATGTAAGCTATCTGGTTTTTAATCCTGCTGTCTGGACTCCTCCGTGTGGTGGACCTGGTAGGCTGGGTGTTCTTGGGAGGCTGGGTGATCCTGGGATGGTCGGTGGACCTGGTAGTGTAGGTGGACCTGGGAGGGTGGGTGGACCTGGTAGGGTGCGTGATCCTGGGAGGCTGGGTGATCCTGGGAGGGTGGGTGAACCTAGTAGGGTGGGTGGACCTGGTAGGGTGGGTGGACCTGGGAGGGTGGGTGGACCTGTTAGGGTGGGTGGACTTGGGAGGCTGAGCGACCTGGGAGCAAACGCGAATGTAGCACACTAAAGTACTGCCTGGCGAGAGATTCGAATACATCACAACAGATCCGACAAGCAGGAAAGCAAGACACTTCGCCACCTCGGCTCCCCCACATCTAGAGCTAACGGGAAGTAAGGCGGGCGCCTCTCTAGCGGAGTTGATAGCGAGCTGCGCAGGTAGTGTCACGGATGAAGCACCAAAACACTGAGAGTAGACGATGAGCTCTACTAGAACACCGCCACAAGTCACAACATGGATGTTTGAGGCAAAGCTTTCGTCAGCGCACACACAATACGTGGCAACCTAATTAATGAGTGTATATATATATATATATATATATATATATATATATATATATATATATATATATATATATATATATATATATATATATATATATATATATATATATATAGGGTGTATTTTTAATGACTGTGCAATGCTTGAAAATATTGCCGGTCCAAGTTTTGTATTCACCCACTGTAAAGTCCATGCAGCATAATAAGTAAATTCAAAACTTGGACCGGCAATATTTTCAAACACTGCACAGTCATTAAAAATACACCCTGTAAATAACAGTTGCGAACATGTTTCTTAGTTGTGGATTAGACACGCGTGTGGTAGAATCAGAGTGTATGATTACGACAAAGCGGTCAGATCGGAAATGTGGCTGTGACAGTAATGAAGTAATATCATGAGCCTGGCCTCGTCA
>OY992879.1:14223333-14240833 GCA_963921405.1 Cepaea hortensis | reverse complement strand
AACAATGACAACAACAACAACAATGACAACAACAACAACAACAATGACAACAACAACAACAATGACAACAACAACAATGACAACAACAACAACAATGACAACAGCAACAATGACAACAACAACAACAATGACAACAACAACAACAATGACAACAACAACAATGACAACAACAACAACAATGACAACAACAACAATGACAACAACAACAATGACAACAACAACAACAACAACAACAACAACAACAACAACAACAACAACAACAACAACAATGACAACAACAACAACGACAACAACAACAATGACAACAACAACAATGACAACAACAACAATGACAACAACAACAACAATGACAACAACAACAATGACAACAAAAACAATGACAACAACAACAACAATGACAACAACAACAATGACAACAACAACAACAATGACAACAATGACAACAACAACAATGACAACAACAACAACAATGACAACAACAACAATGACAACAACAACAACAATGACAACAACAACAAAAATGACAACAACAATAATGACAAAAACAACAACAATGACAACAACAACAACAATAACAACAACGACAACAACAACAACAACAACAACAACAATGACAACAACAACAATGACAACAACAACAACAACAACAACAACAACAATGACAACAATGACAACAACAACAATGACAACAACAACAATGACAACAACAACAACAATGACAACAACAACAACAACAACAACAACAACAACCACAACAACAACAACAACAACAACAACAACAACAACAATGACAACGGTAACAACATCAGTAGCGACAACAAAAACATCATAACAGCAACAACAACAACAACAACAACAAGAACAATAATAACAGTATTCAAAACAACGACATTATCAACAACAACAGCAACAACAAAAAATCAGTATAAAAGACAACAATCATAACATTACTAACAACAACAACAACAACAACAACAACAACAACAACAACAACAACAACAACAACAACAACAACAACAACAACAACAACAACAACAACAACAACAACAACATTACCAACACCAATATTACCAACACCAATATTAACCACACACAAAATGCAGGTCTGCATGGCCGAATGGGTAAGATCGCGTGTTCTTAAACATTCGTTGTGATGATGCCGAGTTAGCGGTTCAACCCCTTCATCGGACAAAAATGTTTTGCGTATCCTTTTACAGGACTTAGCTGTCAACAGCAGCAACTTTCAGCTGTCTGTTGATCTCTTGGCAAGATTACGCTCAGTAGTTTGCCATTGCTTTCTGAGCGGCCGGCTCAGTATCCCGCAAGTCACGAGCGGGGGTCGAACCACCTCAGTTCTCGCTCCGCTGCGAGACTCTGCGTGATAAACGGGATTACAGAGAGAAAGTGTTGTAACCCCACAGCCAGAGAGACCGGCCTTCATCGGACAGCTGGACTAAAATGTGAACCTGTCGTCCTTGACTTGCAGACGCAAATTACAACTACCTCTGAAGTCGGAGTGGGTATGGCTGATGGCTGAGGACACTGTTAATAGGGAAAGCTAATCCACACGCAAAAGTCAGTCCATCACTACTACAAACAGTGTGCATGGACTACGCTTGAGTTCAAAGCGAGCAAGCGCAAAAAATAACAACAAGAACAAAAATAAAAAACACCAACAGCAGCTACATCAACAATATTGATAACAACATAACCACAACGATAACAAAAGCAACAATTTATTGTATACACCTCACGTGTTTGAAGCATTAAATGCAGCATTGCTCTCTCTCTCCCCCTCCGCCGCAGCAGCAGCAACAAACCATGGCAAAGCTGACAGATCTTCTTGGTGGCACAGTGGCTGTAGTGCTGCTTGGGTTCATCATCACCACCGTGGGAATCTTCACCCCTGGCTGGACTAAAGGTTCTGGAACAAGCAGTGGTCTCTTTGAATACTGCACAAGATACACATGTAAATATATGTTTAATATGAGTATATTTGAATACCACATCTTACTTACATGTAAATGTCTGTATAATATGAGTAGCTGTGAAAACCACGTTAGAATCGCACGCAATTATATGTATAATATGAGTGAGTTTGAATACCGCGTCAGAATCATACGTAAATGTATGTATAATATGAGAAATTTAAAAACTGCGCTAGAATCACACGTGAACATATGTATAATTATAGTAACCATGAATCCTGCGCCAGAATCACACGTAAATATATGTTTAATGTGAGTATATTTAAATACCACCGCATAATTGCATGTAAAAATCTGTATAATATGAGTAGCTTTGAATACCACGTCAGAATCGTACTTAAATATATGCATACTATGAGTAATTTTAAATACCGCGTTAGAATCACACGTAAATATATTTATATTATGAGTAACTTTAAACACTGCTACACAATCACACGTAAATATATGTGTAATAATAGTTACCTTGAATCCTGCGCCAGAATCATAGGTAAATATCTGTATAATAATAGTAATTTTGTATCCCAGAATCACACGTCAGTATATGTATAATATGAGTAACTTTAAATACTGCGCAGAATCCCACGTAAATATGTGTATAATAATAGTAACTTTGAATCTCTGAATCACCCACTAAATATATGTCACCGGCCAATATGGTCACTGCGAGGAAGGAAAGCATTGGCAAACTACGGGAAGTTAATAAGTAAGTCACACATGGCTGTAGAAAAATAACTAAATATGATAACAACTTGAAACGAGTTTATGTTTATACATACATTGTCCCTTTATATCTC
Source organism: Cepaea hortensis (assembly GCA_963921405.1). NCBI lineage: Eukaryota > Metazoa > Mollusca > Gastropoda > Stylommatophora > Helicidae > Cepaea > Cepaea hortensis. Next base: position 14,238,048 of record OY992879.1, on the reverse strand, counting down.
CACATAATTTCCACCAAGATTGATGCACTTATCCTACCGTTTTATCAGTCCTCTACAACTGGCTGCATAGAACTGCGTGCTCTGTTTTTTAAACCACGTTTTCATTTCACATTCAACTTCGGCGTCATTCGCGAAATGTCCCCTGCCAAAGTGGGTTTTCAGTGAACCAAAAATGGTGGAAGTCTCTAAGGGCTTATTGTCAAAGATCTACATAGGAGCTTAGAGAGTTAAGACGGAGCTATACAGAGAACACCAGACAGGAGAGACACAGGCACTATATTTAGCTTGACAACAGGACACACTCGTGTCAACTAAGAGGTCATTGAGTGCTTATGAGCGAGGGTTTTCCAAGAGTATAGGAAACTCGCCTCTCGACGAGTAACTGGAGAATCCCAGTTACTTTAGTTATCTGACCAAGCGTGCTGGGACTCTACGCACGCAAACTCGCCAGCGCACGGAGGACTGAATGTCCGTGGTTCAACGCGCAACTAGAAGCGTGCCTCAGACTGGGACAAGGACGGATAGAGAGCAGATGTTTTCGCTAGGAACCTTATATAGTTTATCAATAATTGTATTAGCTAGGCTTTACATTCCAATTAGTTAATAGTATCATTATTTTCACCCCTTCAAAGCATTTGTGAAACATACCATGTTGTTGATTATCAATGAAGTATTCCGCTCGCAGAGCTTGTTTGTAATGAGCTCTAAATAAAAATGTATCCTTTTGCAAACCACACGAGTTATTGATTCGTGTCGTGCAAAAGTAGGGAGTCCTGAATTTCCTGTCGCAAGTAGGTTGCTGACAGGCAGGACCCATTTGGTGTCAGAAGTTCTGAACCAACGTCTAAAGACTCTAAATTTATTTTGTGGTGTTAAAATTACCCAAACGTTAATTATTTATTATATAATGTTTGAAATAGACTGTTTTCCGAAAGTGAACACCAAAATACTTTAAAAAGTATAATTTGTGGAGCTTGAACCACAATTAAGAGAAAATAATTTAGAAATTGTGTAATTCTGTGAAATGTGATAGCAAATGTTGATGAATTTGGTTAAATGAATATATGTACAAATATGTTGCAAAGTTATCAAGCACTCCATCTTGTACATTTCATTTTGTTTGATACAGCCATCAATGTCAACATTCATCACATTTAAGAGTATATTAGCTACTAAACGGAATCAATAGAGCGTAGCTATACCAACCAGAAGGAAAGTGAAGACAAGACGACAGTGACACCCATATGACGAATCATCTTACTAATCATGACAATCATTGATACTATCATATCATTCATTCTTTAACATCATTTTGCATTATCCAAATCACATTTGTTATTGATCAGCCGCATGAAAGATGAACATGTATTTGTTGCATAGACATGTTTTCTAAAGTATTGATACTCTACTAAACAGAAGCGTCAGTTCTCCAATCAAGTCGATGATTTTTGTGTACGGATATCAGCGGTGGAACATCCCAAGTGCCAAGTTTTTCCAATCGATTAGATGAGTATATTTTCGAATAATTTTGATACTGACCATTTTAACGATGCATCTTTATTTTCAGTGACAATGTAAATAACTAACATATAACTGTACAACTATTGTGTGAAATTGAAATATTATTATTGTGGTAAAATAACATAAAATCATAAAATGGCATCGTTAAATGAGTGCATCCAGGCAGGCAAAGCATTAGGCCAAACTGGAGAAGTATTAGAGAAATGGGTTGATCAAAAATACAAGGAAGAAACAGAGAGAAAAGCCGCTCTAGATGGAGATGAAAGAGCATTAGAAAGACAACATCAAAAAGAGATGAAAAAAGCAGAGGAAGCCATCAAACAAAAGCAGATTGAGGTAGAGTCAGAGACAAAGTTGAAGATGAAAGAGTTAGAGATAGAGTCAAACATTCAAATAGCTTCTAGTAAACAAAAGAGCCAGGAGGAGCAAAATAAATTTTCCAAATATAAAGGCCTTATCAAGCCATACAGCGTAGGCGATTCCATCTCTGCATGGACTGATAATATAGAATTTCAACTTAAGACTCAGAAAATACCGTTGGAAGATTGGGCAATGATCTACATGAGAAATCACAGTGGGGAGCCATTAAAAGTGATAGAATCAATACCTACAGAACTAAGGAGTGACTATCAATACATCCACGATAGAATCATGCAACACTTCTTACTTGACGCTCCGGGGTATCGGATTCAATACTCACAAATAAAACCCAAACCTACTGAAACCTTCCTAGATTACGTTTCTAACGTGCAGAGTACATTTAATAAATGGCTTAAGACGGCAAAAGTGGGGAAAAACTTCGATAAACTGCAAGATCTAATGGTAATCGACAAGGTAATATCCACGGTCCCTACCCCGTTTGCAAAGTTCCTCCAACAGGCAGACATAGAATCCATTCAAGAGCTAGGAAAACGTGGGTCTGCTTACTTTTCTGCAAATCGTGATATCTTTAAAACCACCATCCATGAGACTGAGATCAATGCCTTCGTAAAAAACGAACCTAATAGATCGTATAGGCAAAAAGAATATCATAGGAAAGACCAGCCCTATCAAAAACCTCCACGATGTGGATATTGCAATTTACATCATCCCAATTATTCTATGTGCGATAAAAATCCAGCATATCCATCTCATTTAGAAACAGTCATAAAGAAGCAAGAGAATAGAAGAAACTCGTTCAAAGGTGCTATTAAATGTTATTTTTGTTCGAGATATGGACACTATTCTGAAAAGTGTCTGGGCAGGCAAAGGATGAAGGCAAACAATGCTATGCTCATCGATACGTCATCTGATGATGATAGTGTGATAGACACTGAACTTGAGAATGTGATACCAGAGAATGTGTGTGAAAGTGTGGCAGTAGTTACTGATATACTTGATTTCAATAAATGTGATACATGTAACAGGTTTCATGCGGATAGGAAATTAAAATGTGGTCACGTTATTCCATATTCCATCGAAGATACTAGTGCAGCTAATGCCTCCAGAGGTAAATTGAAGTTCTACGATGCACTGGTAAATAACCAACCATGCCATTGTTTACTGGACAGCGGCAGCACTTTACTTGGCCTGAGAAAAGATCTGGTGAAACCAGAAGATTACACGGGTGAATTTGTCAAATGCCGTACTTTCTCCGGAACAATTGAGAAATACCCACTGGCAAAATCGCATATAAATACCCCATTCCTTACCGGCACATTTACGTGTGCAATCCTGCAAGAACCTTGCACGGATCTTATTTTAGGATGTTTAGACTCATTAAAGAAATGTACTGACGATGATATATTAGCCTGGAAGGAAACGAACCTGGCTAACGCTGTAACAAGGTCAGAAACGCAAACACCTTATGAGATGGTAACAGAAACACGCGATGGAATCATGAAAGCGTGTGAAATAGCCAAAGCATCTTTGGAGAGGAAAGGACAGATGTACCGCGAGTATGCAAATAAGGGTGCTAAAACAATACACCTTGAACCGGATCAGAAAGTTCTGCTTTTACTACCAGATAAACGTAATTTGTTACTAACATCTTGGCTAGGGCCATTCAACGTCGAACGTAAAATATCAGATGTCGACTATGAAATATCGATAAAGGGAAAATTAAAGATATTTCATATCAACATGCTGAAACCATATTTCTCACGACAGGAATTACCGACAGACGAACAAAATGCACCCACAACAATCAATCCGACGACAGACGTACACAACACAACTACACTAGGTAGGGCGACACACGACAGCGACATCGCAAGTACACTTAGCCAGGTAATAGCACACGCAGCTAATACCACAACAGTACTTAACCAGACAGATGACGACGGAATAGAATTACCAGTTCCTACTGTAGACACGACTGGGACCATCGACAGCATACGGATAGAAACCAAATTTACGGACGAGCAACGACGACAGATGATAGATCTAGTGACAGAATACAAGGACATTTTCTCCGACATCCCAGGAAAGACAGACAGAATAGAGCATTCCATCATTCTGACTGATAACACCCCTATCAAATGTCGACCTTATTCCATCCCTCTAAATTATAGGGCAAATCTCGACAAAGAAATACTATCCCTTGAGTCGAGTGGAATAATTCAAAGATCACAGTCAGAATATTCCTTTCCAATCGTTCTGGTCACCAAAAAGGACTCAACAATTCGCATCTGTGTCGATTATCGACGTTTAAACAAAGTGACAAAGATCGATGCTGAGCCAATTCCAGCATGCGAAGATTTGATCCTGGATATGTCTACATCTCGTATATTTTCCAAACTCGACCTCACTCGAGGTTACTGGCAAGTCCCGATGCAAGAAAATTCAATTCCTTTGACAGCGTTTTCTACACCTCTAGGGCTCTATGAGTGGCGCCTTCTCTCTTTTGGCCTCCGTAATGCTCCTGCCACTTTTGTACGTCTTACTAGAGATCTTCTCCACGGGGTGACCAATACATCTACATACATAGATGACATATGTATTCATACTGAAGACTGGACGTCACACCTACTGAAACTTCGACATGTCTCCGACAGGTTACGATTATTCGGTCTTACCGTCAAACCAACTAAGGTAGAGTTGGGCATGGAGGAAATTGAATTCCTAGGCCATACCATCTGCAAAGGCCAACTTAGAACAGACGAGAAAATAGTCACGAAAATTCTGAATTTGACTATACCAACGACCAAGAAACAGGTCCGAAGTCTACTTGGTCTTGTAAACTATTATAGTAAATTTATTCCCAATCTGGCGGAAATCACCAGTGTTTTTTTAAATATTTTGAAAGCTTCGGCTAAATTAGATGTACAAGATGCAAAGTTAATTGACGCATTATCAAAATTGAAATATTTATTCAGTGTACCGCCTATTTTGCGTTTACCTAATCAAAATCTTACATATTTCCTCCGCATAGACGCAAGTGCGATTTCCACATCTGGTATACTGGGCCAGTTTTACGACGGGAAGTTCCACCCTGTGATGTATGTAAGCCGTAAAATTAGCCCTGCTGAATCAAGATACTCAGCTACTGAATTGGAGGGCCTTAGCGTAATCTATTGTGTGAGAAAACTGCATAGGTTTTTGGCAGGTACAGAGTTTGTAAGCCAGTCCGACAACTCTCCCCTTGCGGTAATGCAGTCTGGCATCCCTCAAAACAACAGGATCTACAGATGGTCCTTAATATTGGCAAACTATGCCTTTACAATCCAACATTTGAAGGGATCATTAAACTCTTTGGCAGACATTTTAAGTAGACCTTCAAATATACAGATACCTGAAGTACAGGAGAAGAGCGAAGAGCTATCACCAGAAACAGTGACACTGTAGTTATTAATGAAATCAGTGCCGTGGGTGGTAAAAACTTAACTTTGAAGTGCGTTAATATCGCCAGTCGACTAAATTGTGCAAGATAAACAGTGCCATTATGAGTAAATGAACAGGCACATTAGTGATATTTCTACAGCTCTAACACGTAGATAAGCAATAATTACATCGAAAGTGTTAGACGTGATCCTACAGAAACTGATAGGGAACTTTATATATAAACACTATCCTGAAAGGAGAGCATATAAGACTGTGGTTAATTGAACTATGTTATTACACTAGTCTACAAGGAACAGTGCTCGAACATTACACCGGACAGGACGACGTTAGTGTAGTTATATAGAAATATAATTGTGATATGTATAGTACATTGTTTTTTTTTTTTTAAACAGTGCGCATAACCTCATTGTGTATATTTATAATTGAATTGCAATTGTTCAAGTAAATATATGACATTATTTATGTTAGTTTATAGGTATAAGTCACCTACATTTACTTAAAAACCTCATTTAGATTAACACCTACGTTAGAAATGCAATTATTAGACATGACTTTATCACATCACCATGTAAACATAATCATTTATATATTAATTTGTTTAAAATATCATTTCTAAACTAACCCAATCATTGCAAAATTAATATCATTTCATTTACCAATAATACTATAAGGTAACTAACACACTTTGCTTAAATAGAATTAATTAATTAGGTTATTTCCCTTAGGTTAATTTAGGAAAGCACGCGAAATTACTATAACTTATTTAGATTAGTTAGTTTCATATGATCGGTAACAAACCATCATCATAAACGTGTATAATATTTTATATAGATATGACGCGTGCAAAGACATAGCACAGTCATGCGGCGTGAAAACTTATACGTTTCAGCCAGTCATTTATTGTAAATATGTAATGTTCATTTATGTAATATTATGAACCATATTTTAAGGACGAATGAATGTTTTAACATAAGTATGGTATGAAAAGAGAAAGAAAGATGTATAATAGGAGAGGAGTGAATGAAGACAAAGTAAACATTGAGTGAGAGAGAGAGAGAGAGATTTAGCGGACATTTTTTCTCCGCGCAAATCGTCTTATTATGACTTGTCTGTGTCAATCTGTGTAACCGATGTGATGTTCAGTTTTAAGTGTGTAACTGCAATACTTTAGAAATAGTAGTAATAAATAGAGCAAGTACTTTGAGCATCATAAAACGAAATTGTGGTCATAAATAAAAGTAACCAACATTTGTAGCCACAATAATCCGATTTACGGCCCTCGAAGGAATACATACATGTAGAATAGAAACGCATACACATGTTAGCAAGTTAATTACGTTGTAGTTTAATGAATAACACGCAAACAAACAGGAAAACAAACACATAAAGGTTGCATTCACCATTTATTTCAAAGAACAGTAACTCAAAACAGGGGACACAATAACTTCTTTAACAAAACCTGAATGTAACATTGAAAATATTTCTTCACAAACGGAAGTTTGAAGGTGAAGAGTAGAACATAGAGCATACGAGTTGGTGCTGATAGTATAGGGGAACATGAACATTTATGCTCATGTGTTGTTCTCGTAACAGAGACAACTTGTAGCGGGTTGTCATTTTGGGCAATTTGAGGACAGGTCGAGACATAAGTCAACGGGCAGAAGTCAAAGGACATAGGGTCAAACGACGGAAGCCAGGACATAAGTCATAAGACAACGGTTCCGGATCAATACAATTCCCAAGAATATAATAGAGGTCTATATCCAACGATAATGATGTGATGCACTACTCAATTAGCCTAGTGAATCAATATAACAGTGTGAAAAGGCAGAGAAGAGAATTTGTTCTATCCCCAGAAGAGATACGTAAACTTATGAGATCTTTGACAAAATTGGACAGCCAATTTGTTACGTGTTACATACAGGAGTTAAACGGTTGTAACACTACACACAGAGGAGAGGAGCGTGTCAAAGATCTACATAGGAGCTTAGAGAGTTAAGACGGAGCTATACAGAGAACACCAGACAGGAGGGACACAGGCACTATATTTAGCTTGACAACAGGACACACTCGTGTCAACTAAGAGGTCATTGAATGCTTATGAGCGAGGGTTTTCCAAGAGTATAGGAAACTCGCCTCTCGACGAGTAACTGGAGAATCCCAGTTACTTTAGTTAACTGACCAAGCGTGCTGGGACTCTACGCACGCAAACTCGCCAGCGCACGGAGGACTGAATGTCCGTGGTTCAACGCGTAACTAGAAGCGTGCCTCAGACTGGGACAAGGACGGATAGAGAGCAGACGTGTTCGCTAGGAACCTTATATAGTTTATCAATAATAGTATTAGCTAGGCTTTACATTCCAATTAGTTAATAGTATCATTATTTTCACCTCTTCAATGCAGTTGTGAAACATACCATGTTGTTGATTATCAATGAAGTATTCCGCTCGCAGAGCTTGTTTGTAATCAGCTCTAAATAAAAATGTATCCTTTTGCAAACCACACGAGTTATTGATTCGTGTCGTGCAAAAGTAGGGAGTCCTGAATTTCCTGTCACAAGTAGGTTGCTGACACTTATCGAGGTTGTAAAGGTTGATGTTCCAGAATTTCCGCCTTAGTTGTTAAATTTACTCCTGAGTTAATCAAGCCGTATGTGGTCTGGCATTGTCATGAAGTAGCACCACTCCTCTAGTCAGCAGTCCTAGACGTTTTCTTTGAATTGCATCATGAAGCATCTATAGAACTTCACAGTACGATTCAGAATTCACATTGTCACCTTTCTTTTTGAAACTAGTTAAAAGCACTCCTTGATAATCCCAGCATAACCTTCTCTGCTGAGGGCGTAGCCTTGAATGTTTAGACACAGGGCGAAGAATGATGTTTCAATTGCATTGAAGCACGCTTTGATTCGGACTGGTAGTGATTCACCCATGATTCGTCCCCAGTATAAACAGGAAGCATTACCTTATGAATGCCCTTTGCAGGCAGTCCTTTAGTCCACACAAAAAAAAAAAAACGCACAACAGCACGTTGCTCTCTGTTGTACACTGTACACTTCGTACGTACAGTCGCCACATTCTCTACTACTACGTTGTTTATGCGCTGCGCATGCGCATGAGACACCTAGCGCCACCTGACGAACGGGAATATAAAGTTCGATGTTGCTGTCACCTAATGACACCTGTATAAAAATCATCTACACTTACCTGCCATAATTGTGTGACTTACTTATTGACATGCCCTCGTACCGTCTTTAAAGTTGCCTAGTTTATCATGATTCTCCAAACTACAGAGCATCACAAGAAAATAACAGGGATGAAGGTTCGGAATGTTCTTAAACCTACGACAAATGGCAAGCCCCCCCCCCCCCTCCGGTTCAGATAGCATCACAACTGAAATAAATAAAGCTTTAGAAGAATATGGAATAGATGAAGTCACCAGACTGCTGATCACAATATATGATACCGGAGCGATAGCTTCTAAATTAAGTAATTCTGTATTTATTGCAATCCCAAAGAAATCAAGAGCCTTGGAATGTGATCAACATAGAACAATTAGTATAATGAGTCACATCACAATGATTTTGCAACGAATTATCATGCAAAGCGTGAGGAGGAAATTCAACCTGAAATAGGAGACGACCAATGTGGGTTTGTAGAAGAAAAGGGTACAGTAAATGCTGTGCATATGCTGCGATCCGTAATGGAACGTTGTATGGAAGTAAACAAAAATATCATCTTTACTTTATTGACTTCACAAAGGCTTTCGATAGAGAAATACATGTTAACATGGTAGAGATGCTTGCAGATCTACAATTTGATGGAACAACATTTATTGGAAACAACAAGCTGCCATAAGGATTGATAATGAAATGGGGCAATACCAGCCTATTAAGAGACGTGTCAGACAGGGATGTGCAATGTCTCCAGATCTATTTTTTCCCTGTACAGTGAAAATATTTTCAGAAATGTAGAAGATACAAATGGAATCAGCATTGGAGGACGAAACATCAATAACATTAGATATGCAGACCATACAGTATTGATTGAAGACAATGCGCAGGACCTGCAACATTTAGTAGATGCGGTTGTTGTACACAGTGAGCAACTGGGATTAGAATTAAATTGTAAAAAGACACAGATTATGGTCGTCACTACGAAGAATGAAATACCACAATGTAATATACAAGTAAATGGGAATATTTTTAAACAAGTGAATCGGTACAATTATCTCGGAACAGTCATAACATCTGATGGCAATGAATGAATCACCCAAATAAACGAGAAGTAGATTGTGAGCTTTACTAAAACACGACTACAAGAGACAAATTGGACGTTGCGGCCAAAGCCTTCGTCAGCACAGGACAAACAAATACAAACCAACACAAAACTACATGAAACACACTATGTCAATATTAAACTATTAAACTAATTAAAATGAAATATACTCATCTGAATACTGTGTCCTAGCTTGGAAGGTCTGACACACGTAGGGCGCCAGTGGATCAATAGGACATAACATCTGATGGGAGATGCCTTGAAGAGATTAGAACAAGAATCGCCATGGCGAAAGTAGCCTTTAGCAGGATGAAAAACATTCTGACCAATAAAAAGATGTCAATTGAAACGAGAAAAAGAGTGTTGACGGGATACATAGAGCCTGTTCTTTTGTATGGATGTGAAACTTGGACAATGGGCAGTCAAGCTGAAAAGCATCTGATGGCTGCAGAAATGTGGTTTCTGGGGAAAATGCAAAGAAAACCATGGACAGACAGAAAAACCAGTGACCAAGTACTACAGGAGACAAATGAAAATCGTAAATGTTATTAAAAAAATTTAGACGTAGACAGGCACATTTTTTGGACATGTTATGAGAAGAAATGGATTGGAGAATTTAGTGATAACTGGCAAGATCGAAGGGAGAAGACCGAGATAAAAATACCTAGATGGCTTGGCAACATGGCATGGATGAGACAGGAACACTGAGCTGATCCACGACTCTGGTGATCGAGTGAAATGGCGAGTTGTGATCGAGTACGTTTACCGGCATGGCACATGATGAACGGATATTTGTAATATGAGCAGCCTTAAATATTTTGCCAGAATCACACGTAAGTATAAGTATAATATGAATAACTTGAGGTAATGAGCCAGAATAACACGTAAATATCTGTACAATATGAGTAACTTTGAATCAACATTGTGGGGTGTGCAAAAACTCGTCATTATCTTAGGAATCTGCGTGGTTTCTATTACGGACAACGTCTTTCCGTTTACGAGTGCAATTTTCTTGCAGAATCAAGGGGATCGTCGCTGTTAGTTACGGAGTTCATTCTCTGTGTGACGCTTTCGGTAAATCGCACTGCGGAAAGTGTAATAGTTGTTGTTGTTGAAATTGAAACATTTACAAGAAATGATAGATATAACTGTAAGATAAAGTCAAAACAATGGACAGCGTAAATAACAGAAATACAGAAGTTATGGTTATTATCTATATATATAAAAGACAATGTTTGTGTGTGTATTTGTGTCTTTGTGTGTCTTTTATGCGATCTACGGATGTTCTTCTCATTCCCGCCAGGCCAACTGGCAGAGTTTGTTAGCTTAAAAACAGTTATTTACGTATTAAATTGAATTTAATTAAAATATTTCAAGGGGACTTAACGTAAGAAAAGTTATATCAAGGGACATAACTTTTAGTAGCATGTGGTATTATGTAATTTAAATAATTGTTGTTGTTTTTCTTAAGTTTCATAAAATGTTTAAAGAAGTTATTTACAGTCACATGGGTTATAAACAAAGTGGTAAAAACGTTAAGGCATTTTCAACGTTTTCGTAAAAATAATGCATCCATTTTAGATACGTAAAATTTTCTAACTCTATCTACATTCATGTCCGTTATAACCTTCATCATCATCAAGTGCCGTGCCGGCTGGCGTAGGCGTTCATGGCTCTCCATAGATCTCGGTCATTGGTTTTCTGGATCAACTCTGGTGCTGATATTCTTCCATGCCACCGTCTCAATCCATCCAGCATCACTTCTCTTGGTCTACCTCTGCCTCTCTTCCCCTCGATCTTTCCAGTTGTTACGATGTTCTCCAATGCCTCTCTTCTCATCACGTGACCGAAGAAAGATGTTTGTCTCTGTCTAATTGTTGTATATAATGTTCTAGTTTCATTAGCCTGTTTCGGGCAGTCGTCGTTAGTTACTCTGGCAGTCCAAGGAATTCGCAACATTCGTCTCAGGAACCACATCTCTGTTGCTTCTAATTTCTTCTTAATTTGTTCATTTACGTTCCAAGATTCACTGCCATACAGCAAAACTGGTTCTACATAGCATTTCAGCACTCTCTTTCTTACATTCAGTGATAGTGACTTATTGCATAAGATACTCTTCATTTTCTGAAAAGCGGGCTTTTGCCTGCCCTATTCTACTCCTAATCTCTGTTGTACATCTTCCATCTGATGTTATAAATGCCCCTAGGTATCTAAAATTATCAACTTGGTTAAGGATTTTCCCTTCTATTTCTATGTCACATTTTGGTGTCACCATTTTCTTTGATATTACCATTGTTACTGTTTTCTTGATATTCAAGGAGAGTCCTTTCCTTGCACTCTCTGTTGCTACAACGTCTAATAATTGTTGTAGGTCTGTTGAATTATCCGCCACCAATACTGTGTCATCTGCATAGCGTATATTATTTATATTATAACCTCCAACTAGTATTCCTGGCATCTCTTTGATCTCTCTCATTATTACTTCGCTATACAGGGAGAAAAGATCTGGTGACAAGACACACCCTTGTCGTACTCCTAGCTTTATCCGTTCGTAACTACCCTCTTTATTTCCCATTTTAATTGCTGCTACTTGGTTCCAGTAAACATTCTTTATTATTCTTAAATCTTTTCCATCAATGTTGATATCTTCCAACATTTTAATCAGTTCATCATGTTTTACTTTATCAAATGCCTTAGTATAATCTATGAAGCACAAATATATGTCTCTCTGTTTCTCTATTGACCTTTCTATTAGTGTCCGTAATGTATAAATTGCATTGTTTGTGCCCTTTCCTTCCACAAATCCATACTGTTCTTCAGTAATTTCCATTTTTATTTTCTTTTTGATTCTTCTCATTATGATTCTGAGTAGAAGCTTAGTGATATGGTTTATAAGGTTAATTGTACGAAAATCTTCACAATCAATTGCTCCTGGTCTTTTTGGTATAGCTATAAATAAAGATTTCAGCATATCACTGGGTAAATATCCACTGCTGTAAATATCATTCAACATTTTGGTTAATATATCTCTCCGTTGTTAACCTCTCTCCATGTTAACTCTCATCTGCTAGTGAGTGACACGCCAGACTACCATCAATCAATCAATCAATCATGTGCCATGCCGGAAAGCGTGGGCGGTCATGACTCGCCATTTCACTCGATCACCAGTGTCGTGGATCAGCTCAGTGGTCCTGTCTCTTCCATGCCAGGTATTTTCCTCTCGGTCTTCCTCTTGGTCTGTTCCCTTCGATCTTGCCAGTTGTCACTAAGTTCTCAAATCCATTTCTAATTTCTCTAATTAGTTTACGATATTCATTTGTCTCCTGTAGTACTTGGTCATTGGTTTTTCTGTCTGTCCATGGTATTCTTTGCATTTTCCTCAGAAACCACATTTCTGCAGCCATTAGATGCTTTTCAGCTTGACTGCTCATTGTCCAAGTTTCACATCCATACAAAAGAACAGGCTCTATGTATCCCCTCAACACTCTTTTTCTCGTTTCAATTGACATCTTTTTATTGGTCAGAATGTTTTTCATCTTGCTAAAGGCTGCTCTCGCCATGGCGATTCTTGTTCTAATCTCTTCAAGGCATCTCCCATCAGATGTTATGACTGTTCCAAGATAATTGTACCGATTCCCTTGTTGAAGAATATTTCCATTTACTTGTAGGCCTATATTACATTGTGGCACTTCTTTCTTCCTAGTGACGACCATAACCTGAGTCGTTTTACAATTTAATTCAACCCCAGTTGCTCACTGTGTACAACAACCGCATCTAGTAATTGTTGCAGGTCCTGCGCATTGTCTGCAATTAATACTGTATCATCTGCATATCTAATGTTATTGATGTTTCGTCTTCCAATGCTGATTCCATTTATATCCTCTACATTTCTGAAAATATTTTCACTGTATAGGGAAAAAAGATCTGAAGACATCACACATCCCTAACACCTCTCTTAATTGGCTGATACTGTCCCACTTCATTATCAATCCTTATTGCAGCTTGTTGTTTCCAATATATGTTTTTTATAAGTCTAATGTCTTTCCCATCAATTTGTAGATCTGCAAGCATATCCACCATGTTGACATGTCTAACTCTATCAAAAGCCTTTGTATAGTCAATAAAGCAAAGATGTATATCCTTGTTTACTTCTATAGCACGTTCAATAATTGTTCGCAGCATATACACAGCATTTACTGTACCCTTTCCTTCTACAAACCCGCATTGTTCTTCCCCTATTTCAGGTTGTATTTTCTTCCTCACTCTTTGCATGATAATTCTTAGCAAAATCTTTGTGATGTGACTCATTATACTAATTGTTCTATGTTGATCACATTCCAAGGTTCCTGATTTCTTTGGGATTGCAATAAATACAGAGTTACATAATTCCGGAGGTATATCTCCAGTATCATATAATGTGTTCAGCAGTCTGGTGACTTGCTCTAGTCCAAATTCTTCTAAAGCTTTAATCATTTCTGTTGTGATGTTATCTGCACCGGGGGCCTTGCCAGCTTTCATATGCTTAAGAACATTTCGAACCTCCATCTCCAAAATTGGCGGTCCTTCATTATTAAATCTAATATCATACTGTTCGTCTCTGTTATCATCATAAAGGTGTTTCACATAATCTGTCCATACATGTAGAGTCTGGTCTTTTTCTATTATGATTTTGCCATCTTCATTTTTTAGACACCCTGTTGATGTACTTGTTCTTTTATTAGTAAGTTCCTGAATTCTTTTGTGCACTAATTTGGTATTTTGACTGTTGTGCTGGTTTTCAATTTCTAAGCACTTTTCCTCAAGCCATGCTTCTTTTGCCTCCTTACATAATATTCTGACTTGTCTGTGAATTTCTTCATATTTGACAGAATTATTTTTGTTGAGTCTTCTTGTTTCCATGAGGTGTAAAATTTCTTCAGTCATCTATTTCTTACGACCCACCTTCTTTAATTTTGGAATAGTTGTTTCTGCAGCCACATTGATTGAATTCATCAACGTTTCCCATTGATCATCCACATCCTGGAATAGGATCTCTAGATCAAACAAAATTTCAATTTGTTTTGTATTTCCTTGTCATTACTCAATGTACACAAAT